>CM060868.1:18090684-18522704 GCA_030737845.1 Acorus calamus | reverse complement strand
TTAAATTTTATATGAATTTCAAATGCAGTGAATGCAAGAAAGAGAGGTGGTTCATCATGGCATTATTTGATTTGGAAAAGTAAATAGAGTTTGAATGTTTGCATTGAAGATTATCAACACCAGTCAATATGACGCGTTTTGGAGGGTCGGTTGTTCCAACTTTTCTATAGAGAGAGAACTCTTGTTTTCAAGGTCTCTCATTTCAAATTGACTATCGTTCTGGAGTCTTGACCGTCATGAATCTACTGTTTGGTTGTATGACAAGTCACTCAATGATGTCATTCATGTTTACTGTATGCACATTAAATGTTGAAAAAAAAAGTGGGTGAATGAGACCTATGATAAAATTGTGCAAGGACATGCAGTAACAAAGCATTCTGAATTTTTTTGAACGATGGAAAAAGTATTCTGATTGGTTACCTCCCAAACTTAATGGTTGTACACAATTTTTTTATATATTTTGAATGGTTTATTAATTTGTTTCATTATTTAGAAATTTGATATATATTGTCGATGCTGCATTCAAACCCAATAAAGAATTTTTTTATATTAATGATAGAATACATCTTGAAATTATTTAATTATCTCTATGTTTTTATCGTGCTTCTCTGATATGATTTATAAATATACACGTAGTGTAGCGAACAAAACATTTGCCATACACAACTAAAACTGAAAATGATATGTTCAGCTCCTTCTGTAGTCTTGTTTGCATCCTTTATTCGTTTTTTTAAAGACACATTTTTCTATTGAAGTATATATTGAGATATATTAATTATTATTTTTTATAAAAAATAAAAAAATTTCTATTTCATAGACTACAATAAAACCCATATATATATGAGATGGCAGACACAACTATAAAACTGACCGGATGTAAGGACACTTAACTAAAAATATGTTGTTCAATAAGCACAGTCTTTTCAATTAAAGAAAAAAGAAAAAGAAACAACAGTCTTTTGGAAATGATTGAGTGGAAAAGTAAAAGATTGTGTGGAAACTTGAACGTTAAAAAACAGATAGGAAATGAAACAGAACCTCGGATATGAAACATTAGCAAGGTGAGAAATGATTGATACAAAACGAAAGAGACATCAATGGTGTGTTTGTACACAATTTTGAAGAGAATAAAAGAGAGTGATAAAAATAAAAAAAAATTTCCTTTGATTAACTTTATATATGATAGAAAAAATTTTCATCACTTTTTTTTCAAATTCTCTTCTATCAAAAAGAGAATTTTTTTTTACACTTTTTATAATAAGACAAAATAGGGAATTGTTCTTTTTTCCTTCCATTGGTTCTTTTTTTTCTTCTTTCCATTGGTTTTTTTTTTTTTTTTTTTTTTTTTTTTGTATATGAGGAACCCTCCGTGGCTGACCTTATGGTCAAGCTAGGAAAGCTATCTATCTTAGTCATGGGGTCCCTTCGATATAAAAAAAAATAAAGTGGGTAAGTGATGAAGCGTGGGTATCACGCTCTTCTGCTGATCCGATCAACCTTCAGGGATGCGAGGTTTGCATGCTCCAACAAAGCTGTGATTCTTCAATAGAAAGATGTCAGGGATGTTGGGCTTCGAATGATCTATTGATTTTTGATGAAATGCTAGATATTTGATAGTTCTATGTAAATGTTAGTATTCCTAATAAAATACAATAAAGAAAATAAATAAACTTCAACTAATCAATCATCTGAATAATCAATTGGGTTATATGCCTATAAATATTTATACAGGAGAATCCTTAATAAATTAGGATCTCAACTGATTAACTCAAACTAAACTAATCGTGGTCTTAAGATAAGTAATACATCTTAACTAATATTCAAATTCGAATTTCAACTAATATTTAAAATTCAAATATAAATATAGTAAATCCTAACAAATGCATAAAATCCTAACAAACTCAAAACTACCTAAAAATAGTAAAAATAACTTTGAACCATCGATTTGACCTTCAAGACGATCTCAGAACGCTCCAAAAAATGGCATATGGGCATAGAAAATATTCTTGTAGGGCTCGTCGATACGAACGCGTGGACATATTATAATAGCAATTCTGATATACGGTTCAAAAGTTATGGCCGTTTGAAGTCAAAGTGCTCCCAAACGATCAAAATATCTTCTCTTCTTCCGTTCCATTTGATCTCGGCCGTCCATATATTGTGAGGTTATGATGTATGCATCAGTATGTCAGCGCCAAGACTTGAACCCTAAACTCGAAAGTGATAAAAAAAAATTTTCATTCTATTATTTGACACAAATACTAGATTTTTGAATAGTCAAAATAATTTTTTTTATTTTCCATCACATTTCATTTGGTATAAACACACCCTAAAATTATTGATAATACCCTAGAGACTAGAGCTAGAGGGTAGGGCTGGTAAACGAGCCGAGCAGCTCAGGCTCAGCTCGGGCTCGGCTCGGTTAAAGCCCGTTGAGGCTCGTTCGATTAGATAAACGAATCGAGCTTGAACAATTTTTAAAGCTTAGTTTGTAAACGAGTCGAGCCCGAGCCAAGCCGAGCCGATCCCGAGCCTGGACTAGCTCAATTATTTAATAGAAAAAAGGAAAACGAGCCGAGCCTGAACTGAGCCCGAGCTTATGTTATTTTCACATGTATAAGGTGTTGTGATTTGTGAAATTTGACTTTTCAAATGCTAAACAAGGTTTTTTTTAGCTAAATGAGCTCGAGCCGAGCCTTGATTCGAGCTTCGGCTTGACTTTTAACAAATGAGCCGAGCCGAGCTTTAACCGAGCTTTTCACGAGCCCAATGAGCCGAGCTTGATGAAATGAACTTTGACCCCGAACTGAGCCGAGCCTGAGCAGGTCAAAGCTCGGCTCGTTCGGCTCGTTTACCACCTCTACTAGAGGGACCAGAAAAATATTTTGTCACGGCATTTTAAAAGGATATCTAAAAAAAGATTGCGTGAGTTTTTAATTCCAGATGTTGAAAGATACAAAGTTTTTCCATATTCGATGGATAGATATTTATCGCTTCTTTTTAATTTTTTTAGGTAATGATAAATTTGTTATAGATTATGTTTATAATTATAGATCCCCAAAAAAGAAAATAGTAAAATGTTTTGAATCTTTTCATTTTTAAACAAAAGCAAATGACAACATGAAATCCAATGGGCTAGGTCATTTTGGTATATAAAAAAAATGTTATACTCATTTATTCTTATAATCCAAAACTCAAACTATACCCCCGTTTGGGGTGGAGCATAAGCCTTGGATATAGGAGAATACCGTATATAGCACAAAAAAGTTGTTTGTTTGACAAGCATAAACTTTAATAGCTATGTCTGAATAAGATAGGATAAGACATGATAACTATTCTAAGAAAATGGTGGAATTGCTTATCAGGGATAAAAATATCATTATTTGTTATTTTAAAAAATTTATTTAACTTAACACTCTCTACACACATTTCAAAAACTGTCACATCTGTCATATCACAGACACATCTCTCATACTTATTCCCAAACACAAATAATTTATGCATGGATATAATTGTCATTTAAAAATTCATAAACTCTTATCTATATCTTATCTACCACTTATCCTTACTTTATCCAAAGTGAACCAAACAAAAAAAAGATCAATTTTACATTTACCAATAAGAATAACAGAAAAGACAACCAAACAAAAATTTACTTATTCAGCATGTATTGTTATCTATCCCAATATAGCTATCAAGTGCGAATAACCCTATGTCACACCTCAAATGGGGGTACGTGTTTTTATTTTTTAAAAAATAATAAACATTATCTAATGAAGTAACAACACTCGTCATATTTTGTTTGAACTGTAAAAAAATTGAGTGTAACAACGCACATAGAAAAATGCTAGACTGAGTTATTCTTATAGTCTAAAACTCATACCACACATATTTTTATTTTTTAAAAAATAGTACACATCATCTAATGAGGTATATGTTTTGATAAAAAATGCATACCGTTTCATTTTGAGATGAATGAACATATTTTTAATAAGTGCGAGAAAATATTGACAAGGCATATACTTTGTCTAACCAGATATATGTTTCACTGAATTTTAAACAAAATAGATAAGACTCTATTTTGTACTGTAAAAAAAAAAGAGTGTAACAACACCCGTTTGTATATTAATTTTTTTTTTTGTATGAAAGGCTCCAGAGAAACTACAAGTACCTGCATACACAACAGGCCCACATGAGGCCTCACAAGATACTGGGCCCAAAGCCCAACTAGGCTTTTTTTTTTGAAAAAGATACACACTGCCCCAATTGCAGTCCGTTTTGCAGCCCATGATTTTTTAAAAATCATACACTTCCCTTTTAAAGTGCATACTATCATATGAAATGAAGTATATACTAAGATATATTAGTGTATTTTTTTCAGAATGAAAAAATGAAAAAAACAATTGAATCATATAATATGATAGGCCCCATATACTATGATGACGTAGTATATACTACCTTATCATAGTATAACGGACTGCAAAAAGGACTGTGTGTATCAGCGTCTTTTTTTTTTTAATACTGGGCTACTTCCCAAGGCCCACCAGCCTAACATGCTTGGTCAACTACGAACAAAGGGCTCAAGGCCCACCAGCCTAACAGGCTTGATCAGCTACAAACAAAGGACCCAAGACCCACCAACCTAACATGCTTAATCAGACACCAACAAAGAGGCTATTGTTTCCATTTTTCCCTCATGTGACTAGTCCTGTGACTAGTAGGAGTTGAACCTCCGTCCCCTAGTAAACAGGGGGTGTCCTGTACCACCGCACCAAATGTTGTTTGCACCGTTTGTATATTAATTGGGCTTTTGGGCGAAACTTGAAACTAGGGGTCGGTAACGAGCCAGGCCGGGCCGGGCCGGCCCGTTGAAACAGGGCCCAAGCCTGGCCTTGGGCCCAGGCCTGCGGGTCTGCTTGGCCAGCGGGCCCGGGCCGGGCCGGCCCATGGAAAAAAACAGGGAACGGGCCCTGCCCACAGGCCCGGGCCTGAACGGGCCTCACGGGCCGGGCCTGGGTTCGGGCCCACGGCGGGCCTACGTGCCAAAATTCAAAACATTTTATTTTTTTATTTTACGTTGTTTATTTGAATATAATGTTAAAATAACACAAAATTTAAAGTATAATGTTATAAAAAATATTTATATCTATTGAAATTTTAAAATAAAAATATTAAAAGAATTAATTACTTACAAAAATGAATAACTACATGTACCTAACTAGGTTGACACCTACATAAATGTTAATAATTTGCATAATTCAACCACAATTCAAATAAAAATTACATGTTACATTTTTATTGAATTACCCTTTACGGGCCTACGGGTGGGGTCCGCGGACGTGCCTACGGGCCAGCCCGAACGGGCCGGGCTCGGGCAGGCCTACGGGCCGGGGCCGGGCCCCAGAACCAGGCCCACCCTGAAAACGGGCCGGGCCTGTCTGGCCCGCGAACGGGCCCGGGCCGGGCCTGTTGAAGACCCTTACTTGAAACGGTGTCACTTACTTATAATTTTTTTTAATAATTCTACAAATTAAAACTTTACTTAAACAGATCCTCATTAAAAGAAATCCCTTTTTATTATAGAAAATAAATAAACATTAAAATGAATATAAAAATTCAAAAACAAAACAAAAATAAATCCCAATGATACCATAAATTTTTTTTTTTTTTTACATTTTGGGACACGAATGTCATAAGCGTCTATATAAGGAGTTGGGCCCTGGACTTGACCCAATCCAACCCAACAAAGGGTGCATTAGACCCGGGTCCAATGGCTCATTTATATTTGGGCGCTCATGCATGCAGTCTTTTTTGTAGTCTGTTTTACAATCCCATATGTTAAGATAATGTAGTATATATTATGTTATCATAACATATGGTCATATGGGTCCTAACATAGTATATAACTCCTTTTTTTTATTATGAAAAAATACACTAATGTATCTTATTATATACTTTATTTCATATAATAACATACACTTCAAAAAATGGGTTTATGATTTTTAAAAAATTATAAACTGCGAAACGGATTACAATTTAGGCTGTGTCTATCTTCTTCCTTTATATTTTCCTCGAAACACTTCTGGAAACAGAAAAGATTAAAGAACACATTCTCCGTCAATTCTTCTCCCCGGCAGCTTCGAACTTCTTGGTAAGAGTTACCTTGGAACAAAAAGAATTCCAGGACAATGAGCAACTTTTTATGTACTTCTGATTTTATAGAGTGGTTGATCCATCTTAATTTGATTTTAATATTAGGATTAGGATTACAGCCTGATTGAGCAACTTTATATTTTTTTTAATTCATGGAATAAAATATTTTAAAGAGCGGACTGAATGATTTCATTATCCGATACTGTGCGTGCATCCTTTTCTCGAACGAATACCAAAATTTATTAGCGTTGATTCTTCCTCATTTTTTTTCCCTGTTGTTTCTGTTGTGTCAAATAATCCTCGTCGGATATCAATTTGAATACCCATCTAGAAATCTTTTTGTTGATCTTTTCTATTTCAATAAATTTATTTTCAATGGTTTGATTATTGGCGCCAGCTGTAATCACAATTGAATGAAATTTCAACTGTTTCTTTTGATTTTAAAGTCAATTCTTTTTTGTTCTTTCAATAAAGTAAGATCCTCAAAATAGAAAATAGATGAGACTTTACATATATATTTCCAAGTATAAAAAAAAAATGTACATGAGACTTTATACCAAAATAAGGTTGCGTTTAGGTGAAATTTGAGATTCAAACCCCAAAATTATTTCAATATTACACTTTTCAAATTCAATGTGTTTTCTATCTAGAAAACATATATTAGTTTCTAGAATGGCTTATTAGTTTTGATTTAGCGTGCGGGTCCACAAGTTGGAACATGGTAGATATCTCTTCTACTCAAGTGCCATATGGTGTGGCCTTTTGTTTTATTTCTTTGCTTGTTTGTATTAGGTTTTCGTTTTTAATATATTAAAGTGTATGCCAACTATTTCAGTAAAAAAAAGTGTTTCCTATGTTAAATTCTTAACATTTCAAAATCTCTTAAAACAACGTTTTGAAAAACAGACAAGATTTTAGAAAAGCCAATATTCAGATCTTAGGCCCAAAAAGGTCTAAGGGTCCGTTTGGCACCGGGGTTTGGCGTTGGTGACCGGCATTTAATGCAACCATCGGGCAGACACTATCGTGTAGACAAACACTTTTCAGATTTGCGTCGGACACACTGAAAACTATTGTCATATTCTGTTTTGGCCCGTGTTTTCCATCTCGCGAAAACACTACTACGTGTTGCAACACCGTGGACGCCTCCATCTCCGAGCCAAACAATCCCTACGACAATTATTAAAATATATATTAATTTTATATTTCAAATGATAAACGATTTTAGTATTATTGCTTTCCATAGTCTCAGAGTGCAAGCTAAAGAGAAAACACTCTTCCTATTTATATAAATATATTTTTAGAGCTTTCTAATATTAGTACAAGTAATTTTTTAATTATAATTTAATATTCTCTTCAAGCAAGTGTTTGGCTAAGTATGTGCATATCCAAAAATCATATTTTTTTTAGGTATAGTTAATTAATGGTGTGTATGACTTTTTTTTTTTTTTTACACAAGACCTTGAACAGGATGAAAGTCCAAACTACAACCACACAACAAACTACTACTAGATAAACATGAACCAACAAGATCATGAGAACACAACGAGCTAAAGCCCACGAATACACAGCCTATAGTGTTGAAGACCTTTTCTTTTCCTCCCTGGAGGTGGCAGGGGTCGATCTATACGTCCCTGAATGAACGGAGGTGTCCTCTACGACTACGCTAAAGCGGGATGGGACGTGTAACTAGTTAAAGTAACACAAATTTTAACAATATATCACACCAAATTAAGCTACATAATTGCACATCAAATTGACACCAGAAGTATTGCATGAATGATAAAATTTGTAATATATAGATCATAAATAAGCCAAGTTAGGAACGCATATTGTTTAATTGGAAGCGGGCGAGATTCTGTCTTGTGAATACAGATGAACTTTTAATATCTATGTTTAATCATCTAAATTCACTCAGCCATCCAAAATAACTAGTCACTGTCGAAATTTAATTTTCCATAATTCCATCTAGCACAATAATTTGATTTTATAAAGTTCCATACCGGTTAAAGACAATAGTGTGACCATGTGATAGCACTATACTAATGGACGATGTGCTAAATTTAAAGTACGTTTATGTAAATTATATGGGATTGGAGAAGACCATGAAAGCTAATGGTCTTAGAAATCCGTCCCCAGTGGTCATAGTACAACGGTTCAGGGTTTACCTGTGTTAAAGGTAGATTTTGGGTTCGAGTCTTGGCGCTGTGTTATACCTCCTGTTTGTTAAAACGAAATTCGAAAGAATTTTCTGTAGGACCAGAGATAAATAAGCGAAGGTAACTAATCAACTTGACCGTAAGGTCAGTCACGGAAAGCCCATCAGTCATAAAAAAAAAAGCCTTAGAAATCCTAGGAAATCTATTTTTATAAAAAAAATATTTTATTTATGCTTATATTATTTCCAGACAGTGGTAAAAAAAAGATCCAATTTCATAATCACAATTCACAATTCCTGAGGGTACGTTTAAAATATAATTTCTACATTATCTCAAAAAATCATGAGAGTACATAATACAATGGTAGAGTGATAAAATTTCATTGAAGATTAAATCCCGTCCCTTACACATGTAGGATTTGTAGATGGGTTCAGGCAGTTCTATGGTTCCCATCTTGTGAAAAAAAGAGTGAAAACAATTTTTATTTGTCAAAAATAAGATATAATAAAATATGTTTTCTCGGAAAAATGTATTTCAAAAGCTTCCTTAAAATGAAATTTTTTTTTTCTTCTCCCAAACTCAGTTTAAAAAACAAAGGCTTATTAGAGTGAATTTTTGACGTGTACACGTTTAGTTTAGATTTTCACACATACACACTGATAACGATAGTATAATTCATACAATCCAATAAAAAATTTAATTAATAGAAATGAACACATAGATTTAGGTGGATTGAGACAGTAAATAAGGATGTAAAAATTGTATAACCTTATTTATGAGAAACATAAATATTTCTAACCGGATCTAAAATGGGTAACTCCTTTTTAGTGAGAGAATAGTGCTAAGGGTTAGCACCAATATGCATCATATTAATAGAGAAACATTTGATTAATATTTCGAAACTTGTTACCTTTTATTTTAAAAAAATGAAGTAGTAGGCTAGCTACTTATTTTCATTAAGTGAAGAAAGATAAATAAGTACATGCTAACTAAGGAAAGCAAGAATAGTGCTAAGGGTTAGCACCAATATGCATCATATTAATAGAGAAACATTTGATTAATAAAAAAACTTACCAATAAAAAAAAATCATAAAAATTTCTAACAAAGTATACATACCATGCTACAGCGAGTGTATGTGATTAATGAAACAGTTCTGCTACACATCCCCTATTATATAAGTTCTACTCATAGGTTCCATGAGGTGTCAAATTTTTATTGACTGCCTAATTGTCCTTTATAAAAGGGTAAAAAAGTAAAATACAGAACTACCCCTATTTCGAACAGTTTTTTCTAATGCATATTCACCACTTAAAAAAATCATTCCGGCCAACCTATTCATCTTCGTCGAACGGCGTCACCATCATTGGATTCCTTTCGTCGCTCTCTATCATTTGAGAGGTGATTCGACTACCTTTTCGGTCCTCCTCTGAATTCCACATTTTTCAAGCTTCATATCCACTTTTTGAATAATGTAATTGGCTTTTGACAAAACATTAGGTTGATATAAAAAAATCAGTTACATTTCCTGCATATAACTTAGTTTCAAAATATATTGCACAAATAGTTTGGTTAATTGACTTTTATTATTTAAGACATGTAAACATTTGTTATATTTCAAAAACATAACTGACTTACAAAATATAATGCATAAAAGTTCATATTAATTTGAAAATGTAACACAATCATATGCTAATATAACATCAGAACTCTATAAAATCCTTCAAAAAAACATATTTAACATCAAACACCAGATTCAAAGAAAAAATTGTAACCAAAAGTCAGATCAAAGGCTGCCATATTTAATATCAAACACTAAATTTAAGAAAAAATTGTAATAAATTAAAAAACAAATAATAAGAAAGGTCATATCTGAATCGACATACATTGAAAACGATAGCCAAATCGATCAATTGCACAAAAAAAGTTAGTTAACTTTTACAATATATTCGCATAACAAATCAGTTACATTCATAAATATAACTAACTTATAAAAACTGTATAAATATACATATTAGTTTAGAATGTAATTATCTTTTGAAAATTAATGCATATAAGTCCAATAAAATTATGAATATGTAACTGACTTTAAATATTAAACAATAACATTTCAGATTCAAACTTCAATATCAAAACACGATATCACAAAAACATGTGAAAAATATCACATAAACTAATGCAATTGTTTTGTCAGATACATTTCAAATGTATCTGAATTTCAAAAAAACGGTGGAGATGGAGGTTGGAAGAGGTGGAGGCTGGATGAAGGCTTAAAAGGTAGTCAAACCACTTCTCAAATGATAGAGAGCGACGAGAAGAATGCAGAGGTGGTAACATTGGTCGCCAGAGATGAACATGCAAACCAAAATGATTTTTTAAAGTTGTGAATGACTTGGGAGGGTATAAAAAGAATTCTATATTTGTCTAACTGTCTCATTAATACAATACAAGTCAACTAAATTGAATTCAATGTTATTAACTTATTATCAGTAATGTCATCAATCCCACCTCATAGAGCCTAAATAAGACCTATGTAATAGGGATTGTGAATCATTTTTCTTAATGAAATATAAAGAGACTTTAAATAGGCTAAAAATGGATTGGGACGGACTTCTCTACACCTCTCCCTATCTCTCCCTATCTGTAAATTAACATTACCAACTAAAAATTTGCCATTCAAAATTTGTTCAATGGCGGCGGGCCCTCCCTCCCTCATTTTTAATCAACCAACAAAAAAAAAGAAAAAAAAAAAGATAATGGGCTCCTCCCTCCCTCTCTCCCTCCTCCTCACCACCACCCTCCTTGTCTCTCTCTCAACCACCACAACAAGAGCCCAACCTCTCATTCAATTCTGCCAAAACAAGAGCAACTACACCACCAACAGCACCTACCAAGCCAACCTCAACACTCTCCTCAGCTCCCTCTCCTCCAACGGCCCCACCAACGGCTTCTTCAACACCACCCAAGGCAACCCCCCTGACCAAGTCGACGGCCTCGTCCTCTGCCGCGGCGACACCAACGTCAGCGAGTGCGCGGCCTGCCTCGACACCGCCGTCGTCGACGTCGTCCAATCCTGCCCAACCCAAAAGGGCGCCATCATATGGTACGACAACTGCCTCCTCCGCTACTCCAACATCAGATTCTTCAACTCCGTCGAAAACTCTCCAAAGTTCTTCATGTCGAACGTCAATAACCCGACCGACCCCGCGCCGTTCTTCGCGGCCGTGTACGGATTGATAGAGTCGCTCGTCAACAAGGCCGCCGGAGGTCCGGGGATGTTCGCCACGGGAGAGGTAGCGGTGAGCGGCCCAGGCGCCGTCGCCGGCCAGAAGGCCTACGCCCTCGCACAGTGTACGAGGGACCTATCTCGGGATTCGTGCGCGCAGTGTCTGGTGGGTGCGAATAATATGTACCTGTTGTGCACGCAGTGCGCGACGAAGATTGGGGGGAGGGTCATTGGGTCGAGCTGTAATTTTAGGTTTGAGGTTTATAAGTTTTACGGGGATTCGTCGATAAAGACGGTGGTACCGTCGCCGTCTCTTCCGCCTATACCTCCTCCGACGTCGGTAGCATTTGCCCAAGGTAGCAGGACTTGAGCTTTGTTTGGAATCAATTGTCAAATAGATTCTGCTTTTTTAATGGGTATTTTTCAAAATAATCTTTTTTAATTGTATGTAATAAGAAAAACTGATTGAGAATAACTTTTATAAAATTAGGGTATTTTGACCAATTTAGACCATAAAGGGGCCTAACTAGATATTGTAATCCTTATTATTTGTCAAGGTATGAAATTTGAATTGCTTCTACAATTATGGTTCATGTGACATCTCAATTGCATTTGTTATATTCATTGTTCGGAAAGGCGGCCCGTGCAGCCACATATGCGGCCGCACAGACGGTTCGGTCAGTAGACTGAACCGACTTCGGCGGAATCGGGCCATATGCGGGTATGGCCCGCATATGCAGCCCGATTCCGCATGTGCGCCCGCTTTATAAAAAAAAATGAAAACTGAGAGGGTCTTCTTCTTCTTCTCGACCATGACTTCTCCTCCGACCGCGACTTCAGCTTTAGCTTCTGCATCTGCTGCCATCTCTTCTTATGGTCATCTTCGTTTTCTTCAGCATTTCATCTTCTTCATCCACTCGTCTTCTTCAGTTCAGGTTCAGGATGAATTCTTCATTTGCTTTTCTTCTTCCTGGGTTTCATCTTCTTGATCTTCATCTCTCTTTACCCGGCCCTCTGATTTCTCTTTGTTTTTCTCTCACTCTATGTTCTCTCTACAGTCTCTTTCTGATCGTTAACTCTTTCAGTCTCACGGAATGAAAAAGAATCATGTTATGTAATGGCATGTGAAGGACACAGTGGGGTATCATGTAATAGCTAGGTGTCATGAGTGATGTAATGGCTAGTGGGTTAGGTGTGGAGTACAGTGGGTAGTATCATGTAATGGCTAGGTGTCATGAGTGGTGTAATGGCTAATGGGTTAGGTGTCATAGGATGAGAGCTTGAGTGCAAAGTGGGTGTGATGTAAAGTGGGTCAATGGATGCTAGGTTTTATTAAGCTAATGAGATAATTAATCTTATACATTTTCAACACACATAAATATTAATAAAAATTTTATTCATAAAAAATTATTGAACCGCATATACTTCCGCATATACTCTGTGTGGTACCCCAACCACACGTAAACCGCATCCCGCATATCAGAACACTGGTTATATTGAATTTTGAATGCATTTGAAAGATGATTAAATGATGCCTATTTTGACCTTCCCCCATTTTAGTAAATGGTCTTATTCAAATGATTTTAATAATATGTGTGTTTTATATTGGATGAATTTGTTATATTGATTTTGAATGCATTTGAAAGAATATTAAATGATACCTATTTGATTGTCCCCCCTTTTTAGTAAATGGTCTTCTTCAAATGATTTTTATAATATGAGTAATTGAGTATTTCCATGTTGGGGTTAATTGTGTAGGAATGATTTTCTGTTCATGAATGAAATCTTATTGGAATTGTTCATCACATCTTGGATAAGATGAAATTGAATGTAGTTATCTTGAATTAAGCAACCATTTCTTTATTTTCTTATAATGATTCCAAAAAAGGGATTTGTAGAATGATAGATTATAGAAAGGTATTGGTTGATGAACATAGCTTTATCTGTTTCAGGAAGCAAGAAGCATGCTCTAAGAACAACTCTTACCATCATCATCCCCGTGCTCGCTTTCGTAGTGATTGTAGCTGTTGTTTTTGTTTGTTTGAGAAAGATGAGGAGAGTGAAGAACGTGCGAATAGGTAAGTGGCCTAGAGAAATATTTATTCATCTTCTAACATCGAGCAACTCCGGAGTTTGTAATTTGAATTCACTAAATGAAATGGGGTAGCAAACATCTATCTTTTCTTCAAAAAAAAAAAAACATGGAGCAACTCAATTATGCTTACAAGCAAGAATTCATCATAGGAAAAAAGTAATTATTGGTAGACATACAATTTAGTAAAGACTTGTCCAATTCAGACTATGGAGATGTGACTCAAATTGAAGACATCGAACCTCAAGTTTTCGACTTGGCTATGCTGAGAAACGCAACCAACAATTTCTCTGATATGAATAAGCTTGGAGAGGGTGGTTTTGGTGTGGTTTATAAGGTAAAAACTTAATATTCATCACCATTATTGTTTTATATGTTTTGAAACACAGATTTTACATCACTAATTAAATGACTTTACAACTTTCCACAGGGGACACTAGCAGATGGGCTGGAAATAGCAGTGAAAAGGCTTTCGAGAACTTCAAGTCAGGGGCTAAAAGAGCTACGCAATGAGGCTGTGTTGGTTGTTCGACTTCAACATAGGAATCTTGTAAGGCTTTTGGGATGTTGTTTGGAAGAACAAGAAAAGTTGCTCATTTACGAATACGTTCCAAACAAGAGCCTCAATACATTCCTTTTCGGTACTCCCATTGCATACATGTCCATAAGAGCATGCTTTTGTGTTTTAAAATCAACACTGTAAAATTATACTGACAAGAAAATGAGCATATCAGATCCTGTCAAAGTGAAAGAACTCACATGGGAAAGGCGATACAAAATTATAGAAGGAATTGCTCGTGGGATGCTTTATTTACACGAAGAATCCCAACTAAAGATCATCCATAGAGATCTCAAAGTGAGCAACATTTTACTAGATAAAGACAAGAATCCCAAAATTTCAGACTTTGGTTTGGCGAGGCTGTTTGGGATCGATCAAACTCAAGACCACACAAGTCGAGTCGTTGGAACATAGTATGTACATCTTTCTTTCCATTTATCGTGCTTGATATCTCTACATACCCATCTAATGATGGACTATTTGCAGTGGATACATGGCACCAGAGTATGCTATGCGTGGACATTATTCGATCAAGTCAGACGTGTTTAGCTTCGGCGTATTAGTCTTGGAGATCATCACCGGATTGAGAAACAGTTCATTTGATCTTCTTAGCCATGTGAGTTCAACACATTCCACTCACATAGTATAATTTGTACAAGTTTATGTTTATAAAGAAGTTACTACTTCGAATTTCGAGTGCAGGTTTGGAAATACTGGAATGAAGGGAGAGTTCTGGAACTGATCGATCAATCGCTGGGTTATTATTCGAGTAGCGAAGCGATGAGATGCATGCACATAGGGCTGCTGTGTGTCCAGGAAGACGCGGCGGATAGACCCACCATGTCATCTGTTGTTCTCATGCTCAGCAGTCTCTCCACGTCCCTTACGGTTCCTTTCGCCCCTGCTTTTTTCGTAGGGTATAGCAATGTTGATGGAGAGAACAACACACTGAACACACCCGATCGATCTGCGACAACCACATCGAATCCGGTATCTATAAATGACGTATCGATAACGGAATTTGAGCCTCGGTGATGATCACAGGGAATGTATAAGATGCACCTCCTTCAAATGAGAGTGTTGTCTGTTCTTCTTCCTCTGTTTTCATATAAGATACTGTACTGTGTTCACAACCATAAATATGATGTATGTGTCTGCATTGGTTAATCTGATACATAGTATTGTTTTCTGAAAACTTTACAAGCATTTTGTTCATAGTAATATGATACATAGTGGAATGAATTTATTTAATGCATTCAGTATATGTAATTTTCACATGTTTTGTTTGAATGCAAGTGTGAATGAATGGAAAGAAGACCAATTGACTCTGTTCAAGTCAATGCAAAGGCAAAGTATGGCATGTGATTTTGGACGACACAGTCGCCATCTGTGTGGCTCAACCAACAAATTAAAGTCATCGTTTGCATTCAATTCCAATCTCTTATATTCTTTTAGTTGTCTTGGTATGTGATCCTTGAATGGAAAAAAAAATGGTTCAATATGAGCTAGTAAAAGGTGTTAGGGACAGTCCCATGTTATACATGAGGGCTTTGATTTTTTTTATCCAAGTAAATTAAGGGTGTGTTTGTGCATGATGGAAAGTAAAGGAAAATAAATATTTTTCCTTTGACCACTAAAAAAGCTAGCATTTGTGCCAAACAAGGAAAAGAAAAAATTTTCCATCACTTTCTCTCTCCTATTTTGTCTTATTAGAAAAAGTGGGAAAAACTTTTCCTTTCCCCATAGGTGAGAAAATGAGAGAAAGTGATGAAAATTTTTTCCACCACATGCACAAACACCTTGAAAGTTGGTCAAAGGGAAATTTTTTTACTTTCCACCACTTTCCCTTTGACCCAAATTCCCTCACTTTCTTTCATTTTCCCTTCAACTTTGTGTACAAACACACCCTAAGAGTGCTAATATAATCAGTCCCAATTATAGCCCCGTTTTAAGACATCATACGGTCCAGTTGACTATACACTCTATTAGTTGAACATAAATTGTATTAGTGCAAGATATACTCCACTATTGTAGATGTATACTTAATTAATTTTTAAAAAATATGTACAGATTATTTAGATATATATTTCACTTTTTATAACAATATGTACTTCATTAGACGAGTATGCTGAAAATAAAATTATGACAGTTAGGGACAGTAAAACAAAGTTGAATATCACATTTATTTTGACAGAACATATACATTTTTAACGACACGAGACTATATAAGAAGACCGTATTAACTACATGTTACTTTTCAATATTTAGTTAAGTATTACACTAAGTTTTTTTGCATCTCTATTCGTAGCCCATATTTTTTTTAAAGAATATATTTGACTAATGAAGTACATTTCAAAGTTTGACTTGATCATCTGAATTATTGCTTTTCATTTCTTTGATGGGAATCTCAACAAAAAAATTTACTTCTTGTGAATTTGGTGGTGTCACGCATCCACCAAACTAACAAATAATATGGTATATAAAACTTCAAAAAATTGCATATTATCCATAACTTCAAGGTGGAGTCCAGATCCTTCTTCAGAGATGCAACACAGAGAAGGCGTTCTGAACCTGGGTGGCATCCCGGGTGGTTCAGGTAAAAAGCGAGTCTAGTTATTTGGAGCTTGCGAGCGCTTTGTGTAGCTTGTTCAAGGTGGAGTCCAGACAATCTTTCTTCAGAAATGCACATGGAGCATGCGACATATTCACGTGATTACCAAGTCAAGATACTAACTTGAAGATGCAACGGTGCAGACTTTCGGAAGAAGAAAAGTTCTTCAGCCAGGTAGAGTTTGAAGAGCAAGGTAGAGACATTAACATAAATCTTCAAGGGGTTAGATGAAGTCCGAGTTTGCCGGATTCGATCCAAGGTGGAGATTATTGGGATATGTCTCGATCCGGTGTATCAACATCGGATGGTCATGATGAAATCATATTAGGGTTGGCGATAATTAGTTAAGATTTGATCTTAATTATGATATAAAGTGAATCTCCTAAAATCAGGGAAACAAATTTGTTTGTTACATATTTGTTTGTTAGGAGATTTCTTAGAGAGCAAATTATTTATTCATATAAATATCATCTAGGGATTCAGAGTAAAACTTGGCTGGCTTGACATAATGTAGAGATCTATAAGCGAGAGGTTGAGAGGGTTCAAAGGAGGGTAACTCCATGAGAGAGAGTTTGTAAGACTTTTTTGTATCTCAACTATTATAGTGGATTCTCCATTTTCATCCCGTGGATATAGACCTAGGCCGAACCACTTATTTTTGTGTTCTTCGTGTGATTGTGTTCCGTTCTTGTGTTCGATCTCGTATTTTATCGACGGTTTCTGCGAATCCGTTCCCCAACAGTGTATGGTGAGGGATTGAAGGGAGAGGTTGAGATTGGCCTCGAATTGGCTTCCGGAGGTGTAGTTGGAAGTGGTGGAGGAGCAATAGAGTTAAGTGGGGCCTTGTTGGGCTCTGATGGTGGTGATGGTGAAAATGTGAACGAGAATTGAAACAGAGTATGGAAGGAGATGCATGTCCTCTGTTTTTTTTTTAACTTGAATTTGAATGTTGTGAATGCAATAAAGAATGGTGGTTCATCATGGCATTATTTGATATGGAAATGTAAATAGAGTTTGAATGTTTGCATTGAAGATTATCAAGTATCAACCCAAGTCAATCTGACGCGTTTTGGAATGTCGGTTGTTCAAACTTTTCTAGAGAGAGAGAGATCGTTTTCAAGGTCTCTTATTTCAAATTGACTATCGTTCTTGACCGTCATGAATCCACTGTTTGGTTGTATGACATGTCACTCAATGATCTCATTCATGTTTACTATATGAACATTAAATGTTGAAAAAAATAAAAAGTGGGTGAATGAGATCTATGATAAAATCGTGCAAGGACTTACAGAACAAAGTATTCTGAATTTTTTTGAATGATAGAACTGATTGTTTACCTCCCGTGCTTATAGGTTGTACACATTTTTTATTTAGTTTGAATGGTTGATCATGTATTTCATTATTTAGAATTTTGATATGAATATTGTCAATATTGCATTCGCACCCAATAAAGAATTTTTATATTAATGATAGAGTACATCTTGAAATTATTTAATTATCTCTATGTTTTTATCATACTTTTCTAGTATGATTTATAAATGTACACGTACTGTAGCAAACAAAACATTTGTCATGCACATCTAAAACTGAAAATGATATGCACAACCCTTCTGTAGTCTCATTTGCTGCCTTCACTCATTTTTTTAAAGACACTCCTCCATTAAAGTATATATTGAGATACATTTTTTTTTTTGAAAATAAAATTTCAATCACATAGACTACGATAAAAATGACACTTAACTAATATATATATGTGTGTGTGTGTGTGTGTGTGTGTAATGACACTTAACTAAAAATCACTAGTTCAATAAGCACAATCTTTTTAATTTAAAAAGAAAGAAAGAAAGAACAATCTTTTGGAAATGATTGAGTGGAAAAGTAGAAGATTGTGTGGAAATTTGAATGTTAAAAAACAGATACAAGGATGTGTTTGGTTATGCCATTACACAGCTATTGTGTTTTACAGGAAGCTGTTTTTGCAATCGTGCAACCAAACAGTTTTATTTAGTAATTCCTTGCATACAAATTTTAGGTAAATAGTGCAAAAAAATGCGATTTTCAAAAGCTAGGGGAGTGAATTTCTTGCATAATCAATTTTAAAATTCAGATTAGTGCAGAATCACTTCTATAATCACGCAATCAAACGCACCTGAAATAACAAAGAAACACTACAAATGTGAGAAATGAATGATAGAAAAATAAAGAGAGACCAAAGTGCTTTTTTGCACAATTTTGAAGAAAAAATAAGAGAAAGTGAGAGAATTTGGGTTAAAGAAAAAGTAGTGGAAAGTAAAAAAAACTTCCCTTCGGTCAATTTTGCATATGGTAGAAAATTTTTCATTACTTTTTCCTAAATTCTCTACTACGATGAAAAGAATTTTTTTTTCACTTTTCCTAATAAAACAAAATATGGGAGGGATAGTGACGGAAAATTTTTTTCTTTCGTTGTTTTTTTTTTGGGTATTGGATGGACCCCGTGGTTGACCTTACGGTCAAGCTAGGAAAGTTATCTTCTCCTGTTTGTTTCGGTCCCATAGAAAATTCTTTCGAATAATTGTCAACAAACATGTGGGTAAGTCAACGCTAAGACTCGAATCTAAGACTCGAAAGGGATGGAAATTTTTTTCTTTCCATTGTTTGACATAAATACTAGATTTTTGTATGGTGAAAAGAAATTTTTTTACTTTCTATCGCTTTCCCTTTAATAAAAACACACCCTAAAAGTATTGACATAATTCCCTAGAGGCTAGAGCAAGAGGGACCAAAAATTTTGTCAACACATTTTAAAAGGATATCTAAAAAAAAGATTGCTTGAGTTTTTAATTCCAGATGTTGCCAGATACCAACTTTTTCCTTATTCGATAAATAGATATTTATCACTTCTTTTTAATATTTTAGGTAATGAGAAAGGGCAAAACTATTCCCACTACCCGACTTACTATTTCCCACCACCTCTAATTACGAAAATGCCATTATTTATTTTATTTTTTCGTCTCCCTTTCCCACTACCCAGTTCGACAGCATCCAGTCGAAGTGTTCTTCACTGGGACGACAGAGGTCTGTCGAACTGTATGAATAAGTGTCGACAGAGGTCCAGTCGAAGTGTGTTTCACTAGGACGACAGAGACCCGTCGATCTGTCTGAGCAAGTGTCGACATGGATGTGTCGAATCCTTTAAAACAACAACTTTCTTCTAAGAATCAATCAATTATACAATCATTTAAGTCCTTATGAAAAACAAAAATGTCATTTAAGTTATTTAAGTCTTTTTGAAAATCATTCACATATATATTTATTTAAGTATAAGAAACAAAAATATCAAACAAAAAGTTATTTGAATCAAATAAACAGTAAACATTTCATATAGAAAAAAACATTATTTTCTTTTCTAAATAAGTGGAGTTTGTTATTTACTGTTTATTTGGTTCAAATAACTCTTTGTTTGATATTTTTGTTTCTTATACTTAAATAAATATATATGTGAATGATTTTTAAAAAAACTTAAATAACTTAAATGACATTTTTGTTTTTCATAAGGACTTAAATGATTGTATAATTGATTGATTCTTAGAAGAAAGTTGTTTGTTTTGAAGAGTTCGACACATCCATGTCGACACTTGCAAACACACTTCGACGGGTCTCTGTCGTCCTAGTGAAACACACTTCGACTAGGCCTCTGTCGACACTTATTCAGACAGTTCGACGGACCTCTGTCGTCCCAGTGAAGAACACTTCGACTGAACGCTGTCGAACTGGGTAGTGGGAAAGGGAGACAAAAAATTAAAAAAAATAATGGCATTTTCGTAATTAGAGGTGGTGGGAAAGTTAAGTAGGGTAGTGGGACTAGCACTACCCAATGAGAAAACCTGTCATAGATTATGTTTATAATTATAGATCCGCAAAAAGAAAAAAATAAAATGTTTTGAATCTTTTCATTTTCAAACAAACGCAAATGACAACGTGAAATCCAATGGGCTAGGTCATTTTTGCATAGAAAATGTTGGACTCATTTATTCTTATATTACAAAACTAATACTACACATATTTTTATTTTATTTTAAATAATAAAATAACATCACTCATCATGTTTTTTTGAACTGTAAAAAACTGAGTGTAACAACGCATATAGGAAAATGTTAGACTTAGTCATTCTTATATTCCAAAACTCACCACCCATGTTTTTATTTTTTTTAAATAATAAACATCATTTAATGATGTATATATTTTGATAAAAAATACATATCGCTTCATTTCGAGATGAATGAACCTATATGTATATTAATTGAGCCTTTGGGTGAAACTTTGAAACGGTGCCACTTATTTATTACAATTTTTTTTTGTCACATAAATTTTTTAAATAATTCTACAAATTAATATTTTACTTAAACAGATCCTCATTATAACAAATCCTTTTTTATTATAGAAAATAAATAAACATTAAAATGAATATAAAAATTCAAAAACAAAATAAAAACAAATCCCAATCAACTGTCATCACCTCTTATAAATCACCTGTAAAATCAACTATCTTTATTTTTTTACTTTTTAAAATTTTTATCCATATTTTATTCACATTTTATCCAAACAACAAAACATTTATTCTTACGTTTACAAACGAGAATAATTCAAAACACAACCAAACACAAAATTATTTTATCCTTATTTATACTCACTTATGCTCGGATAAATGTATATTCAAGAATAAAACATATCATCATTCCAAACGGGAGCTTAAAAACACTTTTAAAAATAGAAAAGATTAAAGAACACATTCTCTCCAAGTCAATCGTTATCATCAGCAGCCTCGAAATTTCTTCGTAAGAGTTACCTTAAAGATGTATGGATGAAAAGGACGTAACAAAAAGAATTCCATGACAATGAGCAACTTTCTTATATACTTTTGGATTTAATATAGTGGTTGATCCATCTTAATTTAATTTTTAATATTAGGATTAGGATTGCAGCCTGGTTGAGCAACTATATTTACTAAATTCATGGAATGAAATATTTTAAAGAGTACAACGCTACTACAACGAAAACACTTTTTTTACATCTTAAAGCATGTGACCGGACTGAATGATTTCACTATCTGATAGTGTGACAAAAATAATAAAAAAATACATATGTAAATTTTCCAACGATCCAAAATAAAAAATGTACACGAGACTTTACGGAAACTAAAGTTGAGTTTGGGTGAATTCTGATATTCAAACCCCAAAATTATTTCAATGTTACACTTTTCAAATTCAATGTATGTTTTATATGTTAAATTTTTAACCATTTAAAATCTCTTAAAACAAACGTTTTGAAAAACAGACAATATTTTCGAAAAGCCAATATTTAGAGCTTAGATCCAAAATGGTCTGTTGTTCCGTTTGGCGTCGGGTTTGCGAGCATTGGTGACGGGCATTTAATGCAACCACCAGGGACAGTGGCGGAGCCAGGATTTTCTCTAAGAGGGGGCTTTACACGAAGTACAAAAAAATTCATTATTTATGTATATGTCTTTTATATAAAATTAATTTTAAACAGACACATTCATAAAAATTTATCATACTACTTAGAAAAATTGTATTTGGAATCATTCATTCATGTGTTCATTCCTAAATATATCAATTAACACAAAATCTACCTGAATTGGATTATTTGAAAAGAAGAATTTTTATTCTCAACTAAAATTATCAAACCGACTCTTAATAGTATAAATAAGATGCATAATAAGGGTTGATATATAAAATAAAGAGAATGAATAACAATGTACGAGTGGATAACATACACAGAGTGTATAATCGTGTGTAAAAAATATTTCACGGGGTAAACGATAAAAAAAAATTAAAGAATTTAGAAAAAATATAATCACTAGTTAAGGGTGTTTTGATATATTAAAAAAATTTGAGAGACTTAAACAAAATAAAAAGTTTTTTTAACAATATTTGAGTTTATTTTCCCAATAATTTTTATTATAATTCAATAAATATATCCATATTAAACTCAGATTCTCAATTGTTCTTGTTTGTTTACTATAAAAAAAAATGTTGATACACAATGTTTTTATTTCAGCCCCACTTCCAGTCCTATATGCGTTGATAGAAAATTATCAAAGCATTTACTCACTTTAACGAGGAAGATGTTACGATAACTTTTTTTCACATTTTCTATAAATGCATTCATGCAATTTCCTTATAGGACACACTTCATTTTTTATAAAAACATATACCTTATTAGATTAGCTATACTAATTTTAAAAAATTTAAAACATTTGTATACTGAATTTAAGAATGGAAAAAGATTAGATGTAACATTTTCAAAAAAAAAAAAAAAATACAAGGAGGGGCTTGAGCTCCCCCTCGTCCCTATATGGCTCCGCCCCTGACCATGGAGACACTATCGCGCAGACAAACACCATTTTGGAATGGATAATGTTATATCCAACCCTATTTTCAGTTTCAATTCCAGTCTACATATATTTTAAATTTTTTAAAAATAGTATACATCATCTAATGAAGTACATGTTTTTATAAAAAATGAAACATAAACTTCAATGAATTGCATGGATACATTTAAATAAAATGCAAAAAAATTCTTTCGATGCATATGCTTTGTTAACGTGAGCATATGCGTAATTAATTTTCTATCGACACGCATAGGATTGAAAGTCAGGTTGGAAACGGATCTGCATGGTTGTAACAGCGCCCTTTTTGAATTTGCGTCAAACACACTGAAAACCATTGACATATTCTGTTTCGAGCCAAACAAATCCTAAGACAATTATTGTAATATATATTAGTTTTATATTTCAAATGAAAATTTTTTTTAGTATTATTGCTTTTCACCGTCTTTGAGAGTGCAAGCTAAAGAGAAAACACTCTTCCTATTTATATACACTAGTTTAGGTGCACGCGCTAATGCGCGTGTTGGTCAGTAATGAAAGATACGTCATAATTTTCAAAACTTACTATCAAAGATACGTCATAAATAGTACTTATTATATCCTAATTGAATTCTAATATCAGGAGTGACTAATCGGGGTTGTTATTTATTTACCTTGTATTTTTGTATGAATATAATGATGGTAATGCACATATATATAGACTGCAATGACCTAAAAAAAAAAGAATAAACTGATAAATAAAAGCTCATTTGAAAGACACTAATTCTTTTGAATCGCACACAGTGTCATAAGCCCATAAGAAATTGTTTTTATTAACTGATTATTAATAATTGAATTCTAATATCAGGAGTGACTAATCGGGGTTGTTATTTATTTATCTTGTACTTTTGTATGAATATAGTGATGGTAGTGTACATAAATAACAACTCATTTGAAATACACTAATTCTGTTAAATCTCACGCTCTGGCACGACTTTAGGGACAACAAAGACCGCATGTCCAATTTGACATAAATGTTATAGGAATTGTTTAATTAACTGATTATTAATAATTGATTATTAAAATATGGATGAGACACATATTTGTAACAAAGATAGGGATCTTGTTAGGAAATTGGTAGAAGCTGAGGACCGATGTGCAAGTAATAATTGAATTCTAATATGAGGAGTGACTAATTGGGGTTGTTATGTATTTACCTTGTACTTTTGTATAAATATAATGATGGTAGTGTACATAAATAACAGCTCATTTGAAAGACACTAATTCTGTTAATTCTCACACTCTGGCACGATTTTAGGGACAACAAAGACCACAAGCCCAATTTGACATAAATGTTATAGGAATTGTTTTATTAACTGATTATTCTCTGGTCCCTCCTAATTGATTTCTAATGTTAGGAGTGACTAATGGGGGTTGTTATTTATTTACCTTGTACTTTTGTATGAATATAATGATGGTAGTGCACATAAAAATAGACTGCAATGACCTAAAAAAAAAAAGAATAAACTGATAAACAACAGCTCATTTGAAAGACACTAATTCTTTTGAATCTCACACTCTGCCATAAGCCCATAAGAAATTATTTTATTAACTGATTATTAATAATTGAATTCTAATCGAGGTTGTTATTTATTTACCTTGTATTTTTGTATGAATATAATGATGATAGTGTACATAAATAACAGTTCATTTGAAATACACTAATTCTGTTAAATTTCACGCTCTAGCACGACTTTAGGGACAACAAAGACCGCAAGCCCAATTTGACATAAATGTTATAGGAATTGTTTTATTAACTGATTATTAATAATTGATTATTAAAATATGGATGAGGCACATATTTGTAACAAAGATAGAGACCTGATTAGAAAACTAGTAGAAGCTGGGGACCGATGTGCAAGAAATCCATAAAAAGATGAAATTGATATTAAAATATGGATGAAGCACGTATTTGTAACAAAGATAGGGACCTGGTTAGGAAACTGGTAGAAGCTGGGGACCGATGTGCAAGAAATCCATAAAAAGACGAAATTGGCCGGTTTTAGCAAGGGGCTTGATTATTAATAATTGATTATTAAAATATGGATGAAGCACATATTTGTAACAAAGATAGGGACATGGTTAAGAAACTTGTAGAAGCTGGGGACCGATGTGCAAGAAATCCATAAAAAAACGAAATAGACGAATTGGCCGGTTTTAGCAAGGGGCCTGATTATTAATAATTGATTATTAAAATATGGATGAGGCACATATTTGTAACAAAGATAGGGATCTGGTTAGGAAACTGATAGAAGCTGGGGACCGATGTGCAAGAAATCCATAAAAAGACGAAGTCGGCTGATTTTAACAAGGGGCCTAATTATAAACTGGTATAACTTGGGGGTCTATTTGCAAATAGCCCAGAGGAGAACCACCGAGGGAGTGGGGGCCCTTCTGCAAAAATCCCACACACCGTTTTGTCTCGACTAGGGCTGCAACTTGGGTCGGGTTGAACCCGAACCCGACGGGTTGAACCCGATTTTTACATGGGTTGAGTTGACCAAATCGGGTTCGGGTTCGGGTTCGGGTTCGGGTTGGTCAATTCAGGTTGACTCACAAATCAGGTTGGGTTCGGATTGGTCTCACTCACAACCCGACCCAATCCAACCCGAACCCGAACCCGTAAACTAATAGTTAAAAAAAGATCATGATCGTTCATTATGTAGCTTCTAATATGGGTAGTCCAAATTTTAGGTAAATCTAGCTAATCTTACGGGTTGGGTTGGGTTGGGTTGGGTTGGGTTGATTTATTTAATTTACACATCACGTTAGAAATTCGGGTTGGGTCGAGTTGGTCCAATTCGGGTTGAAAATCGGGTTGGGGTCGGGTTAGTCCAATTCGGGTTAGGTCGGGTTGGGTCGGGTTGGTTTATTTAATTTCGGGTTGGGTTCGGGTTGGTCCAATTTGGGTTGAAAATCGGATTGGGTCGGGTTAGTGTTGAGTAGTTTAGAATTCGGGTTGGGTTCAGGTTGGGGTCAACCCGAACCCAACCCGCCCGAGTTGCAGCCCTAGTCTCGACATGTTTTTCTAAGGACCGATTTATAAATATTGCAGATATAGGGGTTGATATGGAAATAACCAATCCAAGCAGGTCAAAAATTTACAGGAACATCCCCTTCATTTCGTCTCCACTCTCTGTTATGCTCGGTCATTTAAAAATGTTTATAGGGGTAAAATGGGAAATGCAAAAAAGTGTCGACCTTGTCTTATTCGGTACCAATTCTTTTAATAGGACTCTAACTAAGTATAGATATATTTTTAGGGGTTTCTAATATTCCTAGGAGTATTTTTTATTATTATAATGTAATATTCTCTTCAAGCAAGTGTTTGGCAAAGTATGTGCATATCCAAAAATCATATGTTTATAGGTATAGTTTATTAATGTTATGTATGACTTTTTTTTTTTTTTTGAAACATAAGGCCTTCAACAAGACGAATGTCCAAACTACAAGAACTCAACAAACTACTACTAGATAAACAAACGTAGATCAACAAGATCCTGAGAACACAATAGGCTAAAAGCCTAGGAAAACACAGCCTATAGACAGTGGCGGAGCCAGAAATTCATTGCAGGGGGTGAACTTTAACTACCATCTCTGAAATCATAATGAAAAATCACCATTTCTCTCCAATCATAATGATAAACCAGTTTTTCTCTAGATATTTCAGTTCCAAGATCTCTCTCCAACGTTTAATTCCAAGTAAATCTTTCTTTCTTTCCAATTAGTTAAATTAAATAATGCTCAAACCCTCTTTAGGTATTTTTAGATTTTTTCATTCCATTAAAATTTAACATTTTTATTGCTTTTAAAATTTAAATTATTATAAAATATCATGTATCTAATTTGTAATATTTGTAATTTTTAATAAAATGATATATAAGATTTAAATAAGTTAGATTTTTTTAAATATATATGGAGCCCTACTTTAAAATTTATCTTAGAGCTAAGTTAAAAATAAATTATCAGGACCGGCTCTGAATAAGTCATATATTTACTCTAATTCTAGTCTTTCTAGTTTTTTTTTCCCTTAAAAAAAAGACATGGACATGTTTGGAATACTAAAGATCCACATGTGAAAAAAAAATATTAGAAACAAGTTTGAGAGATCGCTACACGTGAAGTGGGCTTATTACAAAAAGAACCACCTTAGCACTTCCATTTCACTTCGCTCCCCCCCAAATAAAAGCAAGCCATGAAAACCTTTCCACGTTTGTGTGGGCTTATTACAAAAAGAACCACTTCATCATTTCCATTTTACTACACATCCTCCCCCCCATAAAAAAAGGGAAAAAAAACAAGCCATGGAAACCTTTTCCATGTGCTTGCATTAATGACCGGATCAAAATTTCAAAATGGCCCTGGTTGGAAAAACTATATGTATAGTCTCTCTTTAGACATTTAGGGTAATTCCAAAGATATATTGAGGGTACTTCAGTCGTTTGGATAAATAATAATTTTTTTTAAAAAAAACTGAGCTGCCCTCACTCGCCCCAACGTGGCTCCGCCCTTGCCTAGTGGCAGCGGTGAATCCCTGCATCGCTGAATGAATGGGGGTGCCCTCTACCACCGCGCTAAAGGGGATGGGATGTGTAACTAGTTAAAGTAACAAATTTTAACAATATATCACACCAAATTAAGCTACATAATTGCACATCAAATTAACACTAGAAGTATTGCATGAATGATAAAATTTGTAATATATAGATCATAAATAAGCAAAGTAGGAACGCATATTGTTGAATTGGAAGCGAGTTCTGTCTTCTGTGAATACAAATGAACTTTTAATATCTATGTTTAATAATCTAAATTCACTCAACCATCCAAAATAACTATGTCACTATCGAAATTTAATTTTCCATCTAGCACAAAAATTTAATTCGAAAATTAAATTTTCAAAAGTTGCATAAAATAGTGAGATCATGTGACAGCATTATACTAATGGATGATGTGCTAAATTTAAAGTACGTTTATGTCAATTATATGGGATTGGAGTGTTAAATGTGTATATATGTTAGGGTTAAGGGTATATTAGTCTTTTTCTTTTTTCCTATTTTTTATTATAAATATTGGGTACAAACCCTAATAATATTTTGGTTCATTCTCTTCAATTTTTGTTTCTAACATGATATCAGAGCTTGAATCTAATTTTTTTCTTTGATTTTTTCGTTACGTTATTCTCGTTCGCGAGATCATCGACACTTCGTTGTCCATCATCCCACTCGTGCCATCGCCGCGCTCCCGCGCACAGATCCGCTGCCCCCGTCGCAGCCCCGCCGCTGCCCCGCGCAGATCCGCTGCCTCCGTCGTAGCCCCGCCGCTGCCCCGCGTAGATCAGCTGCCCCCGTCACAGCCCCGCGCAGCCCTGCCGCTGCCCCCACACAGATCAACTACCCCCATCGCAGCCCCGCCGCTGCCCTCGCGTAGATCTGCCGCATCTGTGCCTTTGTGCCGCCGTCGTGCCGCTGCTGCACCGCCCTGCCGCACCACCCTGCGCCCCGTCCGGACCTGCCCGAGCCTGCCCATGCATCGTCCGCGCCCTGCCCGTGTCGTCTCCGTGTCACGTGATCAGCGCAGATTCACGCCGATCCGCCTGGATTTCCTGGGATCCTGTCCCGGACAGCATCCCGGATCTCCCGGGAATTTGTCCCGAGTCCAGACGCGTCAACACGTCCAGGATTCAGCGGCCCAGCATCGTTCGCGCTCGGCCCAGCACCCGGTCGCACCCGGCCCAGCTGTCCGACCCGGCTCCAGCGCTCGACCCGGTTCTAGGAAACTATTTTTATAAAAAAATATTTGGGATTTTTATTTTTACTTCCCTGCAAACTGTCGTATTTAGCGATCGCCCCCTCCATTTTTCGTATTTGGGTTTTACTCCCCACATTCAAAGGATAATTCCTTTTTACTCCCTATTAGGGACTAAAAAGAAAATTAAATAATTTACAGATAGGTCTCTCGCATGGAGTAAAAAGGAATTATCCTTTGAATGTGGGGAGTAAAACTCAAATACAAATAATGGAGGGGGCGATCGCTAAATACGACAGTTTGCAGTGTGTTAAAAATAAAAAACCCAAAATATTTTATTTATGCTTATATTATTTCTACACTGTGGTAAAAAAGGATCCAATCATAATCACAATTCCGGATGGTATAGAATACAATACAATAGTAGAATGATAAAATTTCATGGAAGATTAAATCCCATCTTACACATGTAAGATTTGTAGATGGGTTCAGGCGTTCTATGTTCCCATCTTTTGAAAAAAAAGTGAAAACAATTTCTATTTGTCAAAAATAAGATAGAATAAAATATGTTTCTCGGAAAAATGTATTTTTTTCTTCCCTATATGTAAAATGAATTTTTTTCTTCCCAAACTGATCAGTTTAAAAAACAAAGGCTTATTAGAGTGAATTTTTGACGTGTACACGTTTAGTTTATATTTTCACACACACACTGATAACGATAATATAATTCATACAATCCAATAAAAAAATATAATTCACACAAAGGAACACGTAGATTTACATGGTATGAGGCAGTAAATAAGGATATAAAAAATTGTATAAACTCATTTACAGTAAACATAAATATTTCTAACCGAACCTCCTCTTCCTAAAATGGGTAACCCATTTTAGTGAAGAGACATGTATTCAAGTCTTACTTTTTTCTTTTTTAAAAAAATGAAGTGGTTGGCTAACTACGTATTTTCATTAATTGAAGAAAGGAGTACATGCCACCTAAGGAAAACAAGAATAGTGTTAAGGGCTAGCACCAATCTGCATCCTATTAATTGGGAAATATTTGACTAAGAAAAAAAACTAATTATCAATAAAAAAAAACATAAATTTTTTTGATAAAGTATATATAGCATGCTACTGCGTGAGTGGGACTGACTTCTCCATACCTCTCCCTATATGTAAATTAATATTACCAACTAAAAATTTGCCATTCAAAATTTGTTCAATGGTGGCGGGCCCATGAGACCATGACTTCACTACCGTATTAAAATCACAGAACGACTTTTCCAAAGCAAAATTGTGAAGAACATGACACCCCTTTCATCAAATGCTATCTTCAATGGTACATGTCAATAATGGACTTCATCTTTCAAGTTCCTCTGCTTCTCATCATCTCTCTCTCCCTCATCACCACCACCACAAGAGCCGACCCTCTCTATCAAATCTGTCAAAACTACGGCAAATACACCACCAACAGCACCTACCAGACCAACCTCAACAACCTCCTCCGCTCCCTCTCCTCCAACGGTCCCACCACCGGCTTCTTCACTGCCACCCAAGGCAATCCCCCCGACCAAATCAACGGCCTCGTCCTCTGCCGCGGCGACACCGACGTCACCGCGTGCACGAGCTGCCTCAACAACGCCGTCTATGACATCGCCCAACTGTGTCCCTACAGGAAGAGCGCCATCATATGGTACTGCTGTGAGATGTCTTACATTTTAGCGTAAAAGAATTGTTCTAAGATTTTTTGTGTTTTGGTTCATTGGACCTTATTTATTAGGTTAGTTGAACGACTTAATTTTTGAAAGAGGCAGCCGTTCTAGGTTTGGTTTTTTTTTTTTTTTTTTTTTTCCTTCTATAAGACAGGGATTGAAAGTTTTATATTCTGATTACTTAACACAGTAAATCGTTTATTGCTCTTCATAGGCATATATTGTTAAACCATATATGTAAATCTGTTTTGTGTGTTAATCGTTTTGCATTTGTTGAGATCTAATCCTACAGGCATCCCTATATTAACAGGTACGACGACTGCCTCCTCCGCTATTCGAACCTAAGGTTCTTCAACTCCTCCGACAAGTCCCACGTCTTCTACATGTGGAACGTGAAAAACATGTCCGATCCGACGCCGTTCTTCAAGACGCTGAACGGGCTGATGGGCTCCCTCGTCAATCGGGCGGTCAACGACACATCGGCGGAGATGTTCGCCACCGGAGACGTGGTGGTCAACGGTGTCCAGAGATTGTACGGCCTGGTGCAATGCACCAGGGACCTGTCCCAGGACTCGTGCGCCGACTGCTTGCGGTATGCCATCGGGGAGATCCCGACGTGTTGTGCCGGGAAGATCGGCGGGAGGGTGGTCGGGGCGAGTTGTAATATACGGTACGAGGTCTATCGGTTTTACAGGAATTGGACGGCTTTCGGTGGTTCTCCTCCACCTCTACCTCCTCCGTCAACAACCACCATGATCACTCAAAGTATGCAAGAACTTGGAGTCTGTTTGAAACCGATTGTCAAATAGATTCTGTTTTCAAACTTGTGTTTTTCAAATATAGTTTTTTATTCTTACGGATGGTAGCTTTTATAAAATTGGGTATTTTATTCAATTTAGAGCATAAGTTAGTTCTTGAAAATAGATTTCAAATGGGACTAGCTAGATCAGTAGTACTCCCCTTTATAATCCTTGATATTGTCTAATTGTAAATTTTGGCTCAGTCTTGGTGTGTTCAGAATGAACCAGTAATTTAATTTAATTTTTTTGCTTGGTTGAAATAATGTAGTGGCATGTGTAAATTCAAATAAATATACCATAAAGTGTGTTAGAATTAATCTTTACTCATTTTTTAAGTATGGTTAAGCCTGATTGCACTCCCTGCGTCATCTTGGTTTTCTTTAATTTTAAGAAGGATTAGTTAGTAGTACACAATGAAAGATTAAATCTTTAAGTAGGTACATGATAGAATTGATGCATGGGTTGATAGATTATCAAAAGGTATTGATTTCATATGTTTCAGGGAGAAGCAAGAAGAACAAGCTAAAAATAGCTCCCCTCATCATCACACCTGCGATCCTTTTCCTAGTAATCGTCTCCGTAGCTTTCGCATGCCTGCGAAAAAAGATGATTATGATGAAGAATGTACAAAGTAAGGAGTGACATCAGGCACCTTCACCTGTTTGAATTCAATAATTCTCATGTAGTAGTTGACATGTTCAATTGCATATATCTTGCTCATAAAATGTGTATGACAGGCCACCAAGAAGTGCATCAAATCACCGACATCGAACCGCTTGTTTTCCGGGGATAGCATAGTTGATAGAGAGAAGAACACACTAACCACACCCGATCGATCTGTGACAACCACATCAAATCTGGTATAAGATGCACGTCCTTCAAATGAGTGTTGTCTGTTCTTCTTCCTCTGTTTTCCATAGAAGATATGGTCATAATCGGCTAATGTTATACATAGTGGAATGATCTTAATTAGGGATTTTTATTTTTGATTTTTATTTTTACCTTCATATTTCATCCGTCCATGCACAGTTAGATTGTGAAAAAAGATTTTTATTTTTTAATCCTTGTAAAATATATTATTTAGTGATCAGTCTTTTTCATCTTCATGTTTTTATTTTAAGTATCCAATTTTAAACATTTTTTTTCTTTTTTATTACTCCCTAGACAAAATGTACTTAAGCATTCTTGACGGGGCTAGGATTTTCTGCACTTGCATACTGTCGCTTCATTGGGCCATTAATAAATGGAAGGAATTAATAGTAGGAAAATGATACATCCAGCTCCAATTGTAATTCACACTCGTTATTTTTTTAAATTATACATTTTTAAAATGAAGTGCATACTGTTATGTGAAATGAAGTATATACTGAAATATATCAATGTATTTTTTTAAGTTAAAAAAATAAAAAAAATTGCGTCATGTACGTTATCATATAGTATGAGGTTGCAAAATGGGATTATAAAACGGACTGCGTGTATCAATGCTTTTAATCATGATCTTGGAGAAGCCTCTCAATAGCAAAGTTGTCCAACAGTTTGGTTAATTGGAATGTAAACATCTTGTAGCATCTGCACAAATCCACTCTATTTGTGTTGTGTTGGAGCTTTTTTTAGCCCTCCGTTTGGATAGAGGATTAAGTTATTTTGATGTTTATAACTATTCTAGTATAAATAATGATAAAATTATTTTTTGTTTAGTTGTGTTTTGAATTATTCTCGTTAGAAAACGTAATAATAAATTTTTTATTATTTGGATAAAATATGAATAAGGTGTAGATAAAAATTTATAAAAGGTGAAAAAATAATGGCAGTTGATTTATAAGAAGTGATGACAGTTGACCCACCTATTCTTTTGAGCCTAGTTTAGTAAAGAGATAAATTTTTAGGAAAGTTAGCCTAATTTATGAGGATAAAAAAACCATTATTTTTATTATATTTGCATTTAATAATATTTTTATTATCCTCATTTTTTGTGTTCTTATCATCACTTTTGTATTTGGATTAAATATGTGATAACTTCAATTTTTTTTATAAAAATATCAGATCTACCCTTCCTATTAATAGAGCATTAATATTTTTTGGTGGAACACATTTTTTTTCTGGAAGGGTTTTTATAAATGTTATCCTAATTTTACAAAATAAGAATAAAAAATTGAGACAAAGTTTATTCCACATTTTATTCAGAATAAATTATCCTCATTTTTCATCTCAAAATGTAGACAATTATCCATGTTTTATCCCCCTTTTTTTTAATGCCATATGAGATAATAATTGATTTAACCCAATTTTTTTCCTTATCACAATCCTTTATCTCTGTGTCAAACTAGACCTTGAATTGAATAACTTGAAATAATTTAATTTTAGGGGTTGACTAGAATCCATATACCAGCTTATACTAGTTAACCCTGATATATAGATTCATATTTATTCTAGTTTTTAAATATCTATTTTGAGACTATTACGATTAATTCTCACTTATTCCTATCAGCCAATGGTTTTTAAGGACAGAGGGAGGTGAGGTTAATGGAGAATGCTTGTGTATCACCCATCAAATTAGCACCACTGAACTTTTTCGTTGACTTCCTGTCTGTCGGTCTGTCTGTCCGTGAAGGAGATCCCCTCGTCTACTTCGTATAGGAGGAATATTTTCATTTCATCAATGATAGAACACACTTGACATTGCCGGCTCTCTTTTATTATCCTTTGCATCTGTTCTCAAGGGATGTTGGGCTATCATGTCCCATTCATCATAGAGGTGTTGTAGAGTCAGTTGTTGGTGGGGGTGTTGATGGTGAGGGATTGGAGGGAGAGGTTGAGGTTGAGGTTGACCTCGAATTGGATTCCGGAGGTGTAGTTGGAAGCATAGTAACAAATTCGGCATTCGGTTATAATTCGGTAGCGGTTTTGTTCAGTACGATTCAGATTATTTGGAAAAGGATACGGGAACAACTCGAAAAAATTCGGAGACCTAAAAAAGTGTATATATATAACATAATTATCAAAATATATAAATAAACATCTTAATCATAAAATAAATCTAACATAAAGCATTTTTAAGATATTAGAACTCAAATAAACATAATATAAATCCATGTAATCCACATAAGAAATGTTATTTTCTGCCTGAAGACCAAAAAAAAGAAAAAAAAGAGGAGGGCCGTTCATTATGATATCCAATAAACAGATGACCTATTACAAAACCAAAATGAAAACATAAACACACTTCTACAAATACGATGAGAGAGAGACCTCTCGCAGACGGCGCAACTCCAGGCTTGGGACCCTTTTTTCTTATTATAAACTGGAAATTTATATTCCTTAACTGTCCTGAATCTATTCCAAATATGACCGTTTCATCCCGAATTTTAAAACATATGCCAAATTCAGCGAACTGAAGAATAGTCATCGATTCCTTCGGCAGACCTGTGATTCGACGGACATTCGTGACTATTCGCGAATCATCCGGCGAATTTGTTACTATGGTTGGAAGGGTGGAGGAGTTGTAGAGGTAAGTGGGGTCATGACTATTCGCGAATCATCCGGCGAATTTGTTACTATGGTTGGAAGGGTGGAGGAGTTGTAGAGGTAGTGGGGTCATGTTGGTTTCTGTGGGGTCGGTGAAAATGTGAATGGGAATGGAACAGAGTTGGTGCATTGCCGAAGCCCAAACAACCAAGCCCAACAGGGCTTTGCTGATTTTTTTCTATTCTTGCCCGGCGAGAATTGATCCTGAGGGCATCACAAGGACGCTAGTGTCCTGGTCCACCGGCTCAAAGCCGTGGGGATAGACTGAAAAAGATTTTGGTGGACAGTGACAAATAATTGAGTTTGAGGCACGAAGAAATATCGTTATCCTTAAAGTGATAATTGCCCCCACTCGTTGAGAGTTTGCTAATGGGTTCACAAGCAATTCACTTCCAGGATACAACAAACTCAGAGTTCTGCAGATAGTAACTCTTAGGAACTCACTCACAACACTCTCGAACTAAAAACTGATTTTCTAATCTGTTCAATGAACAGACTTAATAGGGTTTGAAGGGTTGCTTTTACAACCTTTCAAAATTCTGTTACAAGACAAAGGGGTGCATTTGCATTTCTTCACATCATGTCAGTTATCACATGTAGATAACTGTTGTGAACAGTGGAACGGATGCAGTCATTAAGCTGGATTTCAAAATTATGAAATCTAGCAAAAAATAAAATCATATTTATTTTTTTTCACACACGCGCACAGTGCAAAGTGCGCATAATAATGCGTCAAAATGCGTCTACACGCGTACGCGCGTTCACATGTAGCATGTGTAGCATGTGTGGTCCTCCATTTGTCTTTTCCAATACACCCTTTTAGAAGTGGATTCACTTATGAATTGAAAAATTCTCTTCCAATTATCCGATGTGGGACTATTCACCAAATACTCACTTCACATATTACAATCTTCTTCAACACAGACAGCATGTCCTCGGTTTTTTTACATGAATTTGAAATGAAGTGAATGCAAGAAAGAGAGGTGGTTCATCATGGCATTATTTGATTTGGAAATGTAAATAGAGTTTGAATGTTTGCATTGAAGATTAACACAAGTCAATATGACGCGTTTTGGAGGGTCTGATTTTCCAACAGAGAGAGAGAGAGAGAGATTTGAAAATGACTCCTGCCGTTTTCAAGGTCTCTCATTTCAACTTGGCTGTCGTTCTTGACCGCTTGTGCACAATGCATGAATCCATTGTTTGGTTGTATGACATGTCAATGATGTCATTCATGTTTACTATATGAACATTAGATGTTGAAAAAAGAAAAATGAGGATGAATGAGACTATGAGACCTATGATAAAATTGTGCACATCAGGGATACGGTAACAAAGTATTGTGAATTTTTTTGAATGTTTCAAAATGTGTTTAGATTGTCCACCTCCCATGCTGATCCAGTTGTATAAATTTTTGTTTATTGAATTGTGTGTTTAGTACATTTAGAATCTACGTATTTATTTAATTTGAATTATTTTTGCTATGCTGCATTTTGACCTAATAAATAATTTTTTTATACTAATAACATAATACATCTTGAAATAATTTAATTATATCTATATTTTTATCGTATATAATTTATAAATGTACACATATTGTAATGAACAAAACATATACTAAATATTTACCGTTCAAAAAAAAAAAAAAGAGAATGATATGTCCAAACGGTGTGGGGTTGGAGTAAGAGGGGATGAAAATAGCAGTCTTCAAAATCACTGGTTCAAAAAGCCTATAGTAAAAAAAGAAAAAAAAAAGAAATAGTCTTTTGGAAATGATTGAGTGGAAAAGTAGAAAATTGTGTGGAAACTTGAACATTAAAAAACATATACGAAAGGAAATAGAACCTACGAATATGGAAACCCTTACAAATGTGAGAAATGATTGATAGCAAAAGAGAGACCAAGTAGCAGTTCCCTGGAGGCTAGAGCCAGAGGGACCAAAAATTTGTCACTACATTTAAAAAAGATTGCGTGAGTTTGTCATTCCAGATGTTGTAAGATATCAACTTTTTCCTTGCTCGATGACTTTATTTAGCATGAAAACTTTGTGAGATAGATATTTATCAGGATCGAGTTAAATCCAATACAATTTGAACAATTTAATTATCTAAATCATTTTGAGCGAGATATTTTGTTATTAAAGATTTAAAATTAAAACTAGCATTTAATTAAATTATAATCCTTTCTAAAGATAAGATCTGACGATCATAGTTGGACAATTCGATTAGTACAACTCATGTTGAACCTAACTTGGTCTTGTATTTATCAACTTTTTTCTTTATTTTTTGAGTTGAGCATGTTAATGAGAAATCTGTTATAAATTATGTTTATCATTATTGATCCAATAAAAAAGCATATCAATAAACTGTTCAGATTCTTTTCATTTTCCAAAGAAAGCAAATGATAGCATAAAATCTAATGGACTTATCATTTTGAAATGGAAACGACGCCACTTATTTATAAATTTTTTATCACATGAATTAATTTTTTAAATGATTTTAAAAATTAAAGATTTGTTTAAATACATCATGATTAAAATAAATCCTAATAAAATAATATCATTAAAAAAACAAAGAAATAGATCATATTTAAAATGAAATAAAAATTCAATGACAAGATAAAAACCAATCCCATGGTACCATGAGTAAAATATTTTTTTTACATTTTGGGACCCTCTTATAAGTGGAATCCCTAGGCGACGATTGGCCATACAAGCGGTTAGGCCTGGACTTGACCCAACCCAACCCGACAAGGGGTCCATTGAAAATAGAGCCTCACTAAAGAACACAATGTCCATCAGATTCCAAGTCAAGTCAATTTAATGATGTATAAATGAAAAAGATGCCCATGCGCAACTTCTTATACACTCATGGACTTTATGGGTGGTTGATCCATCTTAATTCGATTTAATTTTTGGATTGCAGCCTGGTTGATAAATCAACTTTATTTTTTTCTTCAATACATGAATAAGATATTTTATAAGGTATACAATGAAAATTTTTTTATTCCTTTGATAATGATGTGAGCAATTTGATTGAGGGTCCGTTTGGAAACACATATTGAAAAGTAGATTTTAGAATAAAGATGTTTTTTAAGATGATTCTAGACCTTTGACTTTTTTGGGATGTTTTTTTTTTAATTCAGGAATCAATATTTGGAAGGAATTTAATGTTTGGTAGAAAAAGTTGTTTTTCAAATAAAAAAATCGATTTCGACTAAAAAGCGTTCTTTTTTAGATTTTAAAAACACGGATTTCGAGAGAGAAATTAAAAGGAATCCAACTTTTCATTCCGCCGGAATCTGACCTGTTTGGTTGTACGTTTGGGCGGAATCCGCTTTTTAAAAAGCAGAATCGCTCCCAAACGCGCTACCAAACGGACCCTGAATGATTTCACTATCTGATAGTGTGAGAAAAAGTGTGTGTGTATATATATTCCAAGATAAAAAAAATTTACAAAATGTACGTGAGACTGTAGATACTAGACTGAGATTGTGTCGGGGTGGATTTTGATATTCTAAACATATTTTAATATTTCCTATTTCTCTGTATCTTCTCACTACTCATTCAGATCTGTACTAACTCTTTTTAGAAATGAAATCGATTAATAGTACGAGTCTACCTTTTTTTTTTTAAGAAAAAAAAACATATTTTAATTTTTTTTTTTCAAATTCAAATGTGTTTTCTTCGCTAAATGTTTGACTTTTCAAAATCTTCCAAACTACGACATTTTTCAAAAAATAGACGAGATTTTTTAAAAGCCAACATTCAAATCTTGGGTCCAAAAGGGCCACAATTATGAAATATTAGTTTTCTATTTCATATGATAAAACATTTTTGGTCACTGTGACTCAGAGAGGGCAAGCTTTATATATATGGTTTTCTATTAGGGTATCAGGGTAACATTGTTCCCACTATCCAAGTAATCTTTTCCACTACTCAAAATTATCAAAATGCAATTTTTTTTCTCCTATTTCCACTATCAAGTTCAACAGTGTCTAGTTGAAATCTTCTTTACTGGGACGACAGAGGTCCATTGAACTGTCTAAACAAATATCGACAGGGATTCAGTCAAAATCTGCTTCATAGGGACGACAGAGATCCGTCGATCTGTCTGAGTAAGTATCGACATGGACGTGTCGATCACTTTAAAACAAAACATATCTTCTAAAAATAAATTACTTATACAGTCATTTAAGTGCTTATAAAAAATAAAAATTTCATTTAAGTCATTTAAGTTCTTCTGAAAATCATTCATCTATTTTGTCATTTAAAAACAAGGTGTAAAAATGAAAAAACAAACAGTCATATAAATGAAATAAATATTAAACATTCCATATACACAAGTGGTGTATCAAAAAACAATACATATACTTTCGACATGAGACTCCACTTGTTTAGAAAAGAAAATAAAGTTTTTTGTCTATATAAAATGTTTACTGTTTATTTGGTTCAAATAACTCTTTGTTTGATATTTTTGTCTCTTATACTTAAATAAATATATATGTGAATGATTTTAAAAAAGACTTAAATCATTTAAATGACATATTTGTTTTCGTTAGGACTTAAATGATTGTATAAGTGATTGATTCTTAGAATAAAGTTGTTGTTTAGAAGGGTTTAATACATCTATGTCGACACTTGCTCAGACAAATCGACGGATCTTTATCGTTTTAGTGAAAAATATTTCGACTGTGCCTTTGTCGACACTTATTCAGACAGATCGACAGACCTCTGTCGTCCTAGTGAAGAAGAATTCGACTGGACGCTTTCGAACTGGGTAGCGAGAAAAGGAGATAAAAAATAAAATAAATAATGACATTTTTGTAATTTTAAATAGTGTGAAAGATTAAGTTGGGTAGTGGGTATGTCCTTGCCCTTTCTATTATTATTACCACATTATTTTTATTATAATGTAATCTCTTCATCCAAGTGTTTGGCATAGTATGCGCAATATCGAGAAGTCCTCTATTTTTTTTTTGGAAAAAATCCAAATAACCCCGACAAACTGTTTAAAATCCATATGACCCCTTGACTTTTCCTGATATAACCAACTGAAAACACATATGTAAATTCAAATAATCTAATGAGTTAGACTTCTGTTGACAGTTGTGGAATATTCTGTTTGGTTGACAGTTGTGGAATATTCTGTTTGGTTAACTCTGGCTGAAAACAACAACATATCAAAAACCTCCTACATGCGTAAAACCTTATGTAAACAATGATTTTATCCATTCGAATAGATTGTAAAACCCTATCCACAGTTATAAAATCGTCATGTACAAATGATTTTTCATATTTTTAATAAATTAATGGTAGATTTTGGTATACTATATTTTAGTAGGGTAACCAAACTGAATATTCGTAGAATATTATCATCTGTCAAGAGAATTTACATTAGGGGACTGTTCGGATTTACATAAGTATTTTTAAAGGGTTAATGAATTCAGGAAAAGTAGGTGATCATATAATTTCAGGGAATTTTCAGGGGCTTCATAGATTTTTTTCATTTTTGATATGTTAATTAATCTTTTGTATGATTAGGTAAAGCAACACAAAATTTCAATAATATTTCAACTATAAATTGCACATCAAATTAACAATACTGCATACAGATAAGATTTGTAGATAAAAAAAAAGAGTAAACAGGTTGGTAACGTGTATTGTTTAATCGGAAGCGAGTGGATTTCAACTTTAATGTCTATCTAGTTTATATCATTAAAATCACTCAACCAACCAAGATTACTAGTAAGTCTACCTTTAGTTGCATATGTAAAACTAATTTAAATAAAAGCAGGTCGAAAACTAATTCTGAGGAAACTGTCTCTCAAAGTTTTTAAAAAACTCAAGTTTTAAACATTTATTCATATAAATATGTCTACAGCTTTTAATCTAAATTTTTTTATTTGAAAACAAATTTAAAAATAATAGTTTCTTGCAAATCTAAAAATTCCAAACCCACTCCAAACAGGCTAAATACAATCTAAATTTTTATTGAACCATCCCACAACATCAATCCCCACCACCTTCACTCGTATGCGCGTCGTTCCTGCATTTAGCACAAAAAATTATCTTTACAAAGTTCCATATCTTTAAAAATTATCTTTACAAAGTTCATATCTTTAAAAAATTTTTACAAAGTTCCATATTCAGGGTGGACAGCGACAAGGCAGCCGGACCGGACGGTTTCGGACTGGGCTTTACAAAACTTCTGGCAAACCATAAAGGCGGACGTTTTGGACGTCTTCGCAGAACTGTTTAGGGGGGGAACCAGGCATCGGACGACTGAATGCTTCCTGATTGTGCTAATCCCCAAGAAAGAGGACCTACAACTGTTTCCGACTACGTCCAATCTGCGTGCTTAACGGCGCTTATCTCCTTGTCGCCAAAGTGTTGGCCGCGCGTTCAGGAGGGTGTGTGATGCTTTGGTGGAGGATGCACAGTCGGCTTTTTACCAGGACGATCTCTTCTGAGGGATTTGTGGTGGCTCAGGAATCATCTCATCGGTCCATAAAGACGGCAGAAGCGGGGTTCTTCTCAAGTGGATTCGAAAAAGCCTACACATGTAGACTGGGGGTTCCTTCTGCATGTCCTCAGTCTACACGGTTTTGAACCACCGTGGCTTCGGAGATCGAGCTAGATTGGGTCGGCAAAGGCCTAGAGTGGTGAACGGGGCGGCACATGGTTTTTTCAACCTGAACCGCGGGCTTCGCCAAGGAACCCGCTGTCACCGATCCTATTACTATCATTGCAAAGTCCTCAGTCGAATGGCACCATGGCGAGTACGGGGGAATGTAGGGGGCTAAGGGCGCACCCAGCGGGGATGGCGGTTGCACGTGCAATCGCGATGACACGTTACTCTTGGCGCCTCCGGATACGAGTCATTTACGGACTAGATCGTCTTTGGTGTTTCGGTTTTTTATCAGGACTGAACATTACTATCCAAGAGTCGTTGTTGACGATCAATGTAGAGGCGACGAGGGGAAGGGAATGTACCATACTAGGCTGTCGAACAGAGGAATGCCGTGTCGACACCTGGAACTCCCTTTGTCGACAAGGAAGCTACGAAGCGGGATGGCATCCCCTTATCGAGCGCATGGACCAGGTTGGAAGGCTACAGGGATGGATTCATCCTGGGGAGCAAGCTGGTACTGTTACAAGCTGTATCTCAGCAATCCCCATTTTCTATGTCCTTTCCGAGCACCAAAGGGGGTGTTGGCCCGCATTGATGTCCTGCGATGTCGCTTCTTTTGGCGTGGGTCATCAGCCACATCTCGGAACCCAGTTTGGTGCGCTGGTCAGAGATTTAGGAGCAAATCGAAGGGTGGCCTGGGGGTGCTAAATGGAGCGATGAATCGGGGTCGTCTAAATGGTGCTGGAACTGGGTGTCTAACCCAGAGGCAAAATGGGTCGTATTTTCAGAGAACGTACGGGATAGCCGACGAGGCAAGGGGGGTGTACCGGATCCCACGAGGTGGAGGTCACCCTTATGTCAAGTTTCTTCACGGACTGGCCGTTACTACGGAACGAGTTCGTATGGCACTCGGGGAAGGGGCATCGTTCCGATTTTGGGATAAATGGTGCGGTGCTGGCCCCCTGTCCGCATGTTCCCGAGGCTGGCTGGGAACGCCATAAGAAGGGAGGGGACGACGTCTGAATATGGATAACAGAGGGCACTCTGGGCGGATGGGACACGCGCATGCGCCGTGGCCTACGCGGGGAGGAGTCCGGCAGTTACGGAGCTTCTGGGATTTTGCAACCAACGCGCCGGGTGAATCGGAGGATGAACTTCGTGGGCGGGGAAAGCCGGACAGGCGTACTCGGTAGGCTTGGGTACACATGGTGAATAGGGAGGCTGCGGCGGAGGGCAGTTTCTCCGAGCGCGCGGCAAGCATATGGCTGGCCAAAATCCCATTAAAAGTGAAGTGCTTCCAGTGGTTCCTGCTTCAAAACCGCATAGTCACAAGGGTGTTCCGAGCGAGATGGAGACCTTCATGCGACTGAATGCCCACTGCCGAGGGGAGCCAGAGACCATCGAAACCTATTTTGCATATGCCCGATAGCATCAACTTTGGGCCACGTTGGCTGGGGCATCCGGGAAGCCTCTGAGATTCCGCCAAGGACTTTGGGAGGAAGCACGGCGCTGAGAAAGAAAAATACAGGATCAAGGTTAGCCAGTTGTGGCTCTCTCTGATCCCCGCGGGTACTTGGTCGATTGGAGAGCGAGGAACGTCATCTTCAAGGGATCCACATTCTATTTCGAAAACTGTGGGAGATGACGCGGCAATGCATACAGGATGGGGCACGTGCATTGGCGGGGTTTCAAGCATCCCCTTGACGGCCATGCATTCTCATCACCGCGTAGCGCTGGTCGAGGGCACGGGGTAAAAGTCTTTTCTACCCACTCCGCCTTTGGGGCATCGCAAGGCTTTTGAACGGCAGTCGAACACATTCCGGGTGTTCCTTCTGTCTCCGCCTTTTCTTTTCCTTTATTGCACTATCTATGTATTTAGTCTTATCTTCTCACCTCATTCAGTCATGTTCTTTCGTGAAAATGGAATAGAATTTGACTACAGTTAATTCAAAAAAAAAAAAGTTCCATATCGGTTGAATAAAACAACGAAGCACATGAACATAGTTTTTTTCAAGGGAAAAATCCATATAACACTTATAAGCAGTCTGGAATACATATAACTACTTAATTTTTTCTGAAATTCATATAACTCTTTGAAAATATATATGTAAATTTAAATAGCCTTCATGAGTTAAATTTTTATTAATAGATGATAAATATTGTGTGAGTATTTCATTTGGTAACCCTAATTGAAAGCATAATATATCAAAAACTCCTACAATGTGTTAAAATGTAAAAAATCATCTATGAAAGATGGCTTTATCCATCCGGATAGAGTTTTATATTATATTCAGATAAATAAAATCGTCATTTATAAAAGGTTTTTCACATTTTTATATACTGTGTTTTCAGATAAACCAAACATAATATTCACGTAATATTCTTAATCTGTCGATAGATTTACATAAGTGTTTTCTTAAGGTTATATGGCCGGACTTCAAGAAAAATTAGGATGTTATATGGATTTCGGACAGTTTACCAAGGGTTATTTGGATTTTTCCCTTTTTTTTTAATAATATATATATATCTTAATAAGAAATACGACTATACGAGACCAAACCATAAATAAGAATGTAAAAAGGACAGTGTAAAATTGGCAACACATGAAGATCACAGCTTCCACTGTTTGCCTTCTCCCCACTCTCCCTCTGTTATAAACATTGCCAACTAAAAATTTACCAAATTAAATCACAGAAGGACTTTTCGAAAGCAAATTAAAACTGTGGAGAACATCACACCTTTTTATAGTTTCATCAAATGCTATCTTCATTAGTACATGTCAATAATTATGGACTTCATCTCGCAAGTTCCCCTGCTTCTCATCATCTCTCTCTCTCTCATCACCACCACCACAAGAGCCGACCCTCTCTATCAAATCTGTCAAAACAATGGCAACTACACCACCAACAACACCTACCAATCCAATCTCAACACCCTCCTCCGCTCCCTCTCCTCCAACGGCCCCATCACCGGCTTCTTCACCGCCACCCAAGGCTCCCCCCCTGACCAAGTCGATGGCCTCGTCCTTTGCCGTGGCGACACCAACGAGACCACATGCGCGGCCTGCCTTGACAACGCCGTCCCTGACATCACCCAACTGTGTCCCTACCAGAAGAGTGCTATCATATGGTACTGTTGTGAGATGTCTTGTATTCTAACATGAATCACCATTTTAAGATTGTTTTTGTGTTTTGATTCATTGAACCTTTAGTTGAGGCTTAATTTCTGAGAGAGTTAAAGGACAGTTTCTTCTATGTGAGAAAGGAGCCTTGCGGAAGAAGGAAGAGAGAGGGATTGAGAGTTTTATACTCTGATTACTTATTTATTAGGTTAGTTGAAAGACTTAATTTTTGAAAGAGGTAGCCATTCTAGGACTTTTTTTTTTCTTTGTAAGAGAGGGATTGAAAGTTTTATACTCCCACGGTGAATCATTTACTGCTCTCCCCTATGAATGTAGGCATGTTTTGTCAAACCATATATGTAAATATGTTTTGTATGTTAGTTTGTTCTCTTAATCGGTTTGCATTTGTTGAGGTCTAATCCTACAGGTATCGTTGTATTAACAGGTACGACGACTGCCTCCTCCGCTACTCGAACCTAAGGTTCTTCAACTCCTCCGACGAGTCCCATGACTTCTACATGTGGAACGTGAAAAACGTGTCCGATCCGACACCGTTCTTCAAGATGCTGAACGGCCTTATGGACTCCCTCGTCAACCAGGCGGTCAACGACACGTCGTCAGAGATGTTCGCCACCAGAGACGTGAAAGTCAACGGTGCCCAGAGGTTGTACGGACTGGTGCAATGCACCAGAGACCTGTCCGGGGACTCGTGCGCCAACTGCTTGCGGGACGCCATTGGGGAGATCCCGACGTGTTGTGCCGGGAAGATCGGCGGGAGGGTGATCGGGGCGAGTTGTAATATACGGTACGAGGTCTATCGGTTTTACGGGAATTCATCGATAAGGACGGCTTCCGGTGGTTCTCCTCCACCTCTACCTCCTCCGCCAACAACCACCATGATCACTCAAAGTACGCAAGAACTCTTTAGAGTCTGTTAGAAACCAATTGTCAAATATAATTTGTTTTCCAAAAACAGGTGTTTTTCAAATTTAGTTTTTTATTACATATTTTGGTTTTATGTAAAACACGGATTAAGAGTGGCTTTTACATAATTGGGTATTTTAACCAATTTAGAGCATAAATTGTTCATAAAAATTGGTTTCAAATGGGACCTAGCTAGATCAGTATTCACCATTATAATCCTTGTTATTTGTCTGATTGTAAGTTTTGGCTTCTTGTTGTGTTCAGAATAAGCCGGACAAACTTGAATTTAATTTTTTGCTGGGTTGACATATATATTTTAGTGGCAGGTGTAGATTCAAACAAATATACCATAAATTAATTTGTGTTAGAACTAATCTTTACTCTTTTGCCTTATTGCACTCTCTGCTTCATCTTGTTTTTCTTTACTTTTAAGAAGGATTAGTCAGTACACAATGAAAGATTGAATCTTTTAAGTGGGTACATGATATATGGATGCATAGGTTGATGAAAACAATTCATGTGTTTCAGGGAGGAGAAAGAAGAACAAGCTAAGAATAGCTCTTCTGATCATCATCCCTGTGTTCCTTTTTCTAGTAATTGTCTCCGTAGCTTTCGCCTGCCTGCGAAAAAAGATGATTATTATGAAGAATGTACAAAGTAAGGAGTGACATCAGAACCTTCACTTGTTTGAATCCAATAATTCTCATGTAGTAGTTGATATGTTCAATTGCTCATAAAAATTGTGGTATGACAGGCCACCAAGAAGTGCATCAAATCACCGATATCGAACCACTTGTTTTCGACTTGGCCATGTTGAGAATCGCCACCAACGACTTCTCCGACACGAATAAGCTTGGAGAAGGTGGATTTGGTATGGTTTATAAGGTAATGTCTTTTAACATTCATCATTTCATATTAATTACTTTCCCTTGTTGGTTAGCTTTGTATATTAGATCAGCTTATTTTAATTTCTACAGGGGACACTAGCGTATGGACAGGAAATAGCCGTGAAAAGGCTTTCAAAAACTTCTGGTCAGGGACTACAAGAGCTGCGCAATGAGGTTATGTTGGTCACTCGGCTTCAACATCGGAACCTGGTAAGGCTTTTGGGATGTTGTTTGGAAGAACAGGAGAGGTTGCTTGTCTATGAATTTGTCCCAAACAACAGCCTCGATAAGTTCCTTTTTGGTGCGTCCCATTCTTAAATGTCAATTTCTGAAATTTAGTTATGGTTGAATCTCATCAAGTCTCATTAGACTGTTTTAATGCTTTACATGTGAGGTTTATGATAACTTTCGTCATATTTTGCACCATTATATCAGATCCCGTCAATATTAGACAACTTACATGGGAAAGGCGGTACAAGATCATTGAAGGAATCGCTCGTGGGCTGCTCTATTTACATGAGGATTCACAACTGAGGATCATCCATAGAGATCTCAAGGTGAGCAACATTTTACTAGACAAAGACATGAACCCTAAAATCTCGGACTTCGGTTTGGCAAAGCTTTTCGAGATGGATCAAACACAAGGCAACACAAGCCGAGTGGTAGGGACATAGTATGTATCACTCCAACATTCTTTAATTGCTCACGTTCAATGCCTAATCACGCCCCATCTAATGAATGATGTATATATGAAGTGGATACATGGCACCAGAGTATGCTATGCGTGGGCATTTCTCGATCAAGTCAGATGTGTTCAGCTTTGGCGTGCTGGTTCTGGAGATCATGACTGGATGGAGAAGCAATCAATTTTAAGCCCCCGACAATACAACCGATCTTCTTAGCTATGTAAGTGAACATACATGTGCGTGTGTTTGCGTGTAATGAAGTACATATTTTTACAAAAAAAGAGAGTGTATATTTAGATGAATTGAACGTGTACCATGTTGTGTTTCTCCTAAGTATGGATTGCAAAGCAAGATTGACTAGGTAAGAACTATATATATGAATTTCATGGAGGAGTTGTGCATCTCTTTGACAGGTTTGGAAGTTTTGGGTGGACGGAAGAGTTCTTGAACTAGTAAGTCCATCAATTGGTGATCTTTCGAGAGGAGAAGCGATGCGATGCATGCACATCGCGTTGTTGTGCGTTCAAGAAGACGCGATGGATAGGCCAAACATGTCATCAGTTGTTCTCATGCTCAGTAGCCACTCTACATCACTTAGCGTTCCTTCTCGCCCCGCCTTCTTTGTTGGGGATAGTAGAGTAAGGCTACTTGATATAGAGAACACCACGCCCGATCGATCTATAGCTACTACGGAGTCTAAACCGGTGTCTGTGAATGATGTTTCGATCACAGAATTGGAGCCTCGGTGAGGATCAATGGCACAATATGAACTGGTGGACTAGTGAAAGGAGAAATGCCTGCTTGTTTCCTTTGCAAGGAGAATCCTCTGTTTTCATGGAAAATTTGATATGCACAATACTTTATGTGAGTGGTGTTTGGAACAGAGTCAGCCTCTGATAAGGAGGATGCATACTTTTTTCCTTTACTTAATTGTTCTGTGATGTTAGTTTATGTCTTGTATGCTGATTTTTGAACCCATGAAAAACTGTAATAAATAGATCAACATAATTTTTGTGTGCATGTGTTGTGTCACATGATATGATGGATTTGTACATTATGATACTATATCTGGGTTATATATACTATTTTCTAAATAAGAGTTTTTCATATGTTTTAAGAGAACAAATATGACAACTCTAGGGTTTTGAGAAGGAAATATAGATCAAATCTATAACCCTCCACTGTGTCTGTGCGTAAATTATAAAAATAGATTCTTTTTTATCATTCCTCTCTATGCTCTCTATGGATGTAAACTATAGTTTGGTGAACCACATAAATTTCTCCTAATGTAATTATGTGTTTTTTTTTATTTTTCTATCTAATTATCTACTCCGATTCGGCACTATTTCTCAATTGCCTGATCCTCAATTACTTACACATATGTAAATTTAAATAATCTACTGAGTTAGACTCCTATATAAAGTTGAAGAATATTTTGTTTGGTTAACCCTGGCCAATAACATAGTATATCAAAAACTTTCTACAATGTGTTAAAAATGCGAAAAACCCTATGTAAACAACGATTTTATCTTTATGAATAGATTATAAAACCCTATCCTGAATGGATCGCCATTTACATATGATTTTTCACATTTTTAACAAACTAATGATGTCTATCTATGTTTATAATCATCTAAAATCACTCAACCATCCAAGATAACTATCTAAGCCTACCTTTGGTCGCACAATTGTAAAACTGATTTTAAATAAATATTGGGTTGAAAATTGATTCGTAACTGTCATTTTAAAGCTTCTGAAAAACTCAGATTTTGAGCATTTATTCACTTAAATCTTTCTGCAGCTTTGAACCCAATTTTTTTTTAAAACGGGTTTGAAAAAAATAGTTTCTTGTAAAATCTAAAAATTGTCCAAACCCGCTCCAAACAAGGACTAAACACTATCGAAATTTTTATTCAACCATCCCACACAAAAATCATATCCCCACCACATTCACTACATAGTGAAATCATGTGATAGCACTATACTAATAGATGAGGTCCTAAAATTTATGATTTTTTTTTTATAAATTATTATATAATGAAAGCCAATGGACTTTGTGATAGAACGAAATTTACATGAACATAGTTTTTTTTAAGGGAAAAATCCATATAACACTGATAAACTGTTTGAAATATATATAACCTCTAAACTTTTCCTAAAATCTATATAATTCATTGAAAACACCTGTGTAAATCTAAATAGTCCACTGAATTAAATTTTCATTGACAGGTGATGAATATTATGTGAATATTCATTTTGGTAAACCCTGGCTGAAAACATAGTATATAAAAAAAAACCACTCCAATGTATTAAAAATGCGAAAATCCTCCATGAAAGATGATTTATAATGTATTCAGATGAGTAAAATTGTCATTTACAGAGAGTTTTCTATATTTTTGACAAATTTTAAAAGATTTTTTATATACTGTGTTTTCAGATAAACCAAACGGAATATTCATATAATATTTCTCATCCGTCAATGAAAGTTTAACTCAGGTTAATATTTGAATTTACATATGTGTTTTCTTGAAATTATATGGATTTAAAAAAAAAGTCAGGATATTATATAAATTTTAAGCAGTTCATAAGAAGTTATTTGGCTTTTTTTCCTTTCTTAAAATAAAATACGTACATCTTAATAAGAAATACGGACCAGACCTTAAATAAGGATGCAAAAAGGACTCTGTAATATTGGCCGCACATGAAGATATATCACAGCTTCCACTGTTTGCCTGCTCCCCACCCCTCCCTATCTGTTAATTAAACATTGCCAACTAAAAATTTACCAAATTAAATCACAGAACGACTTTTCAAAAGCAAATTAAAACTGTGGAGAACATCACACCTTTTTATAGTTTCATCAAATGCTATCTTCAGTAGTACATGTCAATAATTATGGACTTCATCTTTCAAGTTCCCCTGCTTCTCATCATCTCTCTCTCTCTATCACCACCACCACAAGAGCCGACCCCCTCTATCAAATCTGTCAAACCAATGGCAACTACACCACCAACAGCACCTACCAATCCAATCTCAACACCCTCTTCCGCTCCCTCTCCTCCAACGGCCCCATCACCGGCGTCTTCACCGCCACCCAAGGCTCCCCCCCTACCAAGTCGATGGCCTCGTCCTTTGCCGTGGCGACACCAACGAGACCACATGCGCGGCCTCTTGACAACACCGTCCCTGACATCACCCAACTGTGTCCCTTCCAAAAAAGCGTTGTTATATGGTACTGTTGTGAGATGTCTTACATTCTAGCATAAAGGGACATTCTAAGTTTTTTTTTGTGTTTTGATTCATTGAACCTTTAGTTGAGAGACTTAATTTATGAGAGAGTCAACCGCTCTAGGGTTTCTTCTATGCGAGAAAGGGACATTGCAGAAGAGAGAGGGATTGAGAGTTTTCTACTCTGATTACTTATTTAATATTGTGAATCGTTTCTTGCTCTCTTATTTGGATGTAAGCATATTTTGTTATATTGAACCATACATGTGAATCTTTTTTTTTTTGGATATCGGAAGGATCCTCATGGTTGACACTAGTGTTAAACTAGGAAAACAACCTCCGAAATCTATGTATTCTTTTGTGTGATGCTTTGCTTTTTTTATGATTCTAGACGTGTTGAGATCTAATCCTACAAGCGTCGCTGTATCAACAGGTATAACAACTGCCTCCTCTGCTACTCGAACTTAAGGATTTTCAACTCCCCCAACGAGTCCCACGATTTCTGCTTGTTGGATGCAAAAAACATGTTTGATTCGACGCTGTTCTTCAAGAGGCTGAACAGGCTGATGGGCTCCTTCATCAAAGCCCATTGCTACGCTTAAGGCGTTATTCGGCTCCTCCCGGTGCAGAAGTCACGAACCGAATCGCCCTCAGGATCTAGCAAGCCCACATAGAGTGCACGCTCAGGTGGAATAAGAAACTGACTTAAAACTCTATCACCACAAAAGCACACGGGCTACTAGAATAATAGGACGTCAGGGCTATCTCTGATTAGTGAACTAAGCCTTGAACTAAGCATCACAACCAGTTCATCAGCGCACACACAGAAACTTAATAGCCATATCTGATTAGTAGCACATTAAGGACCCTGTGCTTATTCCTGGTTCTGCGAGAGCTACTAGGAATTATTAAAATTCCATAAGAGACGGCCCACATCTCCATTCTCACATAGGTAAGTTCATAAGGAGTGCTTTCTGTCAATCACCCCACACTTTTAAGTGCTATAGACTTATTAAGCCCCAGGCTAGCCTAACACCACGACAGAAAGAATGCACATTAAAGGCCTTGTGCCTAATTTTTGGTTCTGTGAGAGCTACAAGGAATTGCCTACAAATTCCATAGGAGACGGCATATATCTCCAATCTCACATAGGTAAGTCTATGAGGAGTGCTTCTTGTTAACCACCCCACACGTCAAAGTGCTATAAACTTATTAAGGTCCCAAACCAGCCTAATACCACAACAGGAAACATGCACATTAGGATAAAAGAATGAGACTTGAAATAGTTATTGTGCATCAATGTCCTTACAGTAATGTTTTCTTTGAACCATAGATTTCAGTATTACATGGGTAGATAAACCTTTGAACCCAAATATCTATCTAATGGTAGAATTATTACAAGACATCACATAGGCCTCAATCCCATTCCAGCGGTGTTCTCTCAACCAACTCCCTTTTGAGACCTTTCATCAAGGGATCCGTCAAGTTCTCTGAAGATCTGACATCGACCACTGATATCACGCCATCTCGAATCAACTCATTCAGATAGCCGTGTTTCAAACGAACAATCCTCTTTCTTCCATTGAACAAGCCATTCTCAGATACAACACTAGTCACCTGGTTGTCACAGTAGATAAGATCGCACACTTCTCTTTTCTACTCAATGAAAGATCATACATGAGATTTCTCAGCCATTCAGCTTCATCTCCTGCCGTTGCCAGCGTATAGAATTCTGCTTCCATCGATGACTATGCAATCACGGATTGCTTCTTTGATTTTTAAGATACTGCGGCTCCACCCAAGGTGAACACATAGCCGCCAGTCGATTTAGATTCGTCTGGATCTGAGCACCAACTTGCGTCGCTGAAGCCTTCAACGATCGAGGGGTAACCTGAGTAGAACAACCCATAGGTCATTGTGCCTTTCAAATACCTCATAACCCTCTGAATCGCCTCCCAATGAGCTTTTCCAGGATTATTTAAGAATCTACCCAACATGCCTACAACATAGGCAATATCCGGCCTCGTGCAACTCATCGCATACATCAAGCTTCCGACAATGCTAGAGTACTCGAGCTGCTTCACAGGTTCCCCATCACTGGCATTCAGCTTCTTATTGTAGTCGTACGGAGTCAGAACTTCTGGAAGATCGAAGTATCCGAACTTCTTCAGCATCTTTTATACATAATGAGACTAAGTCATACCAAACCCAGTGTTTGACCTCACTATCTTGATTTCTAGAATCACATCAGCAGGTTCCATGTCCTTCATGCTGAACTTTGAGGAGAGAAAACTATTCACTGACTTGACACTCTCCAAATCAGTGTCAATGATCAGCATGTCATCGACGTAGAGACATACTATCACGTCTTAATTATCAGCAAATTTGCTATAGACACACTTGTTGGATGCACTAACAATGAATCCTTCATCTCGAATGACTTTGTCAAATATTTCATGCCATAGCTTAGGAGTTTGCTTCAATCCATACAAAGATCTGACGAGCTTGCATACCTTGCTTTCGAGACCTTTGACGAGAAACCTTCTGGTTGCTCCATATAGATCTCCTCCATCAGATCTCCATTCAGGAAAGCCGTCTTTACGTCTATTTGATGGACCACCATCTTATTGATTGCGGCTAGAGCAACCAATACTCGGATGGTTGAGATACGAGTAACTGGTGCATAGGTGTCGAAGAAGTCGACTCCCTCCTTCTAAGTGAAACCCTTTACAACCAGTCGGGCCTTGAAATTCTCCACATAACCATTGGCTTTGAGCTTTCGTTTGATGACCCACTTGCATGTCACGAAGTCCGGCCCAAAGGACTTGCTCTTTCCCATTCTCTTCGGTAAAGGATGATCTACATCAACCTCCTCTTCAGCTTGCATTGGATCAGGATCGGGGACAGCATGGTCCTCGTTTGCAATCTTCTCCTCGTTTTATGCATTCTCATGTCAGTCTTCGAGAACAATGTTTTTGTCCTTCATGAATTTGTCTTCGAAGAACTCAGTATCTCAAGCTTCAATTAGAACATTAGTGTCTAAGCCTAAAAATCTTAGAGCACTATTATTCTTGGCATGACCCAAGAAGATGCACTTTGTAACTTTTGGACCCAGTTTTGGCCTCTTTAAGTCCGGCAGACAAACATAGGCCAAACACCCCCACACTTTGAGAGAATTCAGTTGTGGTGGGTATTTAAACCACAACTCGAACAGAGTGACTTCGGTCTTGGAGTGTGGAACTTTGTTTAGGATGAAGTTCACCATTAGCAACGCTTCACCCCAATAGCATGATGGTAAACCAGCAGTCAGTAACATCGAGTTGATCACATCAGAGAGGATCTGATTCTTCCTTTCAGCAATTCCATTGGATTGAGGAGAATAAGGCGCAGTCATCTCGTTGATAATGTCATGTTCTTGATAGAACACGGCAAACTCTTTCAAACGATATTCACCTCCACGATCACTTCAAATTCTCTTGATGACCTTTCCAGTCTGTTTCTCAACTTGAGATTTGAAAGACTGAAACTTTTCAAATACTTCATCATTCGACTTAAGTAAGAAAATATAAGAGAATCTTGACTGATCATCGATAAATATGACAAAGTATTTCATAACTCTCAAGTCACATAGCTCTTGAAGTCACACGTATCAGAGTGAATGAGTTCGAGAACCTCGGTGCTTCGAGACACAGCTTTGAAAGGCTTCCGAGTGATCTTCGCTTGAGCACACACCTCGCACTTATCCGCCTTCTGACCCCCACATTTTGGAAGTAGGCCTAGACTAGTCATGGATGCAAGCTTTTTATAATTTACATGACCTCGTCTAAGATGCCACAACACAAGGGAATAAGCAGAAGAACTGATTTTATTCACTTCATTGATTGGGATTGCAACGCTGAATTTGAATATCCCATCGGTACAGTATGTAGAGCCAAAGTACACATTTTTTTAAGACATAATTATCTTTCCGCCTTTGATGTCCAAGCGCATACCCGCGTTGCTGAGTAGACTCTCGGAGATCAGATTCTTGGAGATTGTAGGCACATGCTTCACATTCTCCAGAGTCAGAGTCTTCCTAGAGATCAATGTCAGCACAACTATTCCTACGTCGACAACATCAGCTTTATATTGGTTCGCCATGCTGACATTTTCCTTGACTTCGGCATAGGTGGAATACAGAGCTTTGTTGGCGCAGACATGACAATTAGCTCCCGTATCGATCCACCAATCTGTGTCCTTGCTCGGTGTGAATACATGCGAGATCATTGCAACAAGATTAACAGGTTCAGAAGTGGGACACACCGGTGTCACGAGTTGGTTCACTTGATCCTTCGATCGGCACTCTCAAGCGAAGTGACCCGGCTTGTGGCACTTGTAGCAGATTCCCGTCGTCTTCTTCTTCACCTTCGGGTTTGAAACCTTCAAATTCTTTGGATAGAATTCTTGGGTTTCTTACCTTTCTTCTTGAACCTCCTTTGATCGGTCTTGGACTCCACCATGTTGGCCTGAGTGGACTGCGATGCAAGGGCATCCAGTTTGGCCTGAGTTCTCGACTCGTCCTCGATTGGGATGAAACGGGTCAATTCCTTGAGGCTTACTTTATGCTTCTTCTGGTGCATCTCGTTCGCGAAGCCAAGCCACGATGGTGGCAACTTGTTGATGATAGCACCAACCAGGAAGCCTTCAGGCAGCTCCATGTCCTCCTCCTTCAGCTTCAACGCCTTCATTTGAAGCTCCTTGACTTGAGGCAGAATTTGTCTCCCATCCTCAAACTTCAGGTTGAGGAAGTTGCTGACGAGGAAAGTCTTCGAAAGCTCCTCCTCCGCTTTGTATTGCTTTTCAAGCTCCTCCCAGATCTCTCTAGCAGAAGAGACCTTGTTGAAATTGCTTGCCAAGAAGTTGTCGAGCGAGTTCATGATGCATGAACAACAGAGAAAGTTGGCTTTCTTCCACGATGCCAGTTTCTTTTGGGATGCAGTCTCCTCAAATGGTTCATCGTCCATCAGGATGTGGAAGACCTTCAAAAGTTGCATTGAAGTCGGTGCCATCAAACTTGTCCAATTTGGACACATCCAGCCCCATCATCATCGACAGATCCATAACACCTTAAGATTTTTACGGGATTAGATGAAAATGGGGTGAAAATATAAAAATTTAGCAAAATAAAATACTGAAATAATAGAGAGAATTAGAAGGAGTGAGAGATGAATGGATAGACGAAGCCCGCTGCGATGCTTAAGGCGTTATTCGGCTCCTCTCGGTGCAGAAGTCACGAACCGAACCGCCCCTAGGATCCAGCAAGCCCACACAGAGTGCACGCTCAGGTGGAATTAGAAACTGGCTTAAAAATCTATCACCACAAAAGCACTTGGGCTACTGGAATAATAGGACGTCAGGGATATCTCTCACAAACTCTCACAAGAGATCCTCTCTCTTTAAGTGGATACACACTTTGTGACTTCGATGGATGGAATGGTATACATGGGTCCCTTTATATAGGCATCTAGATTGTCCAAGAGTCACCTCCAAATTCAAGGCACCCATTCAATTAGGAATAATGGACTCACAATTATTCCATGCATGGTTCATTGTTCCCTATTCAATGGGAATGGAAAATTCAAGGTACATAATGGACTCTTGTATATTCAATTTATGTATCCAACCTAGGTGCATCATTGGAATGAGAACCTTGCATATTCAATGTTTCATTCCACCCTAGGATCATCATAGAAATTCTACATACATGAATTCTATATAGTTAATGCATTAAATATGGTTCATTCCATCCTAGGTTCATCTAGGAATCTCACACAAATAAACCTTGCATATTTAATTACATAATTAGAGTCCAATGTACCTACTCCATTAGCCAACACACATGAATCATGCCAAGTCCACATCCACATGCCATGTACTACACATCCATATATATAGCTCTTGTCCATATTATATTTGGTGATTATTTGAAAGCATGTGAATGATCAAGTTTGGAGTTAAAATATAATAATATATATTTCATATTGAACATAGAATTTTAAAACTTTATTTTTTAAAAAAAACATTTCAAAAAACCAACAATAACGTATGATACGAGGTCTATTGGTTTTACGGGAATTCATCGATAAGGACGGCTTTCACTCAAAGTACGCAATAACTTTTTAGAGTATGTTTGAAATCAATTGTCAAATATATATTGTTTTCCAAAAACAGGTGTTTTTCAAATTTAGTTTTTTTATTACATATTTTGGTTTTATGTGAAAAAACAGATTAAGAGTAGCTTTTACATAATTGGGTATTTTAACCAATTTAGAGCATAAATTGTTCATGAAAATTGGTTTCAAATGGGACCTAGCTAGACAAGTATTCACCATTATAATCCTTGTTATTTGTCTGATTGTAAGTTTTGGCTCTGGCTTGTATTGTTCAGTATGAGCCGGACAAACTTTAATTTAATTTTTTGCTGGGTTGACATATATATTTTAGTGGCAGGTGTAGATTCAAACAAATATACCATAAATTAATTTGTGTTAGAACTAATCTTTACTCTTTTGCCTGATTGCACTCTCTGCTTCATCTTGTTTTTCTTTAATTTTAAGAAGGATTAGTCAACAGTACACGGTGAAAGATTAAATCTTTTAAGTGGGTACATGATAAATGGATGCATAGTTGACAGATTGATGAACACAATTCATGTGTTTCAGGGAGGAGAAAGAAGAACAAGCTAACAATAGCTCTCCTGATCATCATCCCTGTGATCCTTTTTCTAGTAATCATCTCCGTAGCTTTCGCCTGCCTGCGAAAGAAGATGATTATTATGAAGAATGTACAAAGTAAGGAGTGACATCAGAACCTTCACTTGTTTGAATTCAATAATTCTCATGTAGTAGTTGATATGCTCAATTGCATATATCTTGCTCATAAAATTTGTGGTATGACAGGCCACCAAGAAGTGCATCAAATCACTGATATCAAACCGCTTGTTTTTGATTTGGCCATGCTGAAAATCGCCACCAATGACTTATCCGATGCGAATAAGCTTGGAGAAGGTGGATTTGGTGTGGTTTATAAGGTAATGTCTTTTAACATTCATCATTTCATATTAATTACTTTCCCTTGTTGGTTAGCTTTGTATATTAGATCAGCTTATTTTAATTTCTACAGGGGACACTAGCGTATGGACAGGAAATAGCCGTGAAAAGGCTTTCAAAAACTTCTGGTCAGGGACTAGGAGAGCTGCGCAATGAGGTTGTGTTGGTCACTCGGCTTCAGCATCGGAACCTCGTAAGGCTTTTGGGATGTTGTTTGGAAGAACAGGAGAGGTTGCTCATCTATGAATTCATCCCAAACAAGAGCCTGGATAACTTCCCTTTCGGTGCACCCCGTTCTTAAATGTCAATCTCTATATTTAGTTAGGGTTGAATCTTATCTTGTCTCATCAGATCATGTGAAAGCTGAACATATGAGGTTTAAGATATAATTGCAGTCATATGTTTGTTCCATTTGGGGACTGATAGACCTGATGCGATCAACTATTGTCTTTTTTTTTTAACAACTATAGTAACAAAAAAATGCACTATTAATATTAGATCCTATCAACATTAGACAACTTACATGGGAAAGGCGGTACAAGATCATTGAAGGAATCGCTCGTGGGCTGCTCTATTTACACGAGGATTCACAACTCAGGATCATCCATAGAGATCTCAAGGCAAGCAACATTTTACTAGACAAAGACATGAATCCTAAAATCTCAGAGTTCGGATTGGCAAAGCTTTTCGAGATGGATCAAACCCAAGGCAGCACAAGCCGAGTTGTTAGGACATAGTATGTTTCACTCCAACATTATTTAATCGCTCACATTTAATGCCTAGCTAATTACACCCCTTCTAATTAATTATTAATGGTGTATATTTGCAGTGGTTACATGGCACCAGAGTATGCTCTGCGTGGACTTTTCTCGATCAAGTCAGATGTGATTAGCTTTGGCGTGCTGGTTTTGGAGATCATAACTGGATGGAGAAGCAATCAATTTTATGCCCCCGATAATACAATCGATCTTCTTAGCTATGTAAGTGAGCATACATGTGTGTGTGTGTGTCTAATGAAGTACATATTTTTACAAAAAAAATTTGTATATATTCAAATGAATTGAATCGTGTATCATGTTGTGTTTCTCCTAACTATGGATTGCAAGACTGACAAGGTAAGAACTATATATATGAATTTCATGGAGGAGTTGTGCATCTCTTTGACAGGTTTGGAAGTTTTGGGTGGAAGGGAGAGCTCTTGAACTAATAAGTCCATCAATGGGTGATCTTTCAAGAGGAAAAGCGATGCGATGCATGCACATCACGTTGTTGTGCGTTCAAGAAGACGCAATGGATAGGCCAAACATGTCATCAGTTGTTCTCATGGTCAGTAGCCACTCCACATCACTTACAGTTCCTTCTCGCCCCGCCTTCTATGTTGGGGATAGCAGAGAAAGGCTACCTGATATAGAGAACACCACACCCGATCGATCTATAGCTACTACAGAGTCGAAATCGGCTTCTGTGAATGATGTTTCGATCACAGAGTTAGAGCCTCGGTGAGGATCAATGGCACAATATGAATTGGTGGACTAGTGAAAGGAGAAATGCCTGCTTGTTTCCTTTGCAAGGAGAATCCTCTGTTTTCATGGAAAATTTGATAGGCATAATAATTTATGTGAGTAATGTTTGGAACAGAGTCAGAGCCTCTGGTAAGGAATAATGACACAATAAAGGAGGATGCTTGCTTTTTTTCTTTTTTTCATTGTTCTATGATGTTAGGTTTATGTCTTGCGTTCTAATTTTTGAACCCATGGAAAACTGCAACAAATAGATCTAGCATAACTTTTTTGTGTGCATGTATTGTGTCACATGATATGATGGATTTGTTCATTATGATATTATATATATATTCTATTTTTCTTTAGTAAAGAGTTTTTCATATGTTGTAAGAGAACAAATATGACAACTCTAGGGTTTTGAGAAGGAAAAAGATCAAATCTATAACCCTCCACTGTGTTTGTACGTAAATTATAAAAATAGAATTTTTTTTTTTTTATTTTATCATTCCTCTCTATGGATGTAAACTATAGTTTGGTGAACCACAAAAATTTCTCCTAATGTAATTATGTGTTTTTTTTTCCCATCTAATTATCTACTCCGATTCGTGGGATTATTTCTCAATTACCTAATATATATGAGTGGAATTGCATGTTGTTGGGGCCTCGATGACTTGCACCTTAGAAGAAGAAAAAAAGTACCTATAATCTAATAAGATGAACATGATGTTTTGAATTGGTATGAATTGTATTTACCATCTTATCCCTCCACATTTGCTTTTATTACCCCCTCTTTTTACAATGTCATGAGGGTTATAATAATAATCATTCACTTTTCATAAACCAAAAGCAAATAATACAGTCAAACATAGGGCAACAACTCGGGCGGGTTGGATTTAGATTGACCATAACCCGAACCCAATCCGAATTTCAAACTACTCAACTCTAACCCGACCCAACCCGATTTTCAACCCGAATTGGACCAACTCGACCCAACTCGAATTTCTAATATGATGTGTAAATTAAATAAATCAACTCGACTCAACCTGTAAGATTAACTTGGTTTACCTAAAATTTGGACTACCCATATTAGAAGCTACAAAATGAACGTCTATAATCTTTTTTAACTATTAGTTTACGAGTTCAGGTTGGGTCGGGTTGTGAGTGAGGTCAACCCGAACCCAACCCGATTTGTGAGTCAACCTGAATTGGTCAACCCGAACCCGAATCCGATTTGATCAATCCAACATATGTAAAAATCGGATTCAATCCGTCGAGTTCGGATTCAATCTGACCCAAGTTACAGCCCTAGTCAAACATTTGTTTTGGTATATATTCAATGGCAAAAAAGAGGCACATTCCACGCCCCTCCATGAAACGTTATGTGAAATCCAATCCAGTGGTGTAAAACACACATTCAAATGGCCCGGGGCCACCACGATGGGAAAGCAAGCAGTATTTTAAAAACATTGTTAATTGTTTCAAGCATTGAAGAAGTAAAAAAAAAAAGAGGGAAATGTCCAAATACCCCTGGACCGAGCCCCCTATTTTTCCATGCCCCTTGACCTGAGGGAATTTTTTTTACCCCTGCTTTTTGGTCCCCTTGTTTTTTTACCCCTCCCACTACCACCTCACATTTTCCTTCCACATATGCCCTTTCCCTCCCACTGCTCTCTTTCCCACCCATCTCTCCCCCAAATAACCTAGAAAAAACCCCAAATAAAAAACCCCTAAATCGAAAACTCCTTCAAATCGAAAACTCCCTCAAATCGAGAACGTCGTTCCCTTCTTGTCTTCTCGTCGAATCTACTCGCTCGTCGTTTCCACCGATCTCCCGCCAGCTTGATCCCCCTCCTCTCCCATCATCGCCATGCATAAACCTCCCACCATCGCCGCTCACTGTTCTCCAACCATCACCGTTCACCGATTGGACAGTGAGACCAACCCGATCTGTCACCGCCCGATCTTACCATTTGATCTATAAAATATACACTGAGTGAAAAAGTAGTTACAGATTTATAATAATCAATTACTGAAATAGAATAACGACTTACAGAAACCTACAAACCAATTACAGAATAATACTATAATGTACAACTACATAAATAAAACTAGAACTTCTTATACATAATTTATATTCACTTGAAAAGTTTCATAGATTTTCTCTCTCAGAGAACTTTTAAACCATCATTTACTGACTTACATTTAGAAAAAATATATAAACACTGAACATGAAAGTAAAAAATGATTGGCAAATTATTTAAAGATGGATCAAATGGAATTTGTATATAGATGAATCAAGTGACATTGAAATATTATTTAAATAATCATCTCCACATCCTCTATATAAGATATATACAAGAAATTAGTGCACAGACATCTAATGACCACATACACTGATTGAATAAATAATTACAGATTTATAATAACCAATTACATAAATAGAATGACCACTTACAATATATAAAAAACTAATTACAGAATAATGCTCTAAATAAATATGTAGAGAAAGGAAACTAAGACTTCTTATACACAATTTATATTCACTTAAATTTTTTTATAGATGCCATCTCTCAAAGAACTTCTAAATTAATTGACATACACTCATAAAAAGAGTATAAACACTGAACAAGAAAAGTAAATAGTGATTGGTAAATTATTTAAAGATGGTTTAAGTGGCATTGGAAAACTATTTAAATAACCAATCTCCACCTCCTCTATGTAAGATATATACATAAAATTAGTACACATAAATCTAATGACCACACACTGAGTGAATAGATAGTTACAGATACAAGTTTATAATAATCAATTACATAAATAGAATGATCATTTACATGATATTACAAACCAAATACATAATACTACTATAAATGAACAACTACTGAAAGGAAACTGAGACTTCTTATGCACAGTTTATATCCACTTGAAAAGTTTCATAGATGTCATCTCTCAAAGAACTTCTAAACTAATTGACATACACTAAGAAAAATAGTATAAACATTGAACAAGAAAATAAAGAGTGATTGACAAATTATTTAAAGATGGTTCAAGTGGCATTGAAAAACTATTTAAATAATCATCTCCACCTCCTCTGTGTAAGATATATACAGGAAATTAGTACACAGAAATCTAATGATCACATACACTGAGTGAATAGATACAGATTTATAATAATCAATTACATAGATAGAATGACCACTTACAAAATATTACAAATCAAATACAGAACGTTACTATAAATGAACAACTATTAAAAGAAAACTAGAACTTCTTATACAAAGTTTATATTCACTTGAAAAATTTCGTAGATGTCATCTCTTAAAGAACTTCTAAACCATCTTTTACTTGATAAACTGATTCAAGTGGCACTGGAAAGTATGTTAGTTACTTGATAAACTTGATAAACACAAAAACCATTAGCATAACAATACTTAGAAATTACAAAAATTTGTAAGTGGCTGATTTGAAGGTGGCCGGAGAGGTGGGAAAGAGAAGATGATCACTAATGCAATAGTCCAAGAGGGAGAGATGGAGGTCGATGACTGTGGGTGTTGGGTTTCAATAAGAGGGTTTGTAGAATGAGAGGGTGAGAGGGTTTTATAGTGTGAGAGGGTTTGTAAAGGGGATAGACGCCTCCATTTCAAAAACCACCGGAAAACATGGGGATGCCTCATCGGAGAACATGGGGATGCCGATAGGGGGTTTTTTATTTGGGGTTTTTTTTATTTGGGGTTTTTTACATGTGATTTGGGGGAGAAATGGGAGAGAAAGAGAGCAGTGGGAGGGAAAGGGCAAATGTGTAAAGAAAATGTGAGGTGGCTGTGATGGGTAAAAAAACAAGGAGACCAAACAGTAGGGGCAAAAAAAAAATTTCCTAAGTCAAGGGACATGGAAAAAATAAGTGGCTTAGTCTAGAGGCATATGGACAATTTCTTAAAAAAAAAAAAAAAAAAAAGCACATAAAATGTACAGGCGGAAATCATTTTTATGCTTGTTTCAGAGATAGCGTCCACATTAAGGCATGACTACTTTCAAATGGCCCCTCAAAGTAAACTGATTAGAATATAATTCTTTTGTATGTTTGCGTTGGCGTTGGAAGGGCCCCACTCAGACCCACTATTATCCAAGATGGAAGAGACTTTAGTAAACCAAACCAAGTCCACTTTGAAGAGAAGATGTATTTCATTGAGGAATTCCAAAAACAAGTTTGAAAATATTTCCACCAAAGGAATCTATTTGGACCGATTGAATCACAAGTTTTGTCTGCAAGTGAAGAAGGTGAGTGTCATATTTTTTATGGGCTTGTGGGCTGGATATTTGATGGTTGGATTAGGTCAACATGATTGGGCCGGGCTCCACATTTGGGTGGGTCAAAGGCTTTGTCGGATCAGGTTCTTTGAAACCGGGTCGTGGGTGACGGGTTTAAATTGGAAAATGCTTTAGTTACGTCCTATCTTTTTTTATTTAGGAAAACTAGTTGAAGCACATGTGCGTTGCACATGAATTATTTTGTTGATAATTTAACAAACAAAGAGTAAGATATTTCATTTCTTTTGAACTATTATGTCTCAGTTTTTACTTATTTTCTATTTGAATCATTTATATATATTTGTACCTTTTTATTAGTGTTTGATTATGATTTTGGATATATAAATTATTCAATAATTATCGTTATAGTATATGTGTATGAGGTGTTACTTTGAAAATTATATACATATAAAGAGAGATTTTATTCTTATCCACTGACTCATCCACATAAATATGTAGAAATGACAAGGCCTAAATTTACATTGAACTTTAAATCATTACAATTATGTTATGTTTTGAAGTTTATTGGACTCACATGTAATGGCTCCTTTCATTTTGTCATCATATGCATCGCTGCCACTCTTTAAAAAGAGAAAGAAGAAAGATGAGTTTTAAAGTAATTTACCATTATAAATGGGAATTTGCTATAACCATGAATTTTCATCATTTTGTACTTTTAAAATATTTAGTACAATTCAAAAAGCTTTATGTTCTATCTTAATAGTTTAGATATTCAAATGGATGAGAGGCTCATGCTTTGAATGGATTTGATGTTGATACTACAACTCAGTTAACATTTCATATAATTCTGAATGTTTTGCAATGAAAGGAACTCATTCATCAGAACAATTAAGGAGAGACTACATAAAAAAAAAAAAGCTTCATTGATATATTGCTATGAATCAATGACAATCATCAATAGGTACACTGGAATTCATAAAAAAAACTATATACAATATAGCTAGAGATATGAATCAAAGAATTGTTAAAAGACTTATCTATATTTTTCAATGATTGTTGCTTCGGGTAGGCTTTAAAGAAATATCAGCTGAATTGTGCCTACAATGATGTTTCGCCAATATGCCCGTGGACAAACTCAATTTCCTTGGCCTTGATAGGATTTCCTAACATGTTTGTTAAATGGAAACCGAAGTTATCTCCAAGCATATCATTCTCCCTGAATGTTCGAGTGATGTCCGATGCTCGATTAGTCCTCAGTTCTAGCTCCAATCCCTATAAAGTCCAATCAACAAATGGCTCCATTTGAGTTTTTTTTTATGTCAATCATGTCTTCGTCCTCTCTACAATACTTTGTTATGATGAATAACAATAAGTTAAGCATCTATTTAAATTCAACATCTTATAAATTAAAAGGGCATGTAAGTGTTGTTTAACTGCTTTCATCAGCATATATAATTCCAATTTCATTTGTTTAAACATTTTACAAATGGCTTGGTCAATTAGTTGAAATCTACATGCAACAATCTCCCTACAGATTGAATTTATTTGCAACTTCATGAAGCAATGAATAGGAGTCTTCCTAATCAATGTAGATCATTTTCAACAGAAATAATTCTATAGATAGCATTGAAATGAAAGAATAACCATATTCCCAATATATAGTCTCATGCATAAATAGCCGATACATAATGTATGCTAGAAATACAACAAAATATTCTACTCAAAAAATAAAATAAATACACATTGTTACACATCCAAAAGGAAGAGAAGCATCCTAAATAAGTTTTCAACCAAAAACCACACTAAAAGAGATACCCCCAACTCCCTACTTCACAAGGAATGACATGTACTTGCCCCCAAGATAAATTTGCCCCATGTCGTTTGCTTGATCAAGAATGCTCTTTGTGGTTTAATATAGTTAGCCCTCCTTTGAAAAAAATTTTGAATAGCTGGATCCATCAAATGTCAATATGAATTATTATTTTCAAACAAAAACAAGTGGGATTTGCAGGTAAATTAAATGTTTACCATGACTGCCTCTCAAATTTGATAATAAATAAATAAACAAAAACCCATCTCATCAAGCTTAGAAACAGGTAAACCAATTCAATCATTATTCAGACATCCACCAACTCCCTGCCCAAGGGGCATTTTTTGGTTTATGGAATATGACAATGTAAGTAAAAAAATGAAAATCTCTAAACAATACACCCTAATTGATTTTTCTCAAAATAAATACACCCTAATTAATAGTTAACCAACTACAACATAACATCTCCAGTTTCTCACTAATGTGAAAATGAAAGTACATTCCAAGAAAGAAAACATGAAGATCAATCCAAAAGGAATAAAGATTGAAATGCTCCAAAAAAAAGCAAAAAAAAAATGACCTTATTAAGTAACAGGAGATATAAAATCAACATTTACCATATGCAACAAATATAACAAAAAGATCTATGAAAATGCACGAGCTAACAAAAAGATATGTTCGTATTTTTACCTAACTAATATATATATTATATTAATCTTTTTAATCCTTCTCATAATACCGATGAATGCATGAATATGACCAAACTCTTGAATTGAAATATTTATAATCAAGGAAAAGTGGGCTCAATGTTAAAGAAAATATGAAACAGTAAAAATCAATGAAGTGTTTTAATAAAAAGATGATCATACATGAAATATATACAAAGATTTTGGGGACAATCATAAACAATGACATGGGAATGATCCAATCTGTAATTTTTTTTTTTTTGAAAAAAATAAGCATCTATCCCTTCCATATACATAAACCATGGCCACGTTCGTTTGAAATCACAGAATCTTCATAAGCTCAAAATCAGTCCCTTCTAGAATCTTCAATGCATCCACGGACAATAACTCCCATAATCAAACTCGACAACATCAACCTAAATAAAACAAAGAATCGGCTTGAACCAAACAAATGAATTCTTAAATTAAATCAAATAAAATTGGGACAAGTATACAACAGATGGACGGAAGAGATGATCAGGTCGACCACCACCATCTTGCATTGGTGCACGATCAGACTACGTCATCTTTAACCGTCGTGAGAGGTGTGGAGAGTCCAAAGCCGATTCCTGTGTGTAGTTGTGGCATCTACCAGAGGAGGAGGAGGAGGCAGAGTAGGCAGAGAACGGGAGATGCGGAGGCGGAGTTAGGGCAGTCAGATGGGTGAGGGGAGGTAGAGGAGGAGGGTCAAATTCGAAGAGGTTGCCTTGGTTTGCTTGAGCAGTCAAATCGGATGGATTAAGTCTAATAAAAAAATTTACTGATTTTAAATTTGATAATTAAATGACATTCAGTACAGGGATGGATTTGAAGATTTGTATAGGGTAAAAGTGGAAACTGAATGTTTTTTCAGGATTGGTGCTTTTATAGGTAGTATAGATATAGATGATACACTCAGTCACAATCACCTACCAAAACTCAAACTTCATGTGTTTTCATTTTTTTTAAATAGTTAACATCATCTAATGAGGTAAATGCTATGATAAAAGTACATGTCACTCCATTTCGAGTTGAATGAACCCATTTTTAGTAAGTGTATGAAAAAATTTAGTGAAGTATATACACCATCTAATGAGGTATATATTTCACTAAATTTGTAACGAGATATATAGTTCTGTGTTTTGGAATGAGAAAAAAACTAAGGGTAGCAGCACCCTTTTTTATTATTTTATTATTTTTTAGCCCCAATTTCAATTCTTGTATGTTTTAAATTTTTTAAAATTTATAGCTCAGCTAATGAGTTATCTTTTATTAAAATAAATAAATTATATACTTTGATAATTTAATGAATGGCATAGATCCATTTATAGAAAATGTTAAAAACTTTTAATAATGTATATATTTTTTAATGTGAGCACATAGTGCTATCGAAATATATTAGATTGAAATTGGGATTGGAAAAAAGGGTGTATAATAAAACTCAAATAAATATACATTCAGCTCTGCTTGCTATTCCATTTGCATCTCACAAACCTTAACCCCCCGACGTTGAACATAAGGCAAGAATAAAGAAGAATACATGAGAATAATTCAAATAGCTATTTGTTTTGATAGAATAAACTCTGATAGTTATGTATGGATAAGCTATGATAAAGTTTGATAATTATTTTAATGAAATGTTTGAATTGTTTATCAGTGCTTATCTATGCCAATAAATAAAAATACTCTTATCTGTCATTTTTAAAAAATTATCTCACCTAACAGTCTCACACAAATTTCAAAATATGTCACATCTATCAAATTAGTCATACATCTCTCACACTATTCCCAGGGTGTATAATTGTTATTTAAAAAATCATAAACTCTACCCATCCTTTATCAATCATTTATCATCATTTTATCCAAAGTGAACCAAATAACAAAAAAATCATTTTTATATTTTTAAATGAAAATAATATAATAGACAATCAAAAAAAAATTTGTTTATTCAGTCTGAATTGTTATATATCTTAGTATAGTTATTAAAAGCGAATAAGCCAATATCACACCCCATAGGGGGTGTTGAGTTTTTGTTGAAGTATATACTTAGTTGATGATGTACATTTTTTAATCAGTGGTGATACCCAGGCCCCCAAAAATAAGCCCCACACATAGGCCCCATGAGGTGTCATCACCTTATTGGTTCTTATTAATTAGTCTATTGACTTTTCAAAATGTCAAAATACAAATCTGCCCTTCATTGAAAATCTATCTCATTAACCCAAATCCCCCCATTTTTTCTATTTGGTTATGACTTTTCCATATGAATCATGAAATCCATATATCCATTTTAAATTTAGAATTTTGAAATTCTTACCTAAATTACAATTAAACCTAGATTACACCAAAAGTTACCTAAATTGTTTTTGTCAAAATTCTTCAAATGGCCTAGATTTTCTTAAAAAAATTATATTCTTATTATACACATTAATTTTTTTAAGAATGTTATTAACCGAAGGGTATTTATTGTATTCAAATTTAAATAAAAAAAACATATATAGTTACTATATGAAGCAGTTACATCAAGTACATCTAGGGCTGCTACCTAGGCCCCATAAATTAAGCCTCATTTGTGAGCCCCAATAGGTGGCACTCTCCTATTGGTTCCCTATTTGACTTTTTCAAACCACCAAAATGTCAATGACAAAACTACCCTTCTTATAATTTTAAAAACTGCCTAATATTCCCATTAAAATCGTAACTGAATCCCACAAAAGGTGGCATTATTAAGTTCCGATTTGGGGAAAACCATATGAACGGAAAAAAAAATTAGGCGATCAAGATTTCATTCCATCTGATTCTCTTCCCCAACAAACTCTCAACAATGGCAAAGAAAAAAGGATGAATTTCTTCCGGCAATCGAAACTTCACCATCGCTTTGTATTTTTTTTCACAAAAAAATAGGTCATTTATATTTGATAAAGAGGTCGCGTTTTTTTTTTTTTTTTTTTTGCACCACTTATTAGACGAAATCTTTGATTTTTAAAATAATATATAAAACAATTTCCTTCAGTTATCTATACTCTTGTTAATCTGATCGTATCTGACATCCATTTGAAGAATCATTATTTCAAATACTTTGCATTTGAAATAAAAAAAAAATTATTTGAAATCAATGATTCAGATGCATGCATCTCAATAAAAAAAAATCTGGTTATCAAGATACATTGTCATTAATCTCTAATATATTATGAAATTGTTTTCTGATACATTGTCTTCGTCTGCCAGTGAATCAAGATTAAAGGAAAAATGAAATTACATTTTTCAATTGTTTAGGGTTTTATCGTGTGCATATTTCTCTTTTGATGAAATAAGAACATGAGTCAGATACATGTATCTGAAAATTTTATATAATGTGCAATTGTTTCATGATTCAGTGAAACAAAATCTGGTTGACTGAGCAATTAACAGTAGCCAAATGAAATGTTTGAAATATCATATGCATGTAGATCATGAATTATTATATTATCTTTGATAATTAACATGCATTGTTTGATGAAATTATCTTCTTTTTTTTGTAAAACAATCCATGTATCTTAATCAACTGTACATGTATCTAAAAACCTATTATCAAATAAATATGAATCCGAAGCAATTATGTAGCAACAGAGATCCTAATAGTCACATTACATACTATTAGCAAGTAGCCATGAATCAAAATGTATTGTATATTAAAACTTCAATCTTATATTTTGGATTACTCAACTGTTTCTATAAATCCCTTGATGAAAATAGATTAATGCTCTTGTTAAAATTGTATGTATCTAAATCAACTGTATCTGAAATTGTTATATAAAACATGGCTAAATCATTTGGCTGTATCTGGAAAAAAAATATGTGATAGCATTTATTTCTGTACAATCTAGTTGTTCATATGTATATGAAAATAGATGGTATATATAGTTTTGATCTCTCTGATATTTGTTTAGAAACTCTTGATTTGATTTTCAAAACACACATGTATCCTAATACACAAAAAGACAGTGTTTGTCCACTATTCATATAGAAAAGACAGTGTCATATGTATGATAGTGTATTAAGCATTTCAACTACATCTGGATGTTGTACGAATTATGCATAAGTAAAAAAAGACAGAGTTGCTGAACAAAGAAGAAACTGGGCATACTATCTCCAGTACAGATCTACAATGCACAAAATATTTGAAACATTTGCAGCAATAGAGTTGAGCCAACGGCATGCAGACAATCCAAATGAACAAATATGGTATACATGCTACTTAGAACTGTACTAGAAAATTCATAAAAGGTCTTCAAAATGCCAACAATAAGCAATTACATATTAATCAGCTATTCATTAATCAAATTCATAAAAATAAAAATAACTACCTTAAAAAAATGGGCTGAATCAAATTCAGATACAAGTGTATCTGGAATTTGAATTAACAAATCCACATTCCATACAAGTGAATGTCCAGTGTATTTCAAAAACTTGAATCTGAATTAGTCGAATAATACTGATATAAAGCTAAAAAATATGAAAAATGACATATTATACATAATTATACACAAATACACAATCATGAACGATTGTAAAGATCATACATAGTACACAACAATGCATGAAAATTAACATACAGCCCATGTATCTGAATTTAAAATGAAATTTAGATTCAATTAATGTATACGATGATTCAAATAAAAAATGAGTCTACAAGATTAAACATTCTCAAACACAAATCAGATTGTTCAGAACGAATCATTTGTCTGACCTGATACGATCGCCATTGATTGCACCACAAACAAATCGAAAAATAAAAAAAGCTACAATCGAGATCAAGATCCTCGCCCAAATTGCAATCCAGATTTAATTTATATTAATTTGAAATCAAATTTGAATTTCGTGAACACAATGCAATCGAGATCAGGAACCTCACCAAAACTGCAATCAACATTTATTTTTCTGTTCTTCTGAAATCCAGACGAATTTCTTTCAAATGAAGATCTTCACCAAAACTGCAATCAATTTCACTTTTCGGGATCACAAATTTCTTTCAAACGAATTGTTTGTTTTCCAAAAAAGAAAGAAACAACAAATTGATTCGTGTGATCGGTTACATCCAAAGATTGTGGGAGCGGTTACATATTTAATGCTTATTTGACAATAAATGGTAAATGAGAGATTTCAACTTTGCCACCTCATGGGGCTTGGGATGGGGCCTATCAATTGGGTCCTAAAAAAAATTATTGTTTCTTAAATATTTATATCTCTCACAACGATTTGTTACATTTACATAAAAACTATTACATTTACTTAAATGTAACAAACAGTTATATTTACCTAAATATTTTAGGTTTCATGCAATGTTTAAACAATTTAGAAACATATTATGTTTTTAATAGTCAGTTACATTTTATAAAAAATGTCAAACACATTTTTCGTTGTGTGATTCATTTAACAAGTATATGTATTTGACTGTTACATTAATAAATATAACAAATATAAATTACTATTTGCATTAAAACAAATGTAATACATGAATGAATGTTATATTTTAGACTATTACATTTATGAATTAACAAAAATTAGAATATGAGTGTGTTCGATGTCAGAAATGTAACATTTATAACAGCATACAAATCATATATAAATTAAATGTAACTAATCTTAGAAACAGTAGAACAAAGAAACAGATGATTTTTAAATGCTTTTCAGCATCATCCACGGGATGCAAATTGTGTCAAAATTGACTTCTTTTGCATATTATAATACTCTCCATAGATCTTTGAAAAGTTTAAGTTGGAAGAGAAGAGATTATCTGTAAAGGTTGGAAGAGAATAGACCATCTAAAGGTTTGATTAAAAAGGGTTTGTAATACTCTTTCGAAGATCGCGTCCGCCCAGACTCTAAAATTTCATAGGGAAATTGGAGGAAATTGAAAAAATTACATGATGTTGGCTGGCTTGATGGAGGCTAAATTGAGAGAGATGAATCCAGGATCTAAAGAGTGCCTTCACTTTTTTTTATTTAAATATCAATTTTTATTTTTTATTTAATCAACTGTCTTCTTATTTTGTAGGAATCAATTACCAAAAAAATAAAATCATTAAGGGTATATCACATATGCCACCTCATGGTGTTTGTGATGGGATCTGTGAAGTTGAGGCATAAAATCATTACTCTTTTTTAATAGAAATAAATTACACATTAATACATATTAAATACTTTTTTTTTTGAAGGTTTATTAAATACATATTTTTATACTTTTTTCGTAATTAAATATTTATTTAAAAAAATAAAACATTTTTTGCGTCAGGCGATCCATGGACTACTTTGTGAAAACGGACCGTCCACACAACCCAAAATATCAAATACAAACTTCACAACCTTCCTCTTCACATACTCATCATCATTTCCAAACCCTCCAAAGTGGATAAGGTTTCCCCAAATCGAAAAAAAATTTTAAAAAATGGCTTCTTCAAACCTCAAAGTCCCCATTCAAACACCACCCAAAAGAAGAACCCCATTGAATCCATCAAACCACTCCCCAAAACCCTCCTCCCACCACTCCCAACCCATCTCCTCCCACATCTCCACCTCTCCCTCTCCCCAACAAAACCCCTCTTCACCACTCCCCAAACCCCTCTTTCATCCCTCCAACACCCCTCCAATCCCCTCAAACCCCCCACCACCAAAGAACAAGCAATCCTCCAACTCAAGTCATGCCTCTCCTCCTCCTTATCCAAGCCACTCAACAACCCAGCCCTCCTTGGGAGGCTCAAGAAACCAAAACAGCAGCCCAGGTTCCAAGTCGAGCTCCCCGTCATCGACGACTCGTCGGACTCGCTCTCATCGCTTGTTTTTGACGTCTTCGCCGACCTCCCCATCAAAAGAAAGGGTGGTCCGGTGAGAATTCTAGTCCTGTGGCCTTCAATTGAACCCACATTTGCCTCCGGCGAATCGTCAAATGCGGTTGAGAATTCGGTACTTGATGAGGTGGAGGAGGGGAGTCTGAGCTCCGCCGACGTGGTGGTGTTCGCAGAGCCGGAGGCAGATCAGGTGGAGATGATAAGGAGGGTCTGCGATGGTATTTACTAAATCGAGTGTTATCCCCTATTTCTTCTTTATCTGATTGAATTAATTCAACTTGCTATCAGACATTTACATTTATCAAGGTGGATTTGCTTGTTTTTTCATGATTGTTTTATGTTTGAATCAGTCAGACGACCTTAAATAATGAAATGGATTTATATCACTACTTTATTATGAGAATAACTCCTACTACTTCTGATTCAAGGGGTTTATGCGAAGCCGGTTGTTGTTTTGAATCCAAAATGGGAGAGCTTCATTGACGGTGAGAAGGCTTTGGTGGGCTTTTTGGGGTCGTTTGAGGTGGTGTATTCTTTTATGGGGTTGGAGGTGAGAGGGTTGTTGAGCAAGAGAAAGGGTGTTGTTTTTAAGAGTGGAAGGGAGGATTGGGTGATCTTCGTCGAAGTCGAAGATGGCGAATTGAAGGCGGTTTCAAAATTTAAGAGGCGGCCGTCGATCGGAGAGGTGGAGACTGTGTTGTACAATGTGATGGCCGCGACGTCGCCGATCACCAAGTCTGTGAAGTTCATCAGGGATTTGGCGACCAGTGTCACTGGAAAGAAAGAGAGGTAGCACAGAATTGAATATGTGGTCTGTGAATTTTTTGCTGTGATATGTTGAATGAATTTTTGTATGTTGTGTATGTTATAGGAGCAATTTGTTGGTGAAGAATGTGTTCTTGGAAGTTTTGGATTCTAGTTTTGTTAGGGTGATCAAAAATCATGTTCGATACTTTTGTCTTGCTAATATCAGTGTTAGACTTGCTAGTGACAAACTAGCAAACATTTCCATTAATGGTCACCTTATCCTCATATAAAATAAAATTAATCCTCAAGTCCTTCCGTTTCTTTTTTTTTTAGTTGGTAAAAATAAAATAATAAAAATGTCAGAAGTGGGATTTGAACCCACGCCCTCGTTAGAGGACCAGAACTTGAGTCTGGCGCCTTGGACCACTCGGCCATCCTGACCTTGTAACTAGTTAAAAAAAAATTATGGATAGGGCCAACTGGGTTCATACCGGTGACCTATTAATCCTCAACTCTAACATATTGATAACAAACTATATAGGGATGATAATTATATTTCATTCTACACATTATATCATTGGCAAACATATCTCTTTTTGCTAATTGGATAGTCAAAATACTGATCTGATTATAGATGCATTGTAATCTGTGCATTTTTATTTTGAAATAAGGTATAACTTACTACCACTTCTAATAAGAAATATGAAAGTACAAGTCTGAATTGGAGGTGAGAGAAATAGATAAAGAACAAATAAAAGAAGACGATTTGTCGCATTTATTTACAATATTCAAATGATAGATGTCACCTTAATAATCAGCTAAAGCCTACCTCACATGAATAGTACATGAAAATGTTACACTCAATCCCTCTGTCCCGTTGGTAACCCGTATTATATGTTATGACTTCTTTTAAAATATATACAAGATTGATAAAGTTTGTAAAATACATTGAGCGTATAAATTATAAGTGTTGTTACACTCAGTTTACAACATCATCCATTTCTCAGACCGTGGCTTGTCACATAGAATTTTTTTTTGTAATGCCACGTCAGCTTTCAAAAACTGCCCATGAAAAATTCCCCCCCAAAAGTTCCCACCCATATTTTTTACTGCCACCCTGTTTTTTATCGCTTTCTCTTCCATCCTTTTTTGCTTGAATTTATTGTTTCACTTTCTCTCTGTCTCTCTCCTCAGCAGCAATCACCACAAACCAGCCACAGCAAATCCATCACAAGGTAGTAAATATTCCTCGTTTGCAGTGAGGGGACAAAATATTGGTATATGCATAATTTTCATAAGATTCCAATATTTATTCATTTTCTGTTTGAAATGTTTTTTTGTTGTTTGTGACAACCTTTTTGTGGAAGGTAGTTATAAAATTGATGATACTAAATATTCTCTGTTCACCATTGTTTATCCATGGGGAAAAAAATTTCTTTCTTTTTGGAATGCGTATGTACAGAGTTTTATAACGTATATACTTACTCAAATAATGCAAGTAAATCTTTGATGGTCATCATGGATCAAATAGAGATGACAACCTATATAATTTGACTTTGCGTATTGTAACGCCCCCGTGCCCAAGGCTCCATTTTGAAGCTTGAATACGATTCGTTACCTCTAACTTTCCACAAAACACGAGGTATTTAAAATATAAGGGTTTTATTAAAAATAACACCAATAAAAAAACATAACCAGGATTTAAACATAATTCATCATAAACGCGGATGATTACATACGAAATAGATTTAACTCAAACATCCAACTGTTTTTGCTGAAAGGGACTAAAGAAAACTACATACCAAAGGAAGGCTTATTCAAACACCTAAATGCAACAGAAAATAAAGCGCAAACTACGATCTCCACTACCGAGATCAATGATCACCAACGGCTACCCTGAAAGTTTGGAAATGGGGGGTGAGCAACCACATGCTCAGTGAATGGACCTTTAGGTCCCAATAATAATTGATATCAAAATAATAACATTTAATAAGATATAATAAGAAAAACAGTCTGCAACATACAATAATACAATAATTGCAAATACGATAATTTTAAATAAATCCAAACTTAATAGAGATCTCATTTTCAAGATGCATGTCTCAAGATCCAGTCAAACATGAAATGCGTATGAATGCAACGGACACACATGCCCGTATTCATGGCACCTAGCCGCCATCTACAACACCTAACCATAAGGATTTCGCAAAGGAAATCATGACACCTAGACATAAGTCACCTAGACTTGGGTCCATTCTGAACCGTAGTCACCTAGACTAAGCCACCTAGGCTACGTCACCTAGACGAATGCGATGCATGTATGATCAACACATATTTTCCTTTCAATAAAATGCATGCAATTATTTTTAAATATAATAACATTTTCAATACGATAAATAGTAAGGCATCAGCCTATATAAGATGACATGCTCAAGTTGTACATAAAATAGCATTTTAAAAGTCATTGGTAAAACCCTTTGAAAACTACAAAAGAGACGAGACCCACTCACCTTAGGTCCAACCACAATCCGAAACAGACTCCAGTAGATCTAAGGCAACCTAATTCGACCTGAAAACAATACAAACTAGTCATAATACGTACAGACAGTATGGACCTTATGTTTCCGTACACACAGAACCCGACGGCTCCCACAGGGACCGTCACAGACCTTCCCGACGGCTCCTACTGGTAGGGGTGGTAAACGAGCCGAACGAGCCGAGCTTTGACCTTCTCAGGCTCGGCTCGTTTAGCAGCGGGCTCGGCTCGGCTCGGCTCGGGAATGAGCCTCATTTCGTGTTCAAGCTCGGCTCGTTAGGCTCATGAAAAGCTCGGTTAAAGCTCGGCTCGGCTCGTTTGTTAAATAAGTCAAGCCGAAGCTCGAATCAAGGCTCGGTTCGGGCTCGTTTAGCTAAAAAAACCTTGTTTAACATTTGAAAAGTCACATTTCACAAATCACAACAACTTATACATGTGAAAATAACAAAAGTTCGGGCTCGAGCTCGGTTCGGGCTCGGCTCGTTTCCCTTTTTTCTATTAAGTAAATGAGCTCATCCAGGCTCGGGCTCGGCTCGACTCTGCTCGGGCTCGGCTCGTTTACAAACCGAGCTTTAAAAATTGTTCAAGCTCGGCTCGTTTATCTAATCGAACGAGCCCGAACGAGCTTTAACCGAGCCGAGCCCGAGCTGCTCGGCTCGTTTACCAGCCCTACCTACTGGGGCCGTCCCTTAACAGACCGACAGCTCTAGTGGGAGCCGTCTCAAGACAGAAGCACAAAACCCTAATTATTATTTTTTTTGTAAAAAAATCTTTATATTTCTTATCATTGAAAACAAAACATGAGTCGTTTTAAAACATTTGTTAAACAGAAAGAATCTATATCAAAAATCAAGCCATACATACAAAATCCGATTAAAGCAAACCAAGAGTTTAAATAAGATATTTTTTTGAAAACCCTAGATCTATCATAGATGTGAATACTAATATGGATCTACGTTTAAACCTTCAAAAATTATGAAAACACATCATTGGTTTATATTTAAACATATAGGGTTCAAAAACAAAGTTTTAAAGATCAAAAATACGATTTCTACTTAAGACTAATAAACCTAACATGGTGTATATTTAAACATATTCATTCTAAATCATGAAAGGTCTATAAAACCTCCCAGATATCATAGAAATCAAGCTATGTCATCAGATCCAAAAAACCATTTAGATCTCATTAAAATCATTTGAAAAGTTAATAAGAAATCTAAGAAATCATAGAGTTCGATTATTTATATTGAGATTCAATATCAACATCAAAACTTGTAAAAACCTCATGAAATCATCATCATATTATGGTTAAAACATAAGGACCTGAAATCATATCAAGATCCTAAAAGAAAAACATGAAGAAAACTTATTCTTTTGTTTGAAAACCTTCAAAACGAGATCATATATTAAAGACTTTCAAAAGAGATTATCATTAGTCAAAAACCCTTTAGAAAACTCACCAGGACTTCGTCGAAACACCCTATCCCGAGCCCCCAATCAATGGTGCCGAAAAGAAAAGGAGAAAAATTGTTTTAGGTTTTAGGGTTTGGTGTTTCCAATGCCAAGAGAGAGAGAAAAGATGTTTTAATACTAGAAAACACGTGAGGGACAAAATACGATGCCAATAAAACTAATTAACGCAAATATGATTTGCAATTAAAGCATTTGTTCCTTCCAAAAACGGATCAAATTTTGAATTCAAAAATTTTGCAGATCGACGGCTCTTACAGAGCCCGTCGCTCGCATACTCGACGGCTCCTCTAGGATCCGTCGCCCAGAAACAAGCGGCTCCTCATGGATCCGTCGCCCATGTGCCCGACGGCACCAATAGGATCCGTCAGGCACTGCCCGACCCGATTAAAAAGTCACAGGTATTACACGTACTATCCAAGAGATCATGAAGATGGTGAGTTCATTTTCTCATGCCTCTATGTTTGTTGTGGCTCTATTTGAGGAACTAAAGAAGAAAATGGCGAATCACATCTCTACACTGGTTGATGCAAGCTTCCCTTAACCGTGTAAGTTATAATATCAACATTGAAAAGGTGCTTGATCATGTAGTAGCGGAGACATTGGTGGTGAAGAAGGAGTTGAGGGTGACACAGTCTCTATTGGAGCTCCTTGTCTTGGGTTCTCTGAGAGACCTCGTCGCTATTTTATCTAATGGTGGTGAGGACGATGATTCATATTGATTGAGGTTATGATGGGTCTTTTATAGATGTGTTGTTTTTTTGTCAAATGAAGTTAAAATTTTTTATTTATGATTGTGATTAGTGCTTGCTTTTTTTTTAGTGTTGGTGTTCTTGCTGTTTGAATTTGCGTGTGATACGTGGGTTTTGTCATTCCATTGGATCTTTTTTGTTATTAGAGGATAATAAAAATTAATGAAGTATATATCTGATCTAAGGAGGTATATTCTTATATAAAGAATCTCTGTGAAAAAATGATTTATGAAAGCATATGCTAACATGAGAAAATAAGGATAACAAGAATCTTTGTGAAAAATACATTTTTGAAACTATCTGTTACCAAAACAAAATAAGAAAATAAAGAATCTCTGTGAAAATGAATAATGAAACCATATGTTAACAAAATATATATATATATCTACAAAAACATAATTTATGAAATAAAACCACATGCTAACTAAAGAAAATAAGGAAAACAAGCATATCTGTAAAAACATTATTTATGAAGTCATATGCTAACAAAAGAAAATAAGGAAGCAACAATCAAAAGGGAGACAATGGTGAAGACGCTATAGATCCATGCTTCAAAAACAGTGAACACGCAGCAGAGGTACCACACTGGCAAAACGGTGAAGACAATGGTGAAATATCACACTTGTAGACACCGATAGTAAGCCATATCGATGGTATCAAAGGGTGAGTGAGAGAAGCAAAGGGAAGAGAGATAGAGAGAGGGAGAGGTTTCGTTTTGTAAATGACGAAAGGGTTGGTTAAAGAGAGTATGTGAGTCTTCTGGAGGTAAGAGGAGAGAGAACAAAGTTGTAATAAAATACGCTGAAAGCTTTTTGTCAGACCTTATCGTCAACTTGTCCTCGGTAGTCACGCTAGATATATTTGTGTTTCATGGTATATACCAAATAAAAGTTGGTATATATCAGATTGGTATATATCAGATAACAGATGTATATACCACATCCGTCAGAGCATGCTCAGCTTTTTCATACTCCATATTGGTGTCTTTCATACATTTAGAAACACACTCAAGCCGTCAAATCAATATCAGCGCTCCTTTTTGAGGGGATAAACATTCAACGCTATCCATTATTTTATTTTAAAAAAATATTACAATCATTTAATGCTTGTTAGTCGATTCTGTCATTTTATTTAAAAAATGTTAAATCATTTAATGCATTTCAGTGGGTTTCGTCAGTCCACTCTTATCGAAGAACTTTGAATTTTAAAATTCTTAAAACCCATTCGGACCCGTCGAATTATTTCACGTCAGTCCGCCCTCGCCACGTCGGATCCTACGTGGGTCTGAGAAACGGACAAAAAAATCGTTTGAGCGTAACATTTTCCAAACTATAAACCCCCTCTCGATTAATGTTTATTCTCCAACGCCAGCTGGGGCACCATTGGCGGACGTATATGGGTTTGGACCAGAATCGCAATGCAACGGTCCAACACCGAGAAAATACCCAGGTTGCGAAGGAATGGAACGTGTCCTATATTAAGGTGCGGGCCACGGGCCCAGTCCACTGACCATGGCAAAATGGGTGACATAAAAATCATGACTTCATTTTTTCAATATTTTAAAAAAGCCTAAGAGCTCAATAAACTGGTTCAACTGTCAGATAAATCAGAGTTGAATTGTGACATGATTATAATATAATAAATATATATTATCAACACTAAATAAAAAAGTAAAATAATTTAGAAAAATTTTATATAAAATTTTTATTTAACATTGTAACATAATTTTAGTATATAAAATATAAATTTTTTATTAGATTTCATATATTATGAAACTATTTATTACAATTTCTATGAATGAAGAACCCATAAGTTTAATCAACTTGTGCCGATTCACAAAAACCATCGGTTAAATCAGAGAGTTGATTGAGTCATACTGCTGGTTTTTTATATCAATGAGTTTTAAGAATACACTGAACCGGAATTTAAAGCGGGTGAAGATTTAATCGGTTCAACCGGCCAAGTTAGGTCGGGTTTTAAAACACTGCTTTTTAGTGGTGGAACAAAAATCATAAATTTTGCAGTTAGGTGAGAAGTAAAGAATATCTGCGGTATTTAGTATTTGGATTTTTGTTGTTGATGCAAATCTTAATTTATCATTTTTACATGCCCTATTGTAAAGGTTTTATTTAGTTAATTTATGCAAAAAAAAAAATTGCATTAAATTCTTTAGTTTATATATTTTTATTTTGCAATAAAGATACATATTTCATTGAATAACAAATCAAACTGAAAAAAAGGGTTTCTAGGTAACTTTATCCAAAAGAAAAACAAGGATTTATGTGTTTTCAATGGTTAATAATTTTAAGATATCAACTTGATTTAATAATCTGGTGATATTTCAAGTACCCAATAAAAAAACACAAGAACGGGAACATCAATTTAGAAGGAGATAGAAAATGGAAAGCATCAAAGACGGTCATTCTTGCAATTTTTTAATCACAATATGTTTTGAATTTTTTGAAGAGATATACTTGTATAATAAAATACATTATTTTACAAAACTTAACATATATACTTCAAAGAATTTAATACATACATTTTTACATTTTTCTTATAACATCCCCATTGCAGCCTCAATTGCCGTTTAAACATATTTTCTTTTAAAAAAAACATACAATCTCCAAATGAAGTGCATGTTGCTATATAAAATAAAGTACATAATGTAATACATCAGTGTAACTTTTTTCAAATTAAAAAAATGATTAAAAATTTTACGTCAATACTATGATAAAACTGCACAAATTATAATTGTGCAGTGTATACTACGTTATCATAGTGTATGAGACAACATAACGCACAAAGTCCAGCGCTCTTTTAAAATGAACTGTTTTCATCCAGTAGTCGTCCGATTCCATCACCCATGGGCTTGGAGGCTCGGGAGTAATCCCACAGCCCACTCTCTGAAATCCACCGATTGAACGGTCCAGATCCCATATAAAAAAAAAAAAAACAAACCACGACAAAACACGAATCGGTTATTATCGTTACCCAACCACGGTCAAATCTTTTCCAAACCCAAAAAATTAAAAAACCGCTCGCGCCGAAATCCATCCGACCGTTGACGCCACGTAAGCACCCTTTCCATTGACCGTATCTATGTGAAAAGTTCAGATTCGGTTTTTATTACATTTCCATATCAAACACGTCCCTTCACTTTCATATAAACCCTAACAACACCATCTCTCCCTCTCCATCTCTCTCTCTCTCTTTCTCTCTCCCCACCCAAACCCTCCTCCATCACAACCGCCCATTCCAATCTCCACCAATGGACTTCATGAGCTCTCTTCCTGACTCCCTCCTAATACTCATCCTCTCCTACCTCACCTTCTACGACGCATGGAAAACGTCAGAACTCGGCCTCCGATACCGCCATCTATGGATAAGCACCGCCAATTTCGAGTTCGATGAGGAGTTCTTCGTGAACTCCGGCGTCCGACACGACATTGACCAAGGCATAGACCGTCCCCCGGCCGAGATACGGGCCGAGGCACGGGCCACCTTCATGAGGTTCCTCAGAAACTTCTTCAGCCGACACCAAGGCCGGTTCGCCTTTTTTCGACTCCGCCTCTCGAACCCGGAAGAGTTCGAGAGGGAGGTGAGAGAGTGGTTGGAAGCCATCGTTCGTTTTAACGCTGAGTCCGTTGATCTTTGTTTCTCGGACTGGTGGAGGGCAGACAATGATTCAGAAGCCTATGCATTTCGATTTGAGCTCCCTGATAGGTTCTATCGGGGCGATTCGATCACTTCTTTGTCTCTTGCAGGTACTAAGTTCGATGCCGAGTCTTTTAGGGGGTTTCAAAACCTTGTTGTACTCAACATAGGGAAAATTAGTCTTTCTAAGGAGGATATACAAGGGATTCTCTTGGCGGTGCCTACGCTTAGGGACTTGACCTTGTACAAGTGTATGTCGGATGGTTTTGTTATGGAAAATTTGAAAAAAGCGGCGCCCATCACATCGTTAAAGGTGGAGGAGTTTTGGCCCCTATCGGAAGGGATCACGCTGCAGATGCCAAAGTTACGGTCGTTCAAGTACACCGGGTGGTTGAGGCAGCTCGTGTTCATGGACATGAACTCGATCGAGGATGTGGAGCTTGACTTCTGCCTCGAATACGAGTTCGATGAAATTGGGGACATATTGCAGGAGATGTTGGTTGGGCTTGGGAGGGTCAAGTCTTTGATTGTATGTAGTTATCTTGCTCAGGTATGATCGCCATCTCTTGTTTTTGTTAATGTTTATCAGGACTCACAAAATATGTTTCTTGAATAATTGAATCTTCTCATGTAGACCATCAGTTCTGGGGATGAACCACTTCATCTTTGGGCAATCCAGGATGATCTTCGACAGCTAACGATGAATATATCTTGCCATCAGTACGAACTTCCCGGGATATCGTTCATGCTGAGGAGCTATCGGAATCTTGAGAAGTTTACAATACAAATTTGTGAAGAGAGGGTATTAGAGGTATATATAACTTTTCAATTAGAACGACATAGCCATCCCCATATGAGATCATAATTGTATATATACTTCAATGAACGTAGATACGCATTTTGAATTATGATTGTCTCACATGGGGATAGCTCTACATGATATTCATTTACATGCAACAACTCTTTTTTGACGAGATGCAATGCGTTCTCATCTGTCCCCAGTGTGGGATTGAAGTGTTTAAAAGTCATGCTTAGCTAAACATGTGATGTGACATGATTCAGTTCCTCAGGATGATTGAAGTGGCTGATGGAATAATTCACCCTATATTTATCACATCCCTTTCTTGGCATACCTGTTAGTAAAATTCAATACAAGTATAACAAGGTTTTTCCAACAATACCTTCTACCATGACAATAATCATCCTTAACGAATGTTGGCTCTATATTTTTGCAAGGATTTTGAATACCCATTCGCGCAAGTGCAAATTGGAAGGGCCTTTTGGAACATGCAAGCAATTGCTCCGGTCGCATGCCTTCGAAGAACACTGAAGATGGTGGAGGTGGTTGGCTTTAAAGGGACTGAGAACGAGCTTGAGCTTCTGCGATATCTGCTGAGGGAAGGAGTTGTGCTGCATCGGGTGATCATCAAGACATTTGCGCAACCGGTGGATGGGAACCTCAATCAGATCATGGTGGCCGCCGAACAGGCGCTGAATTTCCCTAGAGGATCAGCAAATGTTGAAGTGACAATAGTTGCATGATTTGAATGGCATGCAATGGTGATTTTCAAGACAGTGTTGTGTGGAATGACTTTGGTACTGATTCCTCTTTGGGGAATGGAAAAGAAAATAATGGCATGTTTTTGTTGAATATGCTTCTTGGCTAAATAAAATAAAAAGTGTTGTTTTTTGTGTCAAATTATCAATCTCTAGCAAGCATTTGTTTATGAATAATGAATCATCTCTTTTGATAGTGAGATTTATTAACATGATAAGTCAGTAGGGTTGTTCTCACTGCAGAAAGAACATTTCAGGTTGGTTGGATTTGAAATCCAACAGACTGTTAACTTTAGCTTAAATTAACAACATTTCATACATCATTGTCTAGTCCATATGTCGCCCAGGGAATGTTTAACAGACTTGTAAGCAAGTCTTGTTTGCCTCAATAATTTATAGGGCCAGAATTGAACACCTTTATGAGTAGTGCAACCCCAGTGTTGAAAACTACATGTTATTCATCATGTGTTTTATTATATTAACATTGTCAAAATGAGTATCTTTTTTAATCATCTCCATGTTTATTTTTTTTTTAAGAAAGGCATATATTATATAACTTAAAGGGGTATTACATAAGTCTGAATCTCACCAACAAGTCGGCAAGAGAAAGGGAGAAGAGAAATTAAGCAAATTAAAATTACAAAGGGATAAACCACCCCCTGTTCCTAGCGGGCAATGGGCTCTCACGAGTAGTAAGGTTGCTGCTCCCACTTGGGACCAGAGCGAGAGCTTGAACCGCTGGCCACCAAGCGTGGTCCCATCGGCGGTCATCTCCATGTTTACGTAAGAGAAGATGTCTTGCATTCATGCATGCCACCAATAAGATCATTGACGCACGCGCAGGGATTGAGATTTGGAAGTGTGTACTTATTTTGATCTTTTATACTCCTATTTCTCTAATTTGTTTCTTGTTGGATTAAGATATTAATCTTTTTAAGTGGTGGTCTTGCTAGTTTATTTTTTTAGAGAGATAGATGATAGTGAGAGAGTATGAGAGACTTTGTATATTACTTATATAAATTCAAAAGTGAAATAATTCTTCCATTCCTCTTTGGGATTTTGATAAATTGTCAAAACCATGAAAACCTGTGTTTTACTGTGTGGTATTTTTTTTTGTTTTTTTTACAGGTGTTAAGATTGAATCCTAAATAAGATTACATCAACATTTTTTTATCTAGAAAGGAATCCGAATTCCGAAGACTATACACAAGAACAAGGACAGATGAACAAGCTAAGGAACATGACTCCAGATCAACAAGGAACATGACTCCGATGAAGTGTGTTTTTTTTGTACACCACGTATGCATTCTTCGAAGCTTCCTTGTTGCTTCCCTTGAGAAGCTAGTTTGATTGTGATAGCAGTGCAGGTTTGAAAATCTGTTTTTTTTTTGTGTTTACATGTTCTATTATATTTTTTTTACATATTTCGAACATGTGAAAATTAAAAAGGTTCATTAAGTAACAAGTCACTATTGGGCACGTCTAGTCCCACCAACAAATTTTTTTACCCCACCAGTCAGAAAAAATAAACCAGTATTTTGCTATCCCCATTGATCCAGCCAGTTCGATCAAATTTTATCTTCATTTCAGGTTTTGGGCGATCGAATTTGGTCGTTATTTTAAGTTTTGGACGACTGGATTTGATCAAACTAAATGACGATCAAGTCCGGTCGCCCAAAACCTGAAATGACGATCAATTTCGATCGAACTGAATTGGTAGGAACAACAAAACACCGATTTTTTTTTTTATTATTGGTGGAATAAGAAAAATGTTTGGTAGGGATAGACACGTCCGTCAATGTTAGTCTCCAATATTACACGTCTCCTCTTTATATTCATTGTCAATAGTTGTCCCTTTTTCTTTGAAACACTTCTATGTCACTAGTGACGTAATATAATATATATATAAACTTGTTTCATGAAGATATTTCCGGTGAAAACAATAATATGAAAAATTCCCTAGTGACGTAATATAATATATATATATAACCTTGTTTCATGAAGATATTTCCGGTGAAAAAAATAATATGAAAAATTTAACAAGTTAGTTGACCTAATTTTCTTTTTGAAATTAAACAAAAAAAAATGCCCTAAATGAAGTCACGCATGGGGGAAACCTCTAGATTTTGCCACTTGGACTACTACTACTTTTTGTTGTTGGTTCACAAGGAAAAGCAAGAGTGGGGTAGATAACAAAAACTGCATAACTGAACTATATATGTTGTAACTGAAAGTTTCCCCTCAATAGACATGTTTTGGGTACAGAAAGTTATGATTCTTAAAAATAAAAAATAAAAAAATAAAAAAATTTAGAAAACAAAAAAATAATTCAATCAAGGTAGGCTCATCCAAGGCAGTCTATATATATAATATTCTCTCTCACTTTCAAGCTTTTATATCTATAAGTAGTCCAACTCCAAATGAGTGAAAGATAACCACACAATACCATACACCACCATTTGAAAACCATGAAAGGGCTTCTTTTCCTCAAATGGCTCTTCTTCTCCCTATCAATCCTCACCATTCCAGTCCCCTCCACAGCCAAAGAGACCCAACCCATCTCACAAAAACATGATGTTCTGACCACCTTCATCAACCAAGTCCTCCAATGGAGGGAGACCCAGATGAGCTCCCAACATAGTGACACCACTTTTGGCCTCCACACAGTACTTGCAGGGGTCCTCTGCTTTGTGGCTTCTTCCATTTCAAGTGCAGGAGGTGTTGGTGGGGGTGCTCTCTTTCTTCCCATACTGAATCTTGTGGCAGGTCTGGACCTCAAGAAAGCCACCACTTTCTCTGCTTTCATGGTCACTGGTGGGTCAATCTCCAATGTCATGTACAACTTGTGTTTCAAGAAATCTTTGATAGACTATGATATAGCTCTCCTGTCCCAGCCATGCATGCTTTTAGGGGTCAGTGTTGGAGTGATCTCCAATGTGGTCTTCCCAGAGTGGTTGATGACAGCCTTGTTTGTTCTGTTTCTTGGTTGTTCCACTTACAAGACATGCAGGGCTGGTGTTTCTTGTTGGAAGGCTGAGTCTGAGAATGTTGAGAGACATGGGTGTGTGAAATTGGAGAGTGGGTTGTTGAAAGGTGGAGGAGAGAGAGAAAGTGAGGGTGGTTTGAGAGAACCACTTTTGGAGGAGGAGGAGGAGGAGGAGATGGGGAGGGACATGGTGGTTAGGTTGAAGAAGAATGGATTGCTAATTGCCATTTGGGTTGCTTTCTTTGCGGTTCATCTGCTCAGAGGAGATAAACATGGAGAGGTACATTGTATTTTGTCTCTCTCTCTTTTTTATTTTTTATTTTTACTATTATGGTCTCTTGCATTTATTATTCATTAATCTATAATCAGACAAAAGTTTGGTTTTCAGCATCTGTGTGACACTTGTTTCTCTGTGTTTTAATGAGTCATCAGGGATGCCAAGACAACACTACTTTGTCTAGGATTCCTATATTTTTGGTTTCATGTGAGTATTATAGAGTGGATGTGTTGGCGTATCCGTTAAGAGACACACCATCAGGTCACTTCACAAGCACCCACCATATAAGATCACATCAATTACATATGTCAATAATACATATATAATACCGAGTGCATAGAGGAATGATATGAGGTACGGTGTGCGGACTCGTGCGGCGTCAATCACGGGTCGTCGATCACGGATCCATCGCATCGGACAGTCGGGTGCGATTCACATCGACCGTTGGATGCGAAGAACCTGCGATCGGACGAACGACGTCGCGTCCGCACGCCGCCGCACACCGCACCTTATCATTCACCCGTATATATAATACCATAAGAATTTGAAGACAAGGATATAATGTGTAAATTTTAAAGACATAAATTAATTCTTGATTGATCAGTGTTTAAATATCTAACTTCTATCCTTTAGATATGTTTTTTTTGTGCTGAACATTCGGTTGCCAAGAAATGGTTTATTAGTGTTTAATTTTATGTTTGATGTAGACTTTGGATATGTTCATGTCGGCTCTTTATAGATGAAGTCATTTTAAAAAAATAAATTTTATAAAATTTTTAAAAAATCCACTCTTGTCATATATTTATCAAAAACATAAATTTTTCTTTTGAAAATAGAACAAGAATTTACATCAATAAAGAGTAAACCATTAAAGAAGATAAAAGAATTCTAATATATAAACTTTTATATTTTTTGGGTTTTAAGTATAAAATCTGGGCCGAGCATTCTAATATATAAACTTTTACATTTTTGGGGTTTTAAGTATAAAATCTGGGCCGAGCAGGATCTGGTGGGCTGGGTTTCATGGTTTGAAAAGGTGATAATAGTAGTTAGAGTTTTTTTTATTATTATTAAATGTGATGGGTCAATTGACCCCACCATATTATATGTGGCGCCGCCTCTTGACATGTTAGATTTTTTGTATGTTTTCTCGTGTCGTTATCAATATTTAATAAAATCTTGGGATGTTCCCCCTCTTAATTAAATTTAAAAAAATAATAATAATTAAAAAAAGCTACTGAAGGTCTCCACTTTTTGTATTGTCTGTTGTTTTTTTTCATGGTAGTTTCATCCATATCTGTTACATTTGTTTATTGTATGTATTAATGGGCCTGGCATGCCAAAGAAAATTTCAAGGTGACCCCACTTTGCCTTAGGCCACCTGTTATGAAGAAGCATTGTTACTCACAGTTTTTATATGCAACCTTTCGTGCAATCTCATTTTACTTTTGAGATTTGTATTTTGTTAAACGTTGCTTAATTGGGTACACACAATCCATTGTAGTTACATGCTTGTGCTATATGCAAGAATGTACATAAGGCGGAGGTAGCTTTCCCAACTCGACCGTAAGGTCAACCACGGGGAGTCCCTCCGATATCAAAAAAAAAAAATGTACATAATGAAGAACTGCTTTCTTTGGGTGGATGTGTAGACTTGTTATAAATGCTTATGTGCGTGTGTGAATTTTGTGTACTCCTATTAGTCCTATGTTGAGGTGCTAAATAATTAATCTTTGAATCATCCACCCAGAGTTTGTTACCAATTGAGCAATGTGGAGTGGTCTACTGGCTCCTCTCAGGGCTTCAGATTCCGCTCACCGTGGTTTTCACAGCATATATTCTGTATCAGCAAGGGAGCAGTCAACATCAAAGTATCGATCGACATGAAGATAACAAGGTTCTTGTATAGACAATGTATTCTTCACACTTTAGATCCATTCTTCTTCAGTCATTTGTTGTTCAATAGGATTGACTAATAAATAACATTACACACCTTTATTTTTCCTTAATTTGATGCAGAATGTGACAATGCAGAGTGGAATTAGATCATTGTCTAAGTTCACTTTTCCAGTGGCAGCTCTAATATCTGGTGTTTTAGGAGGGCTTTTCGGAATTGGAGGTGGATTAGTTATGAATCCTGTGCTACTCCAGATTGGAGTACCACCTCAGGTAATCCTTCTCAAATTTAAGTTGCTCTTCATGTGATGGTTATGTTTTCATTAATGTTGAGGAGGAAAAAGCATTGACAGGATATTCTGTTAGTATTAAATACTTCAATTCTGTTAGTAGTTGAGTAATTCATCATTTCCATCTGAATAGAAAAGTTCAGCGATTGTATACCTCCTATCGACCGAATAAATTTCATTCACCAAACTGTGTTTTGTACCTTTAGGAATTGTGTATTTGTTTGCATAGTTTAACACATTTTCATGATTTAAGAAACTAAACCTAATTGCATCGCACGCCAACATGGAAATTTTTGCATGTAATTCGTATTATTTAGGAATGTACAATTACCATATTGAACAGAATCTTTGCTGAATTTTATCATATATAAACTTTACGACTATGGTTCCAAAGTTCACTATAAATGCAGCATTTCACACAAACATTCCACTTTGAAGTACATGGATGTGTCACTTGGGCCAGTTTGATAATTCTGGTCCACAATGAGAACTCCTCGCTCTCCCGGAATATATCTAGTCTGATAGATTCATGAGAAGAAATGATAAGAGGAATGAACCATTTACCTTGGTGTTCTAGCAGACGTAGAATGAGCTATTAACATCTTTTCTCCATTGATACACCCTTTATGCAGATAACGGCGGCAACTACATCATTTATGGTGTTGTTCTCCTCTTCAATGTCCTCAGTTCAATACCTAACACTGGGGATGAAAGGGATAAACCATGCTTTGATATTCGCAGCCCTGTGTTTCTTGGCTTCCCTCATTGGATTGGTCTTAATACAAAAGTTGGTTGGAAGGTTGGGCAGGGCATCTCTCATCATATTCTCAGTTAGTATGGTGATGGCGTTGAGCACAGTTTCGATCACATGCTTCGGGGCGATAGATGTTTGGACAGATCTCAAAAATGGCAAGTACATGGGCTTCAAACTTCCATGTTAAAGTTTTTGGAATCACAAATATATTCCAGAACTTGTAGGTGCTTTTAATTCTGTGATTCGGTTTGTTTGTTTTATTCATTATGGTATTGTATTATTATCATTTTTCCAAGATGATAGAACATGTTGTAATTAATTGAAAATTTCAGTCTTTGTTGGAGGGTATGTTACTTGTATACAATATGTTCTGCTTTCGTGTACTGGGCGTGTACTATGTGTACTACTACTGTTTGTACTGTACATAAGTTCTAAACCAGAGACTGATCTAGTAATCTCATATAAATTGAGCAATGTGGGGTGGACTATTGGCTCATCCCAAGGGCTTGAGATTTTGTTCACTTTGATTTTTACAGCTTATATTTTGCATCAGCGAGGAAGGTCATAATATCAGAGTCTCGGTGAACAAGAGGATTATATGGTTCTTATATAGATCATATACTCTGATTCTCATTCTCAGTGTACTGACAGATTTTATTTTTTTCTCTCTCAAATTCAATTTAGTTGTCGTAAATTTCTTTGTAGAGAAGCGATGTATATAGAACATGTATTATCTGTTAATGTTTATTTTTAAGAGAATGTAATCATTTCTATTTCAATAAAAGTATCAGAATAGAACATGGCCAAGAATGGGGAGAATAGACACAAAGTAGAAAACAAAGATAAGAAGAAAAAAAGAGGGGAGAATCAGAATAGAAATTATTTTGTGTGTGTCCAGCCTCAGGTCGATTTTGGTCGATTTTGGAAAGCTGTACGGGTCATCCGATACACTTCTGATCGATGCAGGAGCTTTGGGAGATGGCACGCAGGATGAAGAAGGGGGGATCCATGAACAGAGGGGAGGTGGTGGGACTGTCTATTTTCTGTTAATGTTAAGACTGTCTATTATCTGTTAATGTTAAGTCAACCTATCTTGGGTTGTATCAGTATGTTTGGCCTTGGTTGGCCATTGACATCTCCTCTTCAATGACACATTCTTTGATTCAGATAACAGCTGTGACTTCATTTTTGGTGCAAGAAATGTTTGGAAGGATTACATAAATGGAAAGTGCATGTGCTTCTCAAACTTCTATGTTAATCTTAATAGAATTTCCATAAACAAAATTTTACTCTTCTCTCTATGTATGCATCTCTAATTGGAGATAAGCTATATAATCTCATACATGAGTGAAGATTACAGAACAATAATTTGGTCCGGTATAAACCTTGTGCATAAAAGATTATGCGGTGACAATGATCAAATGGATAATATTTTGTTATCTGTCTTGTTTGAAGAAATGTGAGATGACATCCTATTTTGAAGGTCAGAGACATGGAGAGAAGTGGATGTAGAGTTGTCATGAAACTATCAAACAGTTGGTTAGCATGTTCCTTTTAGACTTTAGTGGTAATAATATATAACAGAACCAAGTGAAAGCAAAATGTCAGAGATCCTAACTTCAGTTTTTTTTTAAGAAAAAGGATAGTAATGTCATGCCAGACTTACATACAAAGATATTGTCTGTTTTATCTCTTAGTGAGCTCATGGTTTTAAAATATGCAAAGCGGTCTAACTCAAATCCAGATGTGTTCAAGGCTTACACACAAAGATGTTATCTGCTTTGTCTTAATGACTTTAAAATGGCGCGGTGTTTTTACTAATCATTCGAATGTAGATGAGTTATCAGTGAAATCTCAGATGGACAATGTTGTACGTACTTCTGCAATATTATTGTTACAACTCACAGCATTAGGTATAAATACTAAAAAAATAAGAACATGGCCAAGACATGTTGACAACTACAAGGTTAGGTTCATCTCTTAGCTTTTTCATTATTATTTTTTTCCCAATTGAGCTTCCTCAAGGTTAATATAATCATAAATCATTACAAAATGGAAACCAAAATTTCCCAAAATAACAATTTGTTCTGTGGCTCCCACCATGTGCACAAGTTCAGTGAAATGTTTTCCATTTAAAGTCAATTGTGTTTGTTAAACAAATCCAGAAATATTGAAATCCCACTTGACCAAATCATGGCTTCTCTGTGATTGCTCGTTCAATTAAATCTTTAAAGTCCTCAGAACAGTCTGTCCAGTAATCATAGCACAAGAACAAACCTGTATATGTGAAACTATCTAACTCCATCTTTTTTTTTCTTTTCTTTTTTTTTTGCTTGGTATCTAACTCCATATTTTTATACATTTAACTCCCATGTGGTTGTTTATGTACTCTATATCATTTAATTTGTGATTCTATAACAATGTGATACAAGTCTAAGTTCTTCCCATCAAACAGAGATGAGAAAATTCAAGGCACAGCCAGTCTGCCATACTCATTTCTTCAGCATATTAAAACAACTCCAGTCATTCATATCACCTGCTCCCAAAAACTTCTCTATATATACTGCACATCTTTGGGTATTCAAAAACACTTGTAATCTTCTGCTTTTCTTGTAAAATGGCGACATTCCGCGTCTTGGTTAGCCTCACAATCATTTCTGCCGCGCTGTTCGAGCTAGCGATGGGTGCGACACTCACGGTCGGGGGTTCGGGTGGTGGGTGGGATCAGACCACAGACTTGGCAACATGGGCTTCAGGACAGACATTCACAGTTGGGGACAGCTTGGGTAGGTCTCTCCATTAGTAACAAGAGCAAAATGTAGGTTGCATGGGCATGCATGACAGTAACTCTTCTCATTTTCCTTCTGGTGGAGCATCCAGTTAAATTGTACTTGTCATCCTTTACTTTTGTGATTATACCTCCTTCTCATATAATTTATCATAATTGAATTTATGTGAAAAGAGAAAATATTCTTATGGATCAGAGTCACCTGGATACAAAATAAAAAAAATTCGGGGTATACAATTATACCAACGTAAGTGGGTATAATAGTAAAATAAGTGATTTTGTGTTTGATTGTAGTTTGAATTATTCTCATTAGGAAACGTAAAAAGTTTTTTATTTTTTGCATAAAATGTAATAAAAGTGTGGATAAGGATTTATAAAACATAAAAAAATTATGATAATTTATTTAACAAGTGATTTATGAGAGGTGATGACAGTTGATTTGACAATGGACTCATACATTTTTTGGGTGAAATAACTTTGATTCTATGGGTGGTTGTAATTCATATACCAGTTTATCCGAGCATACATTATCCATGGGTATTCAATGCACCTAAACAACCAAATTCTCATATTCTACTTTATTCCATGTTATCCAGTCCTGCATTCTACATCCAAATGGGGAAAACTTATAGGGGTGTTTGGGTGGAGTAATAAGAGGAGATTAAGAATAAGTATGGAATAGGGGAAAAAAGATGTTTTGAGTGAGAGGAATAAAGTGGTATTTGAATGCTAGAATAACAAATAATAAAGAGGTATAATTTATTTATTTTTTTATTTCAAATCATCTATAATCGCCTCTTATACATCAATGAGACTAACATATCAAATCAATTTTTTACACCTTATTCACATTTTATTCTTCATCAATTAAACCCTCCAACTTTTATTATTACGTTTTTAATGAGAAAAACTAAAAACACAACCAAATAGAAAATTATTTCTTCCATTGATAAAGCCAGCAATTTCTGGAATAGATATAAACCCAGAATAGCAAGTTTTTATTCAAACGGGATAATGTTTTCGTTGCTTCCACCAGTGTTTCAGTATTCTTCGCTTCACGACGTGATGGAGGTGACGAATGCGGACTACAACGCGTGCCAGACGAGCAGCCCTTTGAAAACGTACAACGACGGAAAATCCACCGTCACGCTCTCATCGCCGGGCAAGAGGTACTTCATCTGCGGGACCGCCGGTCACTGCTCCGGAGGAATGAAGCTCGAGGTTAATACCGTCTCGGCCGCCACCGCCACCCCGACACCCTCTTCGGCGAATTCTTCACCACCCAAGTCCGAGTCTCCTCCGGCAGCAGACTTGGGACATGGTTCTTCAGGTTCTTCTCCGTCGCAGCATTCCTCGGGAGGGCGTGCGGGTGATTTCATGGCGAAGATCGCGATCGGATCTGGGTTGGCGATGATGATGGTTCTGGCTCTCTGAGAATCTGATATGGAGGGGGTGGTTGTTTTTGTGGAATTATTGGATGATTTGTATTCATGAAGGTCCTTTATCTCTTGAAGCCCTTTCTTTGTTTGAGAATTACGTTATTAAGAGGTTTATGGTTATTCTACTATAAATAAAGTTATTGTGATTTTTGTTTGATTATGTTTTGAATTATTCTCTTAAAAAATGTAGTAATAATTAAACTTCAACTGAATTTTTCATGAGCCAAACAAAACAAGCTTGAACACGAAATTATGCTCGATCTCGAACAGAACCGGATACTAAACAAGCAGAGTTTGAACTACTCAAAGCTTGACTCATTTGCTACCTCTAAATATAGGACAAAAAATAAGGACAAAATCAACCCACCATAACCCACCGCCTATAAGACAAAATCAACCCACCAAACCCCAAACCCTCATTATAGCATTCATTTCATTCAATTGCAATTACAAAATGTATTTGAATACATGCAGCTTCAAATGAATGAATTGGAATTTGGAAGGCATACAAGTCTTCAGGTCACATTAAATATAGGACAAAAATAAGACAAAATCAACCCACCAAAACCTATTTCACCAGGAAAATGCACATGTAATAATGCACCTTACTGGATCAATATCAAATCCTCCAAACAAGCAAGTCTAATGAGATAAATGTCCTGCTTTTTTCTATATGCTAATGATACTATCAAATGAAGTACTCAACAGAAGGTGCAATCAAATGAAGTGACAAGGACATAACACATAACATCCCTTCTGCTTCCCTCTCTGAAACTAATCTAGCAAACAGACTAGCGCAACTGCATCCCAAAAACCTTTCTCATCATAATACATATACTGATCTATTTCAACCAAAATTAAATTAACAGGTAACTGGGTAAGAGTCTTCCAGACATTTATTGACATTTAACATGTGAAATTTCAGATCTCTTATTGGCAGTCAGAAATGACAAGCATCCAAAACACGTTCTAAAATCCTGTTCATTCCCCAAATTGAAAAAAAAAACATTAAAAAAACAAGTCAAGGGCAGTACAGAGACGGAACATCTTCAAGTCACAAAGATGCCGACACACAAGGCCACGAGCTTTGGCTTAAGCGACAGGGGGATGGAGATTAGGATCCTCTGAGGTATCAACTGCAGCAGGAGGCATCAACTGCCACATTGCAACTCCTGGATAACCCATAAATGGAACCGGCATCAACTTATTTAATGCTCCTTGTCCTTGTGCTGCTGCGTAAGCAGCTGGAATGACAGGAGGATGAGGGATGAAGCTTGGTGGCAGGGTCATGGCCTTGATTTGATGCTCTAGGCTCTCCTTCTCAGCTTTTAGCCTCTGCTTCTCATCCCGCAGTTCATTTTTCTCAGCCTACCAGTATACAATAGAAAAGAAACCTAGATTAGAGCTACCCAACAAAGCATGGTAGAGTAGACATAGATTCCGACGACTGACAATCTTGAATCCCACAAAATACTTTTAGGCCATCAATTTAATAAAATATTGATATATCAAGAACAAAATGTTAAACACAAACAATCTCATGGAGGGAAGATAATTAGATGACAAAGGATTTTGCCACCAAAAACTAGCTTCTCGCCCACTATTCCTATCACTTTAGCCCCATCTTTAGCAAATGGTATGAATTACCACACCACTCATTCACCAATGAGGGGGGGAAGGCAATCTTTAAGTAGCTGAATAGTGTGAACAAAATTTCTTGGGATTTCTAAGACTGTAAGTGATACAACTATAGCCCCATTTGGATGGAGGAATTGAGTTATTCTAGATATATAACTATACCAATATAGATAGCAATTCCACATGAATAAAAGATTTTCTGTTTGTTTGTGTTTTAAATTTTTCTCATTGGAAAACGAGATAAAATAGTTTTTATTGTTTGTTTGACCTAGAATAGATAAAGAATAAATGAATGATAAGTGGTGGATATGAGTTTATACTTTCTAAATGTCATTTTAGAGGCATGGATAAGGTGGTATAAGCCTATACCGGGGGGGCCTGGAATTGTTATACTAACTTATACCTACTTATACTAGCATTGCTATACCAGTTTATACCTCTTAAACAACAGGTTTTTCCCTCTTATACCTCCATCAAAATGGGGGCTTAAATAACATGGTACATATTGGCTGCTTTGCCTTTTTCACGGTGGTTATTAATTAAAATGGTACCTCATTAATAAATTATACTGCTCACCTTAAGCTCTTTAATTTTCTCCTGGAGACTTTCATTTGATTCTTTCAGCTTCTGTGATTCACCACGCAGTTGAGTCACCATGCGAACAGCATCACTCAAAATAGCAGCTTTGTCCATCTTTGGTGGCTTCCCTGGCTCCAAGATGGAACCCAACTCCATGAACCTTAAACGGGAAGAATAAGTGGGGACATTAAGCCATATGATGACCGTGGTATTAATGTAGGTTGGATTTGTAGTTACCTGTCATTAAGTCTGTCCCTTCTCATCTTTTCTCGGCATGCTTTAGAACCTGATACACTGCATGATTCTGACCTCACCCTGTAGCAATTGTCAAAATTCAAAAAATAAAAAAACAAAATTTAAATGACGTAGAGTGCCCAATTTTCATAAAATGGAGACAAACCGCTTCCGTGAACCCGAATCCTTGATGCCATTTGAATCCTCAAAACCACTGTTGTTGTCCAAGCTGACAGAAGAAAAGTCACCAACATTAGAGGAAGAACCAAAAAAAGATAAAACAGAGAACTATTAGAAAGCATTTTGGTTGGAGAAGCAGAGATGATCATAAGATTTCTTCAGACAATATACATAAAATCTTATATGCGGCTTTCTAAGCTGTGAAATGTAACCAATGACATTGCCTAATGATCAGCTTGAGGAACATTTGAAGATGCAGGTGGCTGTAGAAGATATAATGTTCCTCCACGTGTCCACAGAGGACGCAAAAATGGGATGTTTGATAGGGGAAGAAAAGTCATTCAGGGAAATTTTCAAATTGTTTGCAAAAGACCCAATTGTAGGTTACAGGATACAAAGTTAGCCTGATCTCAAACTAAATTCAAATGTATAACAGAAAAATGGTTCAAGAAAGAGGAACCCTCAATTACCAGATCAATTCTGCAGATAACAGTTGAAACATAGAGAAAAATATGGCTTTTTCTCTTTTGTCCATGAGTTACTAACTTACTATACTTGAACCAAAAAAATCTTCATTGTAACAAAGAGGAAGCCTCGATCTAAAGAATAATTGTACATACATGCTAAATCAACTCCAGACCACCCATTTCAAAACATGTCATAAATCAAACAACCCGTGCGGTACTTGTCAGTGTTTGGTCACATAAATTCCTCGGATAAAAGTTCTAATCATTACAAAATCATTATCCCATCATCACAAGGTGGTCAAAAATGTAGTTAACTGAGATTCCCATTCAAAACTTCATAAGTTCAAACCTGATGCAGATACTGACAGCTTAAATAGAAAAAGCAATTTTTTAACTTGTACTTAATCGTGATAGACAGGTACAATGGTCAAATTTCTAAAAGAAAACTAGTTTATACATTTAAATCTAAATGGAATATGTCGATTGTTATACAGTCCACAAAAATAGCACTGATTAACCAATTAAATATGCAATAAATTCTGATATCTCCATTCTTACTGCAGTACCATATGGCAGACATCATTTCTACTCGGCGTCCTACGTTTACAAGATGGGTATCCAAAAATATGTCCCCCTGGAAGCACACATGACCCAAAATAGCACATAAGCCCATCATTTCAACCACATTTCAATTGTCAAGAATGCCAACCAAACCCTAAATCATCAGCAAGGCTTCTTTATGCATCCGCATCATCGCCCAATAAAAATAAAATAAAAAAACTCGAATTATAATCTAACTCAACAGATATGCCCCAAAAAAACCACTTTTTTTTTGTCAAGTCCACATACCCCAACATACAAACGATTAAGCCTTCCCAAACTGACGAAACCCATCAAAATTGAATCTTTTCAACAAAAAAAAAACCACAAAATCCCCAATTCGATGTGAAACCCCCAATTCAAAGCCCTAAACCTAAAAAAAAGGCAAATAAAGAGAAACCCCGCAAAACGGACCTGACATTGGACGACGCGTTGAAGAGCCCCTGCGAGGGCCAGTATATGCCCGTCCCCGCCGCCTCCGGCAGATCCCCGCCGTCGACGGTGAAATCGTCGATGCCGGAGAAGTCGATGTAAAAATTGGGGTTTTCAGGAGAGCCCATCTCCTCCGAACCCTTCCACCCGCCCACGACAGACCCCGCCTCCGTCCGCTCCGTGTCCGGCGAGATCGATTTGGACGGTCAAGATTTGTCGGATAAGGAAATCGACGGAGATCAGAAGAGATTGTTGTGAAGGGAAAGCGAGGATTCGCTATGTCGGGAGACGATCGAACGAATGGTCGATCGTTGAATAAACTTTTGGTGACGTGTTGGGCCATCCAATGATTCGACGTTTTTGTGGACTTTCGTGGGCGATTTTGGGCTCGGATCGTGGGGCCCATTTACAAGTTGAGATGATGGTGGGGCCCACTTGTGTAGTGCGAGCTCTGGACCGTTCATTTTTTTAGTGAGCCTTTGGAAAGCAAGACCGTTATAAAATAGGGAAAAATCCATATAACCCCCTGAAATCTTGCCTAAATCCATATAACCCCCTGCAATCTTCATATATCCATATAACCCCCTGTAAACATACCCAAAATCCATATAACCCCCTCCGTCCGCCTTCCGTCAGCCGAGTTAACGGCGAAATTGAAAAAAATCCATATAACCCCCTGTAATCTGACCTAAATCCATATAACCCCCTGCAATCTTCATATATCCATATAACCCCCTGTAATCTTGGAAAAATCCATATAACCCCATGTAATCTAAAAAAAATATTTTTAAAAATTCAAAAATAAAATTCAAAAATATAAATATAAAAAAAATTCCTTTTGCCATTTTTAAAATTTTAAAAATATTTTTTTTTCAAAAATTGTCACATCTATCATATTACACACATCTTTCATATTTATTTCCAAACACAAATAATTTATGCAAGGGCATAATTGTCATTTAAAAAGTTATAAACTTTTATTCATCTCTTATTTACCATTTATCCTTATTTTATTCAAGGTGAATTAAACAATCAAAATATCAATTTTACGTTTTCTAATGAGAATAATAGAAAATACAACAAAATAAAGATTTACAATCCATTAAATGTTAATGCATGTAAATGCTAATTTACTCTACTATTAATGTGTCGGGGTACTGGTTATGAAATCACATGTTATTTATAATTAAAAAATTAGGAATAAATAAAAAAGCCACATGTTATTTATAATTAAAAAATTAGGAATAAATAAAAAATTTACTCTATTATTAATAAAATCACATGTTATATATAATTAAAAAATTAGGAATAAATAAAAAAGTCACATGTTATTTATAATTAAAAAATTAGGAATAAATAAAAAAATTTACTCTATTATTAATAAAAAAATTATTTTTTATTTTTTTAATTTTTAAAAATATTTTTTCCAGATTACATGGGATTATATGGATTTTTTTCAAAATTACAGGGGGTTATATGGATTTTTTCAAGATTACAGGGGGTTATATTGATATATGAAGATTGGAGGGAGTTATATGGATATATGAAGATTGCAGGGGGTTATATGGATTTAGGTCAGATTACAGGGGGTTATATGGATTTTTTTCAATTTCGCCGTTAACTCGGCTGACGGAAGGCGGACGGAGGGGGTTATATGGATTTTGGGTATGTTTACAGGGGGTTATATAGATATATGAAGATTGCAGGGGGTTATATGGATTTAGGCAAGATTTCAGGGGGTTATATGAATTTTTCCCTATAAAATAAGATAATAATAATAATGAGTTTTGTTACACGTTTTTTTTTTGGATTTTGCATATAATGCTCTATTAAGACTAAATATTTTCCAAATACCTATGTTAAATCTTACAGTGCAAAAATACTCCTCAAAAATGCAACCATACCCCTATTGCTGACGCCATTAAGAACCCTAGTTTACCTATGGTTAGAAATCTAACATAACATATGAAATGACCTAAATACCCTAACTAATATAAAGAAAGAAAAAATAATTCTACTTCATCACAAACCATAGCCCCCATTTGAACTTTTTGGAAAGTAGATGATGAGGGATTTGTGAAGAGATGCTCATTGTTGGACCTTTTGGAAAGAAAATGATGAAGGATTTGATGAAAAATGAGTATACAATGCGTTTGAGAGATCTTGGAGAGGAATAAAATGGTAGAGAAGAAAAAGAAGATGAGAGATTTTGAAGAGAGGGTGTTTGAGATGTTAAAATCGACTACAAAAAGGATAAAATAGTAATTTTTCATCCACTAACGTTAAGCAAATAGTGAAAATCGGATAGAGTTAACGGAATTTTAATCCAAGGGCACGATTACACAACTTAAAGGTTTTCGAATGATATTTTTGCATTGTGGGATTTAACAGGGGTATTTTCACAATATTGAGTTTTAGCAAGGGTATATATGCAAAAATCTTTTTTTCTATTGTTATGGTAGATAAAAAAATCATTTAAACATATATTCATATTCAATGAGGTATCTATCTACATTAATAAAAAAAATTCATATTTTCTATAAATATAACAATAAAATTCATTGGAGCATATGTTTCATTTAAAAATATATATATAATTCATTAAATGAGGTATACTATCTTTTTAAAAATTCAAAACATTATCCTAATAACATGGAACACGTTAGACTCGGCCATTTTTACCATAAAAAATCAAATATTTTTATTTTTAAAATAATTGTAAACATCATCTATTTAGGTATATGTTTTGATATAAAAAAAATACACATCGCTCCATTTTCAAATTAAACGAATCCATTTTTAATAAATATAAAAAAAATTAATGAGATTTATACATCGTCTATGCCAAATGATATATATACTTCACTCGATTTTGAATGAGATGTGTAAGACTGTATTTTAAATTATAAAAAAAATTAAATGTAACAACAAGCCTTTTCCAAATACCATTATGAAATTATAATAATAGTTTCACACTATATTTGCTTGGTATCTTTAGAAAATCATAAACATTTGTAGTTTATTAGGCAGTTCATATTAAATTAGTTTATTCATGTGAAATCCTGAGCCTACGTTTAGGTGACCTAAGGTTATTCGGGACATATTAGAATCCAGGGACAGGTAGAGAGCACTAGGGATAATTTTTGTTTGGATGTATTTTTTTGTATTATATTATTATTATTTTATCTTTAATTGCATCATTGCCAACCAAATGGCCTTGTTAAGACAGTATGGGAAAAGCTGCTAGTATGGGCTTGGGTTATGGGCTTGGGTTATGGGCTTTTATCCCATTGTGAGGTAGTTGGTGGATCTATAATGGTTCAAGTAGCTCTGCTCCTAGTAAATGGGAAAGGAAAATGATAGTTCAGCTCTCATTGCAGTCCACACCGATTTTTTTAAAAAAAATCATGCACTCTTCAAATAAAATGTATAATGTTATATGAATGAAATATATACTGTCATACATTAATGTATTTTTTTTCAAGTTAAAAAAATGATAAATTTGTTCGCATCATATATTATCATAAAAGCTCATACACTATAATAGTATAGTATATCCTACGTTATTGTAACGTATGGGATTATAAAAAAGACTAAGTGTAGCACCGTTCAATAAGAAAATGACCTAAATTTTTCCTGCTTTATCTTTCCATTAATCAAGCAATTACTTATATAATGTGTATTCAAAATTTAATATTTCAATGCAGCATAAAATATTAAGAATTCAAAATCGAATTCATATTAATATATTGAAATTTTAATAATTCAATATATTACTTATTACTTATATATTACTTAAATGATCCTATTTTTATTTTCATATACTTAAATTTTTATTTTTATGTCAATCACAATAAATTTTAGCAAACATATATTTAGATTTTCATATGTACTCTATCCGATTCAACCGATTGAACGGGTTAAACCTTCATCCGCTTTGAATTTCAACTCAATGATATAAAAAAATCAGTAAAATTCAATTAATCCACCGATTGAACCGAATGTTTTTGTAAACCGGTATGGGTTGATTAAATCAATTTCTTATTCATAGAAATTATAATTAATTACTTGATAAAATATAAAATCAAATAAAAAATAGATTTTATATATATATATATATATATATATATATATATTAAAATTATGTTATGATGTTAAATAAAAAATTTATGAAAAAAATTTCTAAAATATTTCATATTGTTTATTTAGTGTTGATAATTAATATATTTATTCATTGTAATTATGTCACGGTTCAAATTCGGTTGATCTGACGGTTGAACCGTGATTTTTCTGGTTACACCGGGGAATGATGAAGCCTCTTAGAACTACTCTCTGTTTATATGGTTGATGATGCTAACTGCGAAGTGCCAAGTGCGTCTCTAAAATGCCCAATACGCCCACGCGCGTGGTGGTGCTACGCACCACTCCGCATTAAAGGTCCGCCATAAGATGTCCACCAAAAGGGTTTCACTAAAGTAAAATGAGCTCTCTTTATAAATACTAAAAATATTTTTCAAACAACCAATGTGGGCCTAAAAGAACTTTTCATCTTCCCATTATCCCATAGGGACCACTTAAACCCAGCTTTTTTAACCTAACTTTTGAAAATATCCAATATTTTCATCAGTGAGGTCATAATGTAAAAATTAAATTGATATTCTAAAATTATTTGTGTGGTGGTAAAAATTTGCACTTTTAAAAAAATTGACACGTGTCATATTAAGACGGACGTGGGCCATCAAACCTGAAACCCACAAACCCGGATCCGAATCCAAAATGTTATAACGACACTCTCGAGTAGGTTAACACAACTAGATTGAGGGTCTAATCAGACAGTCAGACACCTCGCGGGTGAATGTCATCACGAGTAGATAAGGCACGATCAGATTAGAGGTCTGGTCAGACGACATTGCTCCTCGCGCACAGACAGAAAAGACACAATCAGACAAGAGGTGTGATCGGGCGATCTTTCACCTCGCAGACACGTAACAAACGAACGATCAGACCAAAGGCCGTGAGTAAAAATGGTCAGAAGACCATAACTTCTATAACTGACTAGGGGTTAATTAAGGCCCACTACTTGTTAAACATTAATAATTAATGGCACAACATGTCTCATTAACACGTGAAGGTTCCTACAAAAAGCGTTCACTATGTGTTTAGTGGGGAAACGATTATAACAGCCAAAGGAGAGTGGAAGCGACAATCTAACTGAGATGACCTCTATAAAAAGGGAGGTAACCCAAAAGGCTAAGTTATCGAATCTAATCTTCCTACTTTCAAGCTATCAAAAATTAAGCGAGTTTATTCCTAAATTCCCCGACTGATACATCTCTTCGGAGGGCCTTTGGCTGGCACCACACCAGTGTCTCTCTGATTTCTTTGTGAATGCAAGATCCATTATCAATCGGGTACAAGTTCGGGAAAAAACCTATGAAGTTTGATAGTTTAACTAAAGGGAAAATTATCCTCCTCAATTTGATAATATAAATATTGATGTTTTTCATTATTTTTTTATTTTACAAAAATGGATTAATTGGTCCATTTTCGATGGATTGAAATTTAAAAATACCAAAGATAAAAATATATTAAATTCATAGATATTGCAAAACCCTAACCAAAAATAAATATAAACTAATTGTCAAAGGGGTCACTAAATTTTCAAAGATAAAATTAAGTGTGTTAAATTCAAAGATATTACATTACCTTGTATTGTGATACACTGAACCGAAAAATCTTAACCTACTATTAAAAGAAGTCTACATAATTCATAATTGATGTTGGAAACAACCAGAATGATTATGAAAGGCTTAATTACTAAAGACCGATGTTTTTGTTTTTATTTTCCTTTTACGAGATAAATGAAGTTAAGAATTATTCATTCCTATAGTCATATTAATTTACACATCATGGATAAAATTTCTTTTAAAATTGAATCAGTAAGGAATTAAAAAAGAAGTCAGGTTACTGCTCTGTCACGTGAATGATTCAAACACTGCCATTTTTTGGGTAAGAACAAACACTGCTATTTTAAAAGGGATAATTTAATAATAATACGTCCATCTCATTTCAATCATTTTATGTGGTCACTGTTGCATGCCAAATCTTTTTCTAGTACACTACATCCATTCATTCCTCATTCCTCTACTGTCGGTGCATTGAATTGAATTGAGTTGATTTTTTATGTTTTTGAAAAATTAATTAGGGTCACGTGTTCATCCATCTATTATTTTTATATTTTTAAAAAAATAATTTAAATATCTAGAATGGTGAAAATTAATCTTTTTAGATTCCTCCAACTAGATGTTTAAAAATATCAAAAATTTTATCTACACAATTATTTTAATACACTATTAATATTCTCCAGTATATTATTAAGTATCTCCAATACACTGTTAATACTCTATAACATTATTAATCATCACATAGAATGCCCCCCTCCAATTGCTACAGTACACTTTAAATACTCCACAATATATTATTAAGTATCTCAAATACATTGTTAGCACTCACCAGTACATTGTTAACCTTGACATGATTGAGTGGGCATTTTTGGTATTTTTGAACAACATTCGACTGGAGGGACTTAATAATAATTTTTCAACGCCTTAGGAACCTAAAAAAACTTAAAAAATTTTAAGGACCTAAAAATAATAGATGAGTGATACAAGGACCCCTAATTAATTTTCCTTTTTTTTTAAATGATCTAGGGTGGGCCCCGCTTTAAATATTAGGAAATCTTGGTCTGTTTTCAGTAAAGCAAAGTTTTTATTTTCGCTTTTAAAGTGAGGGTGGTAAGTGAAATTTAATGTTTATTACAAAGGTCAATATTCAAAATTTTATTGGGATATTTAGCATAGTCTCCCATCTTTCATTCAAATTTCAACAATAAATGATAAGCAAATGTTTTACACTAAAACATTTTTAAACATACACATGATAGTCACGGTAATTCTCTAACCCTGTTAGGGTGGCATCGTTATCTTATCTAAGAGCATCTTTAACCACACTACTTAAATATTTTTTACATTTAAGAGTCAATAAAGATATGAGTTCATTTAGTGTATTCTTCAACCTTACTCCCTTAATGAATCCTTATATAATTTTTTATTAATAAAGTGTAATGTGTCTAAGGTCTATTGAGAGTAATTATTTCATAAAGTATGATATGAGACTATGCAACAATGAGTTAAATTTCACTCTTACTTGTATAAAGACTTATTCTTCGGAGAATGCTTAATGTTAAATATAGCTAGGGAGCTCATTAGAGTCTTTTTTTTATTTCTCTTCAAAAATGAGTTAGATAAGAAATGCTATTATGAGATAGCTAGATAGCTATAGGATACATTTTTTGTTGCATTTTCCATTATTCTTTCATCATTTTTTTGTTAGTATTTTTTGTTTGCATAAAGCAAGATATTCTATTTCAATCCCCTTAAAATTATTATTAAGACGTATACTAACTTATCTTAACATAATTACCCTAAAATTCTCATGAAGTTTTTCTATACAAATTACAATCTATAACTCTCAATGTGTAATCCTACAAGTAGATCTCTCTACTTTATTTTTTAGTATAAAAAGTAAATATCTCAAATTTGTTTCATTATATATTTAAATACCCAACAATCTTTTAATAACTTACACAAAAAAATGAGTTTTTTATTCTTAAGTCTTCATAAACTATATAATTTGGTTATCAGTCTCTCACATTTTCATATTACAGTTTAAGTCTCCAGATTTAAATGATATATTCTTTTTTAGTACATGTCAAAAACTAATAAGAAAATCAAACAATTTTGTGATAAACCCTTTTTAAAGACTAATAAGAAATGTATCATTTAAATCTAAAGATTCAAACTATAATGGAAAGAAGTAATAAGAAAAAGTGAAGTGAAGAATAGACCACTAAATTATATATTTAATGAGAACAAAAAAATAACCCTCAAAAATGAATCTTTTAAAATTGCTGAGGCCAATATGATGCGGGCATAGTACAGGCAGACATAACAACAAAGAAGTTGGTACTAAAAATAATCATTACTGAAAACATGTCCCTCATAAATCCAATTTTAGAAATCTGTCCAAAAACACCACAAAAGATTTTAAATCAGTGCATGTGTGCGTGCCACTTTGTCTCTACCTGAGTTGCCAGAAAAATTGTGAAAAATCATAAATGCCCTCCTATAAAAAATAAAATCACAAAAAATAGAGCCTCTTAACCACTGCTCCAGAGGGGTATATGGGTCATTTCACACCCACAGGAGCACTCCAATGACTTGAAATTTTGCAAGGTGTATTTTAAAATTTTACTGGATATTTTGATAAAACTGAAGACACACAAATCCCATTATCTAATCCTCGTAAAATTTTAAAATATTCAGAACAATATTCCACGTTTACAATCTGCATTCTGTCCTCTTATTCTGTCCTCAAAAAATTCATATTTAGAAGGTGTTACACTTCGACCATCACTTTCTATTTTTTTTTAATTATATAAAAACTCATTAATATATATTATTATTGTTAATTCATTTATATAAAAATGATATTATTGAAAAGATCTCACTAAGACATTTAAAATGAGTCTAATATTAAATGGTTTTGAAGCTATTTTTAAATTAATAATTTTTTAATTAAATAAATAAAATAATTCTTGAATAATCAAGCGTATCAGGATTTATTTAAAATCAATTTAAAATAATTTAATATTAGTCTCATTTTGAAAGTCTCGATGAGATTTTTACAACTATAGTACTTTTATTAAAAATGGATTAGTGAATCTAAATATACATTAAATTAAATTAATTTGTGTATAAAGTAAAAAGTGAAAAAGATACAGAGTGTGGTTGAAGATGCTCTTATATAGACCAAACAACCCTAGCCTGGTTACAAATGTCATATATATTTTTTACTCTTCCCATCTCAAAATGTGACACGTTAAAATAGCACGTGACCAAATATATTCTCCACTAGATCTATATACACACACAATATAAAAATAACAGTCCCTCTTAAAAGATAAGAATTCCCATCAAAAGGTAAGGACTTCCCAACATCTCCTCCCCCGACCCTTTATAAACAAAGCCAAGACCTATCACAAAGATCACGCAATTACAATTCAAGCTATACAAAATGATGTCTAACTATGTCCCTGTCTATGTCATGCTCCCTGTAAGTCCCCCTCTCATCACAAACTTCAGTTAGCTCTTCATATGCATCATATCATAATCACAATCATGTCATCCTCCCTGTAAGGCCCTGGTTGTTGGTAGGATTCCCCTTTGGGGTTGTTGTAGGCTTAGGTCTTGCCATCCAGGTTGTTGTAGGCTTCTCATTTGGGGTGGTTGTAGCTTTGTAGGTTTCCTCTGTCTAAAAGGGGGATAGTGTCACTCTTATCCTGTCCTCTATGTACAAAGAAAAAATATATCATAATCACACTCATATGCGCACTTTGATTATCGAACTTCTCCAAATGTTAACTTAAGTTCGGTAATTAGATACCTCCAGCATATATCCTTAACAAAAATATGTTTGTCGAACTATTAATTTAATTTGGAGAAGTTCGATGATAGATATGAAAGATCCCTATATCAATCACTTCTCATAAAGTTTGAACTATATATCCCTATAAATCTTAGATAATTTATCACATTCGTAATAAGTTTAAAAAAATTAATCCTTATTATTAACACGTTTCTTCTTCCCATTCATCACCGAAATTTTATGGAAGGCATGTGAGTGATTATGAGATTTTTTCAACTAGTGTGTTCGTGCTACAGAAAAAATAAGAAAAAAACTAAAAAAAAATTCATTTGGCTATTAAAAAATCTAGTGTTTATACTAAATAAGGGGAAAAAAATTCATCACTTTCTTACCTATATTGTATTATTAGGAAAGGTAGAAAAAAAATTTTCCTTTCTATAGATAACAATTTGAGAGAAAGTGATGGAAAATAATTTTAATACTTTCTAGAGATGGGATCAAACCGATGCTAAATCCCATTAGTATATTGTCAGTCTCCAATTAAAGACTAACATGCATATATTTCATTACATGATAAATATATGAGATTTTAAGATAATTTGAAACACATGTCAATCTCTGATTGAAGACTGACATGAACTGATGAATGAAGGCACTGACTAAACTTAAACTCCATTTTCTATCATATGCACAAGCATCATAAAAGTTAATCCACCGTACTTTTCATGCACTTCATCCAATATCATTTACAAATGTACACTTACCATATTGAACGGCCCTCACGTGTGCCAGTTGGGGGTAGTGAACGCGGAGAACGTATTAGAGAATCCAGAGAAGCTGCGGGGATGGTTGAAGAAGCTGAAGTCAACGGGGGTGGACGGCGTGATGGGGAACGTGTGGTGGGGGATCATAGAAGAGAAGGGGCCGAGGGTGTACGAGTGGGGCGCGTACAAGGAGCTGTTCAAGATGGTGAAGGAGTGCCGGCTCAAGGTGCAGGCGATCATGTCGTTCCACCAATGCGGGGGGAATGTCGGTGATGTCGTTTACATACCGATACCCGGATGGGCGCGCGATGTCGCTGAGTCTGACCCCAACATCTTCTACACCAATAGGGAGGGGACCAGGAACCCCGAGTACTTGTCGCTTGGGGTTGATAACTTGCGCCTCTTCTCCGGCCGATCTGCTATTGAGGTTTGATTTTTTTTAGTTTTTATATGTTTTGATTTTTTTTTAAATAATTTAAAAAAATGAAATGTATACTTCAATGAATTGATGAATACATTTATTAAAAAAATATTAAAAAAAATGTAAAGAAACATATATCTTGTTAAATTGAATAAAAATAAAACTCTTTTTTTAGCCATTGCATTTGATTTTAGTGGTTTTTTTTTATTTGTTTGGAAGAACTGCACCGAAACACTCGTCACTTTACAATCCGGTTCAAAAGTGGTCTTCTAGTGGTCTGTACATTCCACTAATAAAATTTAAACTACCCTAGGCAGTATCAGGGTGTTATCCTTGGAACCCCCTTTATAAATATGATAAAACCCTTTTCGGTCGATACTGAGGGTATTCATGCAACTCAAAATGAAAAAAATATCTTATACAAATTTTGTACTACACCAAAGCTATCTTTTCTCAACCAGCTCAGGCAGGCCCTGGAATATAAAGAAAAGTTTATTAATGAACTCTCTGAAGAGATCAGGATTCAAAAGACATCTGAACAAATCGGTAGTCCTATTTTCCAAAAGAAAGTCTCTGATTTTCAAAAGACTATTGAAAATGAGACCTGCTCAGATCTACCCTCTGCCTTCTGGCATAGGAAAAAACACATGGTGAGCCTACCATACATCAAAGACTTTAATGAAGAGAAAATCCCCACAAAAGCCAGGCCCATCCAAATGAATAATAGACTCCTAGAAATTTGCAAGGAGGAAATATCTCAATTACTTATAAAAAATCTTATTGAAGTCCACAGACTCTGCCTATATAAAGGAAGCAAGAGAGACGAAGGAGGGCATCGGTAAAAAACCCAAGTCTACAAAACCCCTCTACCAAAAATCCACCAAAACTCAAGAGTGCTTTGTAAGAACCAAGAGTGTTTTTGTAAGATAGAAGAAATAGGGCAGAAGAGGGAGATATCCTTCTCGACCCCAGTATTGTAAGTTTCTTTCTTTCTAAATCTATGTAATGAATGGTAGTGTTCTGTATCTTATGCATGTTCAATAAATAAATCTTTATTAAGTACAGTATAACAAAAAATTAAATTATTTATTTATTTTTTTAGAGAAAAATATGTATTAATTTATTAAGAAAAATATCTCACGGGCTGAGGCTAGATATATCATTTTCTTTGAAAGAATGTTTACGTAGGCATTGTTACACACGATTTTTATATTTTTTTACAACCTCATTTGCAGTCTCATATCTCATATATTTTGTAGTTGTTTATGCTCACTATATATTATATCTACCTTGTTATACGCGGGTGATTACGTGCGGCGAACGGCGGGTGCGGCCGCCACATGGGCCGTTCGATCGCGGGTCTATCGCATCCGACGGTCGATGTGAATCACACCCGACCGTCCGATGCGATAGACCCGTGATCGACGGTCCGTGATTGCTGCCGCACCCGCCGTTCGCCGCACGTAATCATCCCTCCCTTGTTATATTTTATATATATAATGAACATTTTTTTTATAAATGAGTTTATAAAATGAAAAACAAATTAGAGTTCAGTTTCATTAAAAAAACCTTTTATATATCAGTATATGTTTCATGAGACTTTAAACACGACCACTTTCTTACATAAATACTTTTATCAAAACAAGTGAGGAGAATTGCTGTACAACATCCACTCTGTAATAGTTATTGTGCAAATATTAATTTTTTAAAAAAAATATCAAATCTATCAACCAAACAATCATAGGTCCCACGTAGCACATGTTAATACCCGTATATTTGTCGGCTTCGTGAAAGTTGAGACTAGGCTTGTCAACGGGTTGCGGGTTGACCCGAACCCGACCTGATAGAAGGCATAAATACTCGATCCGAAGGACCCGACAATGAAAACAAGTCGGGTGTAGGTCCACCCCGACTCGATCATATGGACCCGATTGACCCAACCCAAATACTTTATGATTTTTTTTATTTATGATCCAACCCAATATTTATGATCCAACCAAACATTTATAACTAAATGTTGAATACTCATTTAAAATTTTAAGCATTTGAAATATTTTTACAATCTTATGACTTCACGTAAAAGCGTAATAATCTAAACCGTATTCCAAATGTCATCTTATTAAACATTAAAAAATCAAAATAGTGAAAAACTATTTATAATATATTACACTCTATTAAAAAGAAATAAAAATGAAGCCATTGTAGGCCTTTAAAAAGTTTATCAATCTCTCTTTGTCTGACCTACTTTTGTTAATGGGTCGACCCGACTCGACCCGACCCGAGACCCGATATGGACCCGACCCGAAGGACCCGACAATCAAACGGGTCGGGTCCGGGTCCACCCCTACCCGACCCGTTGACAGGCCTAGTTGAGACTCGACATTGTTTAATTCATATCATTCTCTTTCAAAATTATACTAAAAAAACAGCAAATCTAAAATTCTAGAAAAATTGATCCATAATCATGGTTATAATTATTTATTATTGGGTTATTACCAATTTTAAATTTTTTTGCGTATATACCCCTAAAACAATATTGTTTGTCAAAATACCCCTAATGAATTACTATTTTCAACAATACTTCTCAAAAGAGTTTGAATTGTGCATAAATACCCTATCGAAGGGTTATAATGCAAATTTTTAAAATTTATATTGTCCAAGAATATCCCTCAAAATTTTATTCGCGTACAACTTAAACCATTTTAAGAGATATTGTATGAAAAAGAGTTTCACGGAATCCATTTTGATAATATAGAATTTTTTGAAGGATATATATGCAAAATTACATTTTTAAAATCCAAAAAATATATTTATAAGTAGGATTATATGTAACCTATCACTGCAACATTTATTATATATGATTCATAATGCAAATTCTAGTCAATATGTTTTGGGTGAAGTAAATATAGCCATATAGGTATGGTTCACTTATGATTTTGAGTAACATGTCAGTTACGTGTATTTTGAAGAATTTTTGGGTCATACCAACCTACCAAGATTTGTTAATTAATTGTTGTTATTATATATTTTTAGCTCCCACTTGAGTAGTGACATATAAGTATTTCAATATAAGTAAAGAATAAACTTTTTGTTTGGCTGTCTTTAATCATTGAGAAATATAATGATAAAGTTGTTGTTTGGTTGATAATTAATATATAAGTTGTAGATAAAAAATGAATGAGATGATAATGATTTATAAAAGATGAAAAATTGAAATGACATGTGGGTCCCTTGATGTAATAAAGATGATGACATGTGATTTGACATGTGGGTCATTTTTATGCCATTAGAATAGATTGAGTAGAATTACACAATTCTAGGAGGACAAAAAATATCAATACTTGTTTATTCTCACATATTCTTACATAATTATACCCTTTTATTCCCTCTAAATAAACAGTTTTTTAGTTTTATTCATCTCTGTTCCTCTATATTTCTCCCCTATTCTCTCATTCAAACATGGGCTCAAGAACGACAAGGTTCCTTTTTTTTTGTGCAGATCTATAGTGACTTCATGAGAAGCTTCAGAGAGAACATGAAGGAATTCTTGGATGCTGGGCTCATCACAGATATTGAAGTGGGCCTTGGCCCAGCTGGGGAACTCAGATACCCATCCTACCCAGAAACCCAGGGTTGGGTCTTCCCTGGGATCGGCGAATTCCAGGTACTTACCGGATCCGGGTCAGCCCAACCTGTTTATTGACATAGCATTTTATCATGAGAACATCATATCAAATGAGGGTTGGTCAGCCCCTCATAAAAAATTGACATGCTAACACCTCACTTAGAGGCATTCTCTAAAGGAAATTATTTTTTATTGAATTGAATAGATCAGTTAATATGTAATCTTTAAATTGAATTAATCAACTGATTAAATACATAAATGGAATTGAACAACTTTTGCATTGAATTAAAATAAGTCTGTTTTTACAACAAACGAATCAAACTGAATCATTCACGAATTATTGTTACCTAAACCATTTCATACAGTGTTACGACAAGTACTTGAAAGCCGAGTTCAAGGAGGCGGCGACAAAGGCTGGGTACCCTGACGTGGAGTTGCCTGACGATGCGGGGACGTACAATGACGTCCCCGACAACACAAAGTTCTTCCAGACCAATGGCACCTACACCACAGAGCAAGGGAAGTTCTTCCTGACATGGTACTCAAACAAGCTCATCATGCATGGTGATCAGATCCTTGATGTGGCCAATCAAGCCTTCTTAGGCTGCAAGGTCAAGTTAGCCGCAAAGGTACTAAAATCTTACACTTAATCATTCATGTATACTATATATAGAGTTAATACACCTTAGATTAATGGTTTGATGTGATTATCTATGTCTAATGGTTTATTTTTTGGATGTTGGTATCAGGGATACACTGGTGGTACAAGGTGAGCAACCACGCGGCGGAGCTCACGGCTGGGTATTACAATTTGGACGACCGGGACGGGTACCGGCCGATCGCGAGGATGTTGTCAAGGCACGAGGCCATACTAAACTTCACTTGCGTGGAGATGCACGACACCGAACAACCCGATGAGGCTATGAGCGCGCCTCAAGAGCTCGTTCAACAGGTAAAATCAATCATGTCAATTATCTTAAAATATTTACACCCATTTTGAATTCATATCCAAAAGATCGAAAATATCTAAAAAAGCTGAGAAACCCTTGAGTTTCGATTTTCTTGAGATAGACTCATCTCATTGCTCAAGCCACCTTATTATACATATTTTAGATATATAAAAAAATCCATATCCGCTTCAAAAAAATAAAAATTAATATTCATATTAGAAAGATCATGCATGTTGTCATTCAGAGTGTCATACTACCTCACATTTGAATGACAAATTGAAGTGGGGTGCGAGAACGCGCTCTCGAGGTACGATGCCACAGCCTACAACCAGATACTGCTGAACTCGAGGCCAAACGGTGTCAACAAGAAGGGTCCGCCTAAGTTCAAGGTCACCTCCATGACGTATCTTCGCATGGGTGATGACCTCTTCGAGGTGAAGAATTTCAAGCTCTTCTCGAGCTTTGTGCACAAAATGCACGCTGATCAGGTCTAATCACATACTCTAATTAATGACTTGATTATAAACAATCATAATTTGGAATTCTAATCACCAATGCATGAAATTTTGAATTCAGGCCTACAATCCTGACCCCAACAAGTATAACAAGCCAATATTCCCTTAAAGCGATCGAAACCGAAGATTCCGGTATCGGTTTTAATGGAGGCGACGGAAATGATTCCGCCATTTCAGTGGGACGAAGAGGCAGACATGAAAGTGGTTGAAGAAGCAGAGTCTGGGGGTTTGCTTGGTTGGATCTTATCCTTCATAGTCAAGTGAGATGTGAAACCAGTCTTTGACGAGCTTTATGAGAAGGAATAATGTGCCAAGGCACGTATGGCTTATGTGGTTGTGTTGTATATCCTTTGCTGATAGAATAAGTGGCGATTTTGGGTGGTCCACTCTGATCGCCGTGGATTATGAATATCCAATTTGCAATGCAATCACCTCTCACTCTTTTCACAAGGTTCATGTTTACAAACTTTCATTTGGAAGAGAAGAGATTTATACATAGTACTTACATGCGTACTTACATGCAGTCCCATTTCACGTGAAGTCTCATAAATATCATGAGAATATATTTTTTTACATCAATATATATATACTTCATTTTTAACAAAGATACATCATACATGCGTTAGAAAAAAAAAGGTCATAGCATGTGAAAGCGAGACTGCACGTAGAATTGTTCCTAATGTTATCATATATTTTTAAATGGCTCATCTTTGCAAAACTTATATTAAAGCATCAATTGGGAAAATTGGGCATTTCTCCATTTTATCTTCAGCTCCAGTTATAATGATTGGCTTGGCTCTCCAACCAAAATTGATCTCATTTAGTCTCTTAATTTAGCAACGCTTGATAATGCTGGTCTAGAATGAGAATTCCTTCCGGTAGATTTCATGAAAAGAAAAAATTTGTATGAAAGTCCATGAATGAACATAAAAACAAAAAATTTCAAACTCAATTTTCCTAGGTGTTCCACAAGAAGGAGAAAAGTACTTTTAAATTTTTAATATATTTGGGGTTACTCCCATTGGGGATGCTCTGATGAAAGTGATACATCCAAGTATGTAGTACAACAAAGAACATGATTACCAGGCTTGAATTGGTGTTGGAGATTAAATATCCAATACTATCAGGTGCATAGGACATAACAAAAACATTCTGGATCACAAGAATGATTGAAAACTAATAAGATATAAATATAGAGATAAAGATGAAACTAACACCATTTCTCAAAGACAAGATGCAGGGTATTCTATCAGATACACAGATCTGTCATCAACAAAAATACATTATGAATTATGTACAACATAAATAAAATTCTCCCAGTAAGATCTAATCAGTAATTATTCAGTTCTGCAGTATGGTTAATTGAAATCAAATTCAAAACTTGTCAACATTTGTTCAGATTAAGCCAAATGGATAGCTCTCTGGCAAGAATATTTAAATGGGTACCCACAGGATACCATCCATAATAACTACCCACCCTCCTTGAATTTGAATTATATGATATACTAGTCTAATCTAAACAATAGGTCAATTTCCATTGACTTTTTTTTCTTTTGAAAATAATGCTAGGTCAATTCACTCTGATTCAACAGTTTAGAATCAAATCCAACTGGCCTTCAAAGACCAGTGGGTTGTGATATTTTCTTTTCCAATCAATATTTAAAGTTTCTTCTCTACAAGAGATGAAGATGAAAGTGAGAAGGTCAATACTAAAACATTTATACATGATATTTTCATGGAAAAGCAAAGATACCTAAGAAGGGAGATAGAAGAAGAGTATTAGGATTGTCGCTATCAAAGTTAGTAGCCAAATACTGAAAGCTTCAGTGAAGGGTGATCATAGAACTAGAACAATAGCCAGTCTCAGAATATATAAAGTTAAAACTAGAGATGATTTCTCTAAATTTCCTTTTCAAAAATTATTTTCAACAAGACATTAACAAGTTCTCTTACCAATAATCACCACAAGAACAAGAACCACCTTTGAAGTGATGGAACCTACGGGCATCCCTCACTATGATTTCTCTACATGAAACCTTCGAGATTAACTTGGTAACTGTGTGGCAGTCACTGCATATCCGCAAGTTCTTTGTAATTCTGATACTTCTTGGAAACCTCGTGTTCAGAAGAGCAAAAGCAATGGCCAGTCTCTCACTGTGATCCCAAAGCAGCTTTTCCTTCACATCTTCTTCAACATCATAAAGCACAGAACTTGTATCAGGCATATATCCAATTTCCTTTAGTTGCCAACGCAATTCATTCAACTTAACACATATAGCCTCCGATTGTGGGTGTGCTTTATCTCCTACTATAAAGCAATGAATTTCACTGTCCAGATCAACGAAGCTGCATCCCGGTAGTTTCTTCAGCCCCTTCGATCTGGCCATACTTCTCACCCTCTCTACATCGTTCCACCTTTTCTCTATGGCAAAAATGTTAGAAAGAGAGACATATGGTCCAATACTTTTAGGATCCAATTCTAAAAGTCGCTGAGCACTTAACTCTGCTAATCCAATATTTCGATGCACACGACAAGCAGATAGAAGGGCAACCCAGACATCAGCATTTGGTTTTATCAGCATATTTTTTATCAATGTATGAGCTTCCTCTAGTAGGCCAGCCCGACCGAGAAGATCCACCATACATGAATAGTGATCCAATGTTGGTTCAATGGAGTATTCATTCAACATTTTGCGAAAGATTTCTCGACCTTCGTGCACTAATCCCGAGTGGCTACATGCAGATAGAAGGGAAGTGAAGGTAACCTTATCAGGCCTTACATTATGAGTTTCCATTTGATGAAAAATGGCGATGGCCTCTCTCCCTCTCCCATGAAGTCCATAACCATCAATCATCACACTCCATGAAACCACGTTCCGTGCAGGCATCTCATCAAAAACCCTTCTTGAACTGACAAAACTCCCGCATTTAGCATAGACATCAACAAGAGCAGTCCCAACAACGATATTCTGACAGAATCCTTTCTGAACAACAAGTGCATGAATCAATCTCCCCAGTTGTAATGCTGCTATCTTCTCGCACGCTCCAAGCACCACAACAATAGTAGTTGCATCGGGCAATACACCTTCTGAAATCATCCGTCGAAAGATACTTATGCTTCTAATGGAGTCCTCATTCCAAGAATAACCAGAAATCATAGAATTCCAGGAAACTAAGTCCCTCACAACCATCTTCTCAAACAAGTGTCTCGCACCCGTCATGAACCTACACCTACTATACATCTCTATGAGAGAATTCCTCACAAACCCATCAAATTCCAACCCACACCGAATAACATAACCATGTATTTCCTTCCCATGCTTCAACGACGCCATATCAGCACAAGCTGGCAGGACAGACAGAATAGTCGCCCTGTCAGATCTCACTCCAAACCCCACCATCTGATTCAAAAACACCAAAGACAACAACGGATCGCCATTATTCGACATACCCGAAATCATCGTGTTCCAAGAAGTCAAGTCCCGCTCTGGCATTGCATCAAACAGTTTCCGAGCAGTCCCAATATCCCCGAATTTCAAGTACATCATCAAAAGAGAATTACCCACATAGATATCCGACTCGAAACCCATTATCAAAACCTTGCAATGCACACACCTCCCCAAATTCTCAACACCCAAGTCTCCGCACGCCATAAGAACAAATGGGTACGTGAAATTATCGGCGGCTCTGCCATAAAACGACATTTCACGGTACAAAAGAAGCGATTTTTCGGAGGACCCAACAACCGCGTAGCCTCGAATCATCGAATTCCACAAAAACGAGTTCTTGAGGACCACATTGTCGAAGATGATCCGGGCTTCGTCCATGCGACCGCAAATCGCATAAAAGGCGGCTAATTTGGTGTTCAAGTAGGTGTTGTTGATGAGAAGCCCAGAGGAGACCGCGTGAGCGTGGACTTTCTTCCCATCTTCGATGGATTTGGAGCTTGTGAAGGCCTGCAAGAGAGACCCACATTGGAGGGAGGTGAGCAATCGAGGAGTCCGAGGGGCTGGTGTTGGGTTTTGGCGGGAGAGGATCCTTGTGAGCCGGAGAGAGCCGATCATTAGAGATTTCAAATCTTCAACGGCTACTTTGGTTGATGCGTTGGTTAAGGTTACAGTGTGTTTGTTCGTAAAAAATTAACAACACATATAGTCAAAAAATTATATTTTTTATAAATACATACATACAATTCATTGGAGTATATACTTATTTTTTATAAAAATATATCTGATGTATACTATTTTTAAAAAATTCAAAACACATATAAACTGGAATTAAAGTTAAAAATAAAGCTAGACGTAACATTATCCATTAAAAAAAGTTGAATATGTTCTAAAAATGTATAATATTAAATAGTATTTATATGTAAAAACCGAAACTTATATTTGAATAAAAATAAAAATAAACTTCAAAAAATGAAAAAATATGACATTAATCAGGTCGTATTTCTTAAACATCTCTAACAAAAATCTTGTGACTTGTTGGCATACAAGACAGTTTGGGAAAATGTGAAACAACCAAAGAAATTTAATATTATTCGGGAAAAAAAAGCTTTTAATATATCATAGAACAAAAATATGATATAATCATATTTCTAATTCGATTTACATATTGGTAGATAAAATTTGTGATTTTTTTTTGTATAAAGGAGTACATTCAATTCACTTCTAAATTTGTTATATGATATGTATATTTTATGTAATTAAATGTGTGTTTAATAAATCAGAGCATGTTAGAACCCCACAAGAGATGCCATGCAGTCCCAGCTTCCCAAACATAGTTTATCTTACTATATAAATTTTTATTTTTTATAAAAACATATATATCAAATTTATTGAAATATATTATTCATTTTTAAAAATATATGTTTTTTTATTAAATAAATTTATAATTTAAAAAAATTAAAACATAGACCTGCAAATAGTGCTCTACCTAACATTTTCTTTCTTATTTTTCCAATAGACATATTTGTCCTAAGCCTGACACGCAATGATTTTTGTCCTCAAAGGCCAATAGTCAGGATATCCATTTGGTGGCCAGAAATAGCTACCTATGATGAACTTCCAATACAACAAATGTTATCCTCTACTCCCTCTCCTTCTCCAACAAATGCAATGGCTTCTGGACTGACCACCTTCAATTCAGCTTCACAAATCCTTCCCATGAAACCAAGTCTCTTCTCCAACAGTAAACCAAACATAACCATAAGATGTACTACATTTGTCCCATCTTCCACCAAGAAAGCTCAGGCCATACAAAGCGTCGACTCTGTCATACAAACGAGGCGGACCGCCTTGTTAGGCCTCGCGGCATGGACTGCCTCCACCCAGCTTGGTGGCGAACCTTCGCTCGCCGAGGAGGAGCCAAACAATGGGTTCTGGCTTACTGGACCCCTGCCAATACCATCTGTTACCAATAGTAAGTCCTCTCTTTCATCATTCACACTATCAATGAAAAACTGATACTCGTTTGACCAGCTCTTGGAGATTCTGCTTTTACATAATTCATATTTATCCAAACACGCTAGTTATAAAAAGTATTATTTTCAAACTCGTTTCCAAAACGCATCCTGAATTGACATATCAGTTATTTATAGAGATTGCGAATGAAGAGACGGGGACTCGGTCGTTTCTGAAGAAGGGAGTGTATGTAGCAAACATTGGCGTCCAAGGAAGCACTTATAGGTTGCGACAGTACGCGTTCGATCTCCTGGGGCTCGCCGACTTGATGGGCCAGGATGCCTGGAGCTACATCAGCAAGTACCTCTGCCTCAAGACCACTGTCATGTACTATGACTTCGATAAGGTCATCTCTGCAGCCCCCCCAGACCAGAAGCCAGCCCTCACCGATTTGGCGAATAAATTGTTCAACAATGTGGAGAAGGTAACAAATCAACATGAAACTCGGTATTGGGGATGCGATCATCTTTGACAAAAATTGATGAAATCCAACAATGATTGACTCGATTTTGATTATGATGTGTTTGGCAGCTTGAAGAGGCTGTGAAGAAGCAGAGCATGCCTGAGACCGAATCATGTTTTGCAGAAACCACGACTCTGCTCGGAGAAGTGATGACCAGAATGGGATAGACATGTCCAACATCAACTCAAGATTGTACTGCATTTTAGATTTCTTCAGTAAATGATTCTGCTTCTGAGTGAACTAATGCAAGATCAAGTGAATCATCTGCCATGAATTAATCTTAGAAAGCTCGTACAGAATACAATGGGGCATTCGTGTCTCTCTCATGCTATACAAATTAATAGAATCAGAGGTTGTTAGCGATGCCATTTCCCTGTTTTTCTCTCTTAATCTTAATACACACAAACTGCGAAATTGATAACTCAACCGAAGGGGAAAAAAAATTAACAGAGATTACACATTGCAGAGTTGCAAATCAACCATAACTCAACCGAGAATCTGAAGATCGCAATGTGGCCTGACGACGAGGGACGCCAATCTCACAGGCATTGACCCTTGCGGCGAACCGAAGAGAACAGAGGGATTCACCTACAGAAGACACCTCTGGAGAGATGTTCACGAACATTAGGGTCTTTGAATCACCGCCTAGACATGGCTGCATTGATTAGTTCCCAAGATCAGCAAACAGACAATTAAGATGAAAATGAAAAAAGTCAGTCAGCCTACGAAGAGGTAATAGGGGAAGATACAGATGTCATTTTTTATGTAGTAGTGCTATACATGAAGAATATTTGCATACAAGAGATGGAGCTTATGTGGAAAAAAGAGCCAAAAAAACCTTTAGATATCCCACACTACCTGTAGCAGGTATGTTAGCTTTGAATTCCGAAAGGGCACATGCTCCTCTTTTTTTGCAAGTGCAAAAATAACATCACTCAACGAGGATAGGCTTTTGTTAATCGCCTGGAAAAGGAATGAAAGATAAATAATAATCATCAATGCTAGACAAATTGATATGAAAAACTATATTGGAGTCAACAAAGTATTGATTTACATATTTAGTACACAATGAGTTTAAATACCTGAGTCTCTTTCAAGCGATCCCCAGTAGACTGACTTTTGGAAAGACGTTCGCTCCCAGCTAAATCAATGAGATTTAATACACCTTGCACCTGCTGTTCAGTGCTCTGATAGACAGCATAATGTGTTAATATATAAACCTATACTTTTTACAAAATGCACATTAAGCAACCCACCTCATTCACACCCGATATCCGCAAAGTAAACACAAAATGGCTTCTTGATGACTGCTCGTTCATCTGTGTCTTGCCAACAGACCTAATAAAAGGATGCAGAATTTTATTGGAAATAAAATCTCAATCTTGTTATTCATATTGAAAAGATATTCATCCCTTAAACTAACAACTATTAGAGTATATACCTGCTTTGAGCAGCTTGGCGCAATAACATTGAGACCTCCTTTGTGCTGCAGACATCTATGATGGTGAGATCCGAGACAAATGTATTGCCATTTGCATCATGTTTAATTGAATATTGCTTCGCAGGGCCACCATTGACATCATGGCCACCAGCACGATTCACACACAATAAATCACGAATTGTCTCATTGTAGATCTCCAACACTGAGGCCTACAATTATTGACATACGAGTTCATAAAGCCAACATATCAATTACACACATGGACAAAGCATAAGGATGTATATAATCTACCTGCATTTTATATTTCCAACCTTGGGATTCAAGTGCCTGACTGGCTTGAAATATCTTTTCTAGTGAACGTGGTATCAACCCCTTCTGTGCTGCAGCTTCTGGCTTGCCCATCATCGTGTAAGTTTTACCAGACCCCGTCTGACCATAAGCAAAAATACACACCTGACCAAAAGATCATACCCATCAATAATAAGTCTTTGAGCTGCAAACACTACGGAAAAAAGCATATATGATGTCAAGAAACCGGATCCCTGAATTAAACATTTAACATAAAAATACAAAAATACTTGACCTGAAGGAGAGATTACAATTAAATAAATCCATAATAATATCATAAAATGAGAGACTACATAATCCACAAATACAATCAATTTCTAAAGATTATAAATAGCCTGAAAAGCATAAGTGAAAAAAAATAACATCCCTGTAATACATGCCAAAAAAAGGACACAGAGAATATGGTTAACAGGTTGAGCAGAAGGGAGACTGGCTAAACAATATAGTTAAACTCACCCTCAGGTTTGCACCCATATTCTAGAATGGGAGTTAGTGGTGTGAAACCAGAGAGTCTGTCTCATCCACTCAGTGGAACAACGACAACAACGACGACAACAACAATAACAACAATAATAATAATAAAAGAAAGAAAGATAGATAGACAGAAAGAAAAAAAAAAGAAACATTATGCCCACCAAAAATAAATGAAGTTTCATTTAAAAAATACAGAATTTCAAAGATGTAAAAAACAAAATGATGTGCGGCACACCCATGCAAACATGTTACATGTCAAACTCAACTAGAAAATGTGTAAGTTCAATAGTCACCTTATATCCATCCATGGCACTCTGGACGAGCTGTGAAATCTCCACAAATACATCTTCTTGTGATGCCCCATGGTCAAAAACCTTATCAAAAGAAAATGCAAATTTCTGCCCTGTTGAAATTAAAAACAGTATTTCATGAATGCAAGTAGGTAGGACATCCCATGAAAGGGATCCAAAAAAATCATAGGCCCAAGGACAATTATACCAAAAAGATCACGAATGGATGAAAAAACGAGTTCAACAATACTTGCCTCCTTGCAACAAGTCAATGCCCCGTCCAAGATGTTCGAGTGATGATGGATAAGATATAGCAGCCTCCATTCCATTGCAATCATCATCAGATAGCACAGGACGCACTCTACAGAAGACCCGAATGTTCCCTTTTAATTCCTGTAACAACTCAAAGGTTCAGTACTGAAACAAATCTCGTACCAAAGTGTAGAGAAAACATAGATTACCAGTATTGTGTTGTGCAGTTTTTTACGCAGTTTCTCCGCTTCTACAATCTGAAGTTCTGCATCAGCAAGGCGGTTTTGCAGACCTTCAGCCAGTTTCCTTTGCGCTTCAAATTCAGTTCTCGTGTCCAAGGTTGTTAGATCCGCCATCTGTACAAAAGAAAGAAAGAAATAAGAATCAGAACAATTACTATATTCTAGTTGACATAACATCACAACCATATAATTACCTTCAACTTCTCATTCGCAGAAGCTAACTGGTGCTGCAACAATCGTATCTGCTCTCTCTGGGATGAGCAGGTGTCCTGAAAATAGTCAAACAGAATTACTCAACCAGTACAGGGCGAGTAGAGAATCAAGTATGTGTAAGTGTTACAAAACCTCAAGAACATTGGTCTTTGTAGTTAGATTCTCCAACTCCACAGTAGATTTCCCAGTGAATTCAGTGAATCTTGATATTTCGGAATTCAATGCCTGGATCTGTGCTGTTTGGAGATCACGCTCATCTCGGACTTGATGCAACTCAACCCTCAGGCAAACAAGCTCCCCAGATAAAACTTCCTTTTGTTTAATGGCCTCTTCTTGAGAACTCTAGAGAACAAAATCCAATACAAAAATTAAGGATGAATAATAACACATGCAAAGGTTCATGACCCATGAAAAAAAATTATATACTTGGAAATATCTTCTCCAGAAACCTCAATTTAACACGTCATTTCCAGAACAATGCCAAGCATATTTTGCAAATCAATATGAAGCTGACATAATAAATATTGAAATTAGCATGGATAGCGGGAGCTATTGATGATCCAACCAGACACAGTTATAAAATCCAAAGAATTTTATTTAGATGTATCAATGACTAAAAAAAGGAAGAAACAATCTCACCCTGCAAGAAGTCAATTGTTCTTGCAATAAGGTATTATGGATCCTCAAACTGCTGAGGTTCTCCATCATTGCAGTCTTCTCCTTCTGTACCCTTTCAATGGTCTCAGCAGCAGCTCCAGCATCACCTTGGAGTTTGCTATTGTATTGTTGCAAGCTTGTGTTATACTCTTGCAATCTCTTGTTAATATCTTGAAGAGATATTATCTATAAATGTCAAAACATCATAATTATAATAACTTTCCATCGTCAACAAAAAAAAAGATAATGCAAGAGAATCGTCTGAAGAACTAATGACAAGTCAAACTAAATAAGAGGCGAAAAAAGGGTCAATAAAGAACTCATACACATTATTAGCTAATCAACTTTCAATACTCATTAACACTGGGACGAATAAAAAATTTTAAAGTTTAGTGACAGAATTTAACAGAACTATATGGAAGAAAGATGCATTATAATCGAAGAGGACTAGAAACCAGGAGGAGGTTCCAATAGCACATTGAAAAATAAATCATTTTCAAATTAATAAAAAACAAAAGCTACAAAAAAGGCAGAACATTCACATGAATAAATCTTCTATTAAAAGAAAGCAACCAGAACATGCAATCAGGCATACCAATTTCTTTCATACAAAACCCATTTAAAAGCAAACAATTAGGATCACTTACCTGCTGATTAAAATTAGATATTTCCGCACGAGCCTTCTCCAGCTCTTCCAAAACTGTTTTGTGTGCCATCTCAGAAGCATGTCGAGCATCGGTTTCCTTTTTGTATGAATCCATTGCGGCCTACAATTTCAATAAAATGACAAATTAAATCAACAAGTAAACAAAAGATGAAAAATAATTGATTCTCGCACAACGCAACACCAAACTCCCACCAACTTCTCAGCCTCCTCCTCCTTCAATTTCTCCTCTAAAGCAAAACCCATTTCCCGGTGCTCCGCAATGACATTGCTCAATTGTTCTTCCTTTGCCTTCCATTGTGTTTCTAATGACATCCAAAATGCCCATTTTAAAATTTTATATTAAAAATACAGAAAAGTTCACTGTAATCCAGCTAAAACGTAAAAACAATTCCAGAAAGCCATACCACTCTCAGAGTGCACCCTCTCTGCCGATTCAATCGCACTCTTCAGCTGTTCCTGCTCAACCTGATAGCCCTCTTCAACTTCTTGAAACCACTTGATGCAAGATTTGAGCTTCTTTATATACTGATTCGTAAACTCCGTCCTTTCCTGGATATACACACAAAACCAAACAGACCCAAATAAAAAAATTACAAAACTTTTCAACACTACAAAAAAAAAAGCAATTCTATTTTCTCACATTCAACACATACCCCCAAAGAAACCCAAATTACAAAATAAACAACTGAATACCTTGTAATTCAACTTGTCCTTCTGTTTCAGCTTCTCATTCAGCAACGCAACGATATCCTCCCTCGTGAACTCGACCCGATCCCCGCCACAGTCCGAGGCGCCGGATCCAGCCGTCTGATTCGGATCCGCGTTCACATCCGAGAACACCTGCCGATGCGGACGGCCCGCTGAGTTCGCCGGGCCCACCATCTTTCCTCCGATTTTCCTCCGCTTGTCCAGCGGTGGCTCATCCAGGTTTTCCTTCTTCTACAAAAAACAAACCCTAAAATCAGAAACCCAAAACAACAAAAACAGAAACCCTAACAGAAAGAGAGGGAAGGACACTCACCCTGGAAGGACTTCGAGGAGGGTTTGTTGGAGGCCTGTTTTGGTTCCGAGAAGCCATCGATTTAGAGGGGGAGAGTGAGAGTTGGAAATTTCAAATTAGGGGAGGAAAAAATGGTGGGGCCGTCGATTGCTTCGAGAGGGGGAAAGCTTGGGAGATGTGTGAGAGAGAGAGGTCTAAATCGATCGGTAGATCGATCTGAGAACGATAGATTTGTAAAAGAAAGGTTTTTTTTTGTGGGGGTGCCTTGACTATTAGGTTTTGCAGAGGTTCTTTTTTGGTTCTCTCTCTCTCTCTCTCACTGCGAATTTGAATTTTTGGGGGGATCAGCGGAGCGCATGGTGGGGAATACCTATAATACCCTTCGATTGTTATAAATATAAGAGATGAAGTGGTGGGGTTTGGGGTGATTTCACCAAAATTAGGGGTATTTTAAAGAGATATGATCGAACGGCTGTCGGTTGTAGTTCACATTTGAGGCGAACGTTAGTGGCAGAATGTGTCATTAGATTTAACGGAAAAATCCATGTAACTCCCTAGTCCCTACAAACTGTCCTATATTCATATAATACCTTTGTATGTAAACGCGTAGATGTATACAAATAAGCTCACAAGTTAAAAATCTGTTATCAAATTAGAATATTCTAAAAATATTCTATTATGTTAACCCATGTTTCAAAAATATTACTTAATTAAACCGTATTCAATTAAAAATTGGAATTTTTAGTTTTAAGCCCCGTAAACTATCGAATTTAGCTATTGATCCATCACTTCTTCATATTTTAGTTTTAGTCCCTATATTTAAATGATAATTTAGGAATAAGCCCCTGGGAGGGACTTATTCCTCAATTATTAAGTTTATTTTTGGGACTTATTCCTCAATTATTAAGTTTATTTTTTAGTCCTTGTGAGGGACCTACTCCTACATTATCATTTAAATGTAAGGACTAAAATCAAAATATGAAGAAATGAGGGATCGATAGCTAAATTCGATAGTTAACGGAGACTTAAAACTAAAAATCCCTTAAAAATTTAAATACACATATTTGAATATCATTTTTACCCTTCATCTTCTTCCCCAAATTTCTCATATCTCCACCACCACCAAACCTCTTTTCCACCACCATTGCTCCTCCCTCCTTCCCTGCCAACACCACTGCCTGCCACCACCCCCACACTCCACTACCCAAACCACCACCAGCACTGGTTCTCCCTCCTCCCCACCACCACCCAAAACATCACCATCTCTAACAACAACCCCCCCCCCCCCCCCCTCTTCTCCACCACCACCCATTCTCCACCGCTGCCCCCTCCCTCGTCCCCATCATCATCATTCTTTCCTTTGTTACACCAACCACTTCTATGAGATTGACAACCTCCAATCTATTTTTTTGTCATTGCAGAGAGTGTGTGTGTGATAAATGTGTAATGCAAAGGAACATTCATCAAGGTTTTAACAATGGTGAGAAAAAGGAGAGGAAGGTTTTTTATGTTGGGGGTAAAAAAGTCATTTAACACATAGAGTTAAATGGAATTAACCTAATGGTTAGTTTAACTGACAAAAGGGCCGATCTGTATTTACCTAATGTGTGCAGGGGGTTATTATGAATTTTAGAAAAAAACAGGGTGTAATATGTATAACAAGCAGTTTGTAGGTGGTTATATGGATTTTCTCTTTATAAAAATATATATACTCAAATATACTTTTTTTATAAAAAAATCACTTAATACTACATTTGATAGGGGGAAATACTGTGCTTAACGTTATTGATAAATAAAATGAAATTCAATCAGGATTTATCAAATGAAATATGTGCAAAATATTCATCATCTTTAAACAAAAATTTCATTCAGATAGATTTATTATGTGTTTTCAAGAGATTATATGGATTTTAAGAAAAGTCAGAGGCCTATATGGATATCAGTCAGATTTCAGGGGATTGTATGGATTTTTCCCTTAAAAAAGCCTAAAAACAAGGTCTATCAGACCAATAAACAGAATGAAATTTTCGTAACATTAATGAGGTAACAAATCAATGAGGACAACAAATCAATGAGGACGAGATCCAACCAGTGCTATATCCCATCAATTAGTCCCCGGTCATAGTGTCATCTCTAACAAAAACGGAAGAAATTCAAAAAGTGATGACCAGAATGGCATAAAACATCAATTCAATATTGAATTGCATTTTAGATTTCTTCAGTAAATGATTCTTCTGCTTCAGATTGAACTAATGCAAGATCAAGTGAATCATCTGCAATGAATTAATCTTCGAAAGCTCGTACAGAATACAAATACAGACACGGGCATTTGTGTCTCTCTCATACAAATACAGACACGGGCATTTGTGTCTCTCATGCTATACAAATTAATTGAATCAGAGGTTGTTAGCATGGCCATTTCCCTGTTTTTCTCTCTAATCATAATACATACAAACTGCGGAATTGATAACTCAACCGAAGAGGAAAAAAAATTAACAGAGAAATTACACGTTGCGGAGTTGCAAATCAACCGTAACTCAACCGAGAATCTGAAGATCGTAAAGTGGCCTGACGACGAGGGACGCCAATCTCACAGGCATTGACCCTTGCTGCGAATCGAAGAGAACAGAGAGACTCGCCTACAGAAGACACCTCTGGCGAGATGTTCACGAACATTAGGGTCTTTGAATCGCCGCCCAGACATGGCTGCATTGATTAGTAACCAAGATCAGCAAACAGACAATTAATATGAAAAAAAGAAAAAAAGTAAAGTCCGCCTGTGAAGTGATAATAGGGAAAGATACAAGTTTCGTTTTATATAGTAGTGCTGTACATGAATAATATTTGCATACAAGAGATGGGGCTTATGTCGGAAAAAAGAGCCAAAAAAACCATTAAATATCCCACACTACCTGTAGAAGGTATGTTAGCTTTGAATTCCGGAAGGGCACATGCTCCTCTTTTTTTGCAAGTGCAAAAATAACATCACTTAATGAGGATAGGCTTTTGTTAATCGCCTGGAAAAGGAATGAAAGATAAATCATAATTATCAAAGCTAGGAATATTGATATGAAAAAACAATATTGGAGTCAACAAAATATTGATTTACATATTTAGTACACAATGGGCTTAAATACCTGTGTCTCTTTCAAACGATCCCCCGTCGAATGACTTTTGGAAAGACGTTCACTCCCAGCTAAATCTATGAGATTTAATACACCTTGCACCTGCTGTTCAGTGCTCTGATATGCAGCAAGATGTGTTAATATATAAAACTACTTTTCACAAAATGCAGATTAAGCAACCAACCTCATTCACACCCGATATCCGCAAAGTAAAGACAAAATGGCTTCTTGACGACTGCTCGTTCATCTGAGTCTTGCCAACAGACCTAATAAAAGGATGCAGAATTTTAATGGAAATAAAATCTCAAATCTTCTTCATATTGAAAAGATATTCTTCCCCTACTCTGGTAAGCTATTAGAGCATGTACCTGCTTTGAGCAGCTTGGCGCAATAACATTGAGACCTCCTTTGAGCTGCAGACATCTATAATGGTGAGATCCGAGACAAATGTATTTCCATTTGCATCATGTTTAATTGAATATTGCTTTGCAGGGCCACCATTGAAGTCATAGCCACCAGCACGATTCACACACAATAAATCACGAATAGTCTCATTGTAGATCTCCAACACTGACGCCTGCAATCATTGACAGATGAGTTCATAAAAGCCAACATATCAATTACACACATGGACAAAGCACAAGGAGGTATATAATCTACCTGCATTTTATATTTCCAACCTTGGGATTCAAGTGCCTGGCTGGCTTGAAATACCTGTTCTAGTGAACGTGGTATCAGCCCCTTTTGTGTTGCAGCTTCTGGCCTGCCCATCATCGTGTAAGTTTTACCAGACCCCGTCTGACCATAAGCAAAAATACAAACCTGACCAAAAGATCATACCCATCAATAATAAGTCTTTGATTAAAAATTAACATAACAATACAAAAAAATATAGATCTTATGAAGAAAAATTATAAACAACAAATCCATAATACCATAAAATGAGGACTACAGAATCCCCAAATACAATCAATCTCTAAAAGATTATAAATAGACTGCAGTACAAAAGCATCAGTGAAAAAAAAAACCACCCTCATAATACTGCCAAAAAAATGATATTAAGAATATGGTTGACAGGTTGAGCAGAAGGGAGACTGACTCGTCAAAATAGGTACACTCACCCTCAGGCTTGAGGTTGCAGGTTGACAGAAGGGAGACATACTCTAGAAAAGGTAGTTCGTAGTTCAACCAGAGCCACTGAAATCAGTCAGTCTCATCCACTGAGGTGGAACTTCTTAATATATATATATATATATATATACACCCACCAAAAAATAAAATAAAGATTTATTAAAAAGGATACAAAATTTCCAAGATGTAAACACCAAAATAATGTGTGGCACACCCATGCAAAGATGTCAGACTAAACAAGAGAAAATAATAAGTGTAAGTTCAATAGTCACCTTATATCCATCCAAGGCGCTCTGGACGAGTTGTGAAATCTCCACAAATACATCTTGTTGTGATGCCCCATGGTCGAAAACCTTATCAAAAGAAAATGCATATTTCTGCCCTGTTGAAATTAAAAACAGTGTTTCATGAATGCCAGTAGGTAGGACATCCCATGAGAAAGGGAGCCCAAAAAATCATGGGCCCATGGCACTTTAAACCAGACAGATCATGAATGGAAGAAAAAAACGAGTTTAACAATACTTGCCTCCTTGCAACAAATCAATGCCCCGTCCCTGATATTCAAGTGATGTCGGATAAGCTATAGCTGCCTCCATTCCATTGCAATCATCATCAGATAGCACAGGACGCACTCTACAGAAGACCCGAATGTTCCCTTTTAACTCCTGTAACAACTTGAAGGTTCAGTACCGAAACAAATTTCATACCAGTGTAGAAAAAACATACATTACCAGTATTGTGTTGTGCAGTTTTTTACGCAGTTTCTCTGCTTCTACAATCTGAAGTTCTGCATCAGCAAGGCGGTTTTGCAAATCCTCAACCAGTTTCTTTTGCGCTTCGAATTCAGTTCTTGTGTCCAAGGTTGTTAGATCCGCCATCTGTATGAAAGCAAGAAAGAAATAAGAAAATAAGAATTAGAAAAAATACTACATTCCAGTTGACATAACATCACAACCATATAAATTACCTTCAACTTCTCATTCGCAGAAGCTAATTGGTGCTGCAACAATCGTATCTGCTCTCTCTGGGATGAGCAGGTCTCCTGAAAATAGTCAAACAGAATTACTAAACCAGTACAAGGCGAGTAGTGAATCAAGGATGTGTAAGTGTTACAAAACCTCCAGAACATTGGTCTTTGTAGTTAGATTCTCCAACTCCACAGTAGATTTCCCAGTGAATTCTGTGAATCTTGCTATTTCTGAACTCATTGCCTGGATCTGTGTTGTTTGGAGATCACGCTCATCTCGGACTTGATGCAACTCAGCTCTCAGGCATCCAAGCTCCCCAGATAAAACTTCCTTTTGTTTGATGGCCTCTTCTTGAGAACTCTAGGGAACAAAATCCAATACAAAAATTAAGGATGCACAATAACACATCCAAAGGTACATGACCCATAAAAGACATTATATACTGGTGGAAACATCTTTCTCCAAAAACATCATTTTCACATGTCATTTCCAGAACAATGCCAACAATATTTTGCAAAACAATATGAAACAGACATAATAAATATTGAAATTTGCATGGAAAGCAAGAGCTATCGATGATCAAACCAGACACAGCTATAAAATCCAAAGAATTTTATTTAGATTAGAGAGATCAAAGACTAAAAAAGGGAAGAAACAATCTCACCCTGGAAGAAGTCAATTGTTCTTGTAATAAGGTATTATGGATCCTCAAACCGCTGAGGTTCTCCATCATTGCAGTCTTCTCCTTCTGTACCCTTTCAATGGTCTCAGCAGCGGCTGCCGCATCACCTTGGAGCTTGCTATTGTATTGCTGCAAGCTTGTGTTATACTCTTGCAATCTCTTGTTAGTATCTTGAAGAGATGTTACCTATAAATGTCAACACATCATAATTATAATAACTTTCCATCTTCGACACAAAAAGAAAATGCAAGAGAATCATCTGAAGAACTAATGACACGTCAAACTACACAAGAGGCAAAAAAAATGGGTCAAATAAATTATGAGCTAATAAATTTTCAATATAGTCTTACAAATCATTACACATTAACTCGTAAGGAGACCAATGCAATGAAAAATTGAACAGTTTAGACAGAGAATTTAACAGAACTATATGGAAGAAAGATGCATTCTAATCAAAGAGGACTAAAAACCAGAAGAAGATACCAACAGCCCATAAAAAATTTCATTTACAAATTAATAAAATGCACAAACTGAAAAACAAGGCAGACCATTCACGATAATAAAATCTGCTATTAAAAGACAGCAACCAGAACATGCAATCAGGCTACCAGTTTCTTTCAGGCAAAACCCATATAAAAGCAAACAATTAGGATCTCTTACCTGCTGATTAAAATTAGAAACTTCCGCACGAGCCTTCTCCAGTTCTTCCAACACTGATTTGTGTGCCATCTCAGAAGTATGTCGAGCATCGGTTTCCTTCTTGTATGAATCCAATGCGGCCTTCAATTTCAATAAAATGACAAGTTATATAAACAGGAAAACGAAAGTGGAAAAATAATTGATTCTCGCACAACACAAGACCAAACTCCCACCAGCTTATCAGCCTCCTCCTTCTTCAATTTCTCCTCTAAAGCAGAAATCATTTCCCGGTGCTCCGCAATCACATTGCTCAATTGTTCTTCCTTTGCCTTCCATTGTGTTTCTAGTGACAACAAAAATACCCAAAAAAATTATCAAAATGCAGAAAAACTCACTGTATTCCACCTAAAACTTAAAAACAATTCCAAAAAGCCATACCACTTTCGGAGTGCACCCTCTCTGCCGATTCAATTGCACTCTTTAGCTGCTCCTGCTCAACTCGATAGCCCTCCTCAACTTCTTGAAACCACTTAATGCAAGTTTTAAGCTTCTTTATATACTGATTCGTAAACTCTGTCCTTTCCTAGATAACACAAAACCAAACAGACCCAAAGTTACACAACTTTTCAAAACCACCAAAAAAAAAAGTTCTATTTTCTCACATTCAACACACATCCAAATAAACCCAAAAACAAAATTAAAAAAAATTGAATACCTTGTAATTCAACTTGTCCTTCGCCTTCATCTTCTCGTTCAGCAACGCTACGACATCCTCCCTCGTGAACTCGACCCGATCCCCGCCACAGTCCGAGGCGCCGGATCCGGCCGTCTGATTCGGATCCGCGTTCACATCGGAGAACACCTGCCGCTGCGCACGGCCCGCTGCGTTCGCCGGGCCGACCATCTTCCCTCCGATTTTCCTCCGCTTGTCCAGCGGTGGCTCATCCAAATTCTCCTTCTTCTACAAACAAAAAACCCTAAAATCAGAAACCCTAAACAACAAAAACAGAAACCCTAACAGAAAGAGAGGGAAGGACACTCACCCTGGAAGGACTTCGAGGAGGGTTTGCTGGAGGCTTGTTTTGGTTCCGGGAACCCATCGATTTAGAAGGGGAGAGAGAGTGAGAGATGAAGATATCAAATTGGGGGAAACAATGGTGGGACCGTCGATTGCTTAGAGAGGAGGAAAAATCGGGAAATGTGAGAGAGAGAGAGGTCGAAATCGATCGGTAGATCGATCTGAGAGCGAAAGATTTGAATTTTCGTGGAGGGTGCCTTGACTGTTAGGGTTTGCAGAGGTTCTTTTTTGGTTCTCTCTCATTGTAGCGCAAATTTGAATTTTTGGGGGATCGGCGGAACACGGAGGGGGAAATACCTATAATATCCTTCCTCTGTTATGAATGTACGAGACGAAGTGATGGGATTTGAGGTGATTTCATTAAACATTAGGGGCATTTTTAAAGAGGTTTGATCGAACGGCTGTCGGTTGTCGGCACACTTAGTATGTGAACGTTAGTGGCAGAATATGTTATTTGATTTAAAAGAATGGGTATTTTGGTGAGTGCATAATTTTTCATTCGGTAAATAAATGTCAGAATTCTTTTGGGTTTCAAAATTAATTGTCGTATTTTATTTATAAATAATGTCAAGCAGATTCTTTCCTTTTCAGTTTCAAACACAGCATATTTTAGAACGAGTATAAGCTGAGGGTGTTTGTTTACCCAGGATAACCCCAGATAAATTATGCCAGAATAAACCTTATAAAGTGGTATAGGAATTTCAATCAATAGAATAAAAGTTATCCTAGGTTATTCCACTGATCATCTGTCTTACGTTTACCAATGAGCATTTATGTTTGGATAAATCTATACCCTAGAATAAAAATTATAAAAATGTGAACTTATTTATTATATTAAAATATATATATATATTATTACAATGAGTACGTGTACAAGTGGTTAACAAAGTACATGAGATTGAAAACATGAATAAAATAAGACTATGAACCAGTTTGATAACTCTAGTTCTTCCTTTTCAATATGCAGTTCTGATAGATTTCGTGTAAAAAAAAATATTTAAGATATCCAAAAATGAACACATAAATGAATTATTTCAAACATAATTTTTTTTTCTTAGCAAGAGAAAAATGAGAGGACATTAGAGGACATTCAATATTCTCATGCGTGCTTAGACACCGAGGAAACTGAATTCGCTCGATGAGTCCAACAAGAAGTTTCAAAGTTCTATGTGCGTAGGCACAGCTAGGAAGGTGAGTTGGTTCTAATATGTTTCTGCTTCACACCTTGAGGTTTGCTAGGCGAGCATAGAGTTTTGCATCGGTTGGAGCTCTTTCGAGTTTATTCAATTAAACAAATGAACTGAACTTGAACAATTTTTAAAAATCAGTCAGGCTCCGGATCATGATCGAACTTAATTTTGTGTTAAAGCTAAGCTCATTTATGTTATAAAAACTTGGTTAAAGTTTCACTCGACTCTATTTGTGAAATCAAAACACGAAATTAATATAATGTTATGCTCATTTAGGCTCACGAGCTCTATTGTTTAAGCTAAAATTTTATTTTCAATCCCTAAAAAAACCTAAAATGAAGAAGAATACGGTGCTCATTTAGCCCCATGAGCTTAACTCGGCTCGGCTCATTTATTAATACGAGCTGAGCTTGAAAATGTCAAAGTTCAGCTCGTTTACTACCCCTACGACTACGAAGGGGATATGGGAGCGCATGGAGCAAAGCACGGGGCAAAGGCTTGCCTTTGGCTCAATGCAGGATCTGTGGGAAGCGACAAAGTGAATGAAGAAGAAAGGTGATGGAAGCACGGCGGGTACTATCCTCGTCTCCATAATCCCCATGCGCATGGGTAGGGGTGTAAACGAGGGAGCCGAGCTTTGCGTTTAATCTCGGCTCGTTTATAAAAGTCGAGTGAGCCAAGCTCAATCAACGATCCTAGTTCTTCTTAATTTTAGATTTTTAACGGTTGAAAATAAAATTTTAGTCTAAATGTCAAATTCATGGCTTAAAAGCACTTTGTATTGATTTAATGTTCTGATTTTACAAAAGAGTTTAGTAAAGCTTTAATTAAGTTTTTTTTTAACACAAACTATGAACACAAAATGAAGTTCTCGTCCCGAGCCTCCTTTAAAAATTATAGCTCGTTCATTTGTCTAATTGAACGAACCGTGTAAACCGAGCTGCAGCGGCTTGCGTTTACCACCCTACACATGTGCCATTTGGAGAGCGAGGAACAATAAGATCTCCAAGGATTCGAGATTTTATTTCGAAAATCTTTAAAAAATGATTGGTCAATCAATCATCAATTGGGGAACGTGTCTAGGGGGCATCACAGATCATAGTAAATGAAGGTTGTATCCATATTATGGGTTAGTGCATGTCCTTGGAGCTAGGATGTGTGCGCGTTTGCAAAAAGCATTTTTTACGTCAATTTTTTCGGTTCCTTTGCACGACTGTCTGTTTTATTTTGTATTTTTATTTTTATGTTTTTCTATTTCTCCTCACCCACATTCAGACAATGTTTATTTTGATTTTATTGGAGTGAATACATGCATACAGTTTCGCTAAAAAAAATAGAGAAAAATAAGAGTTAACATTAAACTGATACTATGTGTAACCAATTTATTTATTTATTTTCACACAAAAAAGAAATTGTATTCTATTTTATTTTATTTTATTTTTGGGAATTGATGGGGATTAGAATAAGTTATGTGAATTTGGCATGCCACGGCAAGTCTAGTGGTGGTTGGGACTTGCGAGTCCGTCTGGTGATCGACCGTTTTTAAGTGGAATCTTTTATGCGTCGCATTCTCTCAAATCACACTTTTTATATAATTTTTTGATGATTCATTATTCAAAACATGCGTGTGCTTTTTAAATTTTAAGATGAGATGTGTCTGTCTTACCGGATACAAACCAAGACTTCTCATCTTCTTTTTTATATGATTCATTTGGCGTTTCATGGAAAAGTAGCCGTGTTTAATAAAAATTCATGATTAGGCATTAATTTGATGTATATGGTTGAGCTAAAAGGGTATGCATTCAGACCATTCTGCAACCCAGAGAGATGTATAAAAATAAATAATCAGTTTTTAATTTAAAAAAAAGGAAAAATGTATATAGCCTCCTCAAAATTTACTTACATCCATATCAATATCTCTTTTTTTGAAAATCCATATAACCGGTTCCCTGAATTGTTTGGGTTATATTGATGTACCCCTCTGCTGTTAACAACTTTAAATTATGGTGTAGTTAACTTAATCACACACGGTTAAATTACTTTTTATATTAAAAAATGCATATAACCCCCTAAAAGTTTGTAAATATCCATATTGACCCTCATTTTTCTGAATACCCATATAACCCCTTATATTTTCTCAGTATTAAAGATTTAGGTTCCTGTGTTTGTTTTCAATTAAAATTTAATTAATATTCCACGTAAATTTATTTTTATCAAATTTTAAGAAATATTGAGTATATTATATCCATATAAAAATATTGCAAATGCATTTATCTTCAGGGTTTTATACGGATATTCTGAAAAACAAAGGATCGATATGTATATTCGCAATCTTTCAAGGGATTATATGAATATATAAATTTTTAAAGTGATGTTAAGTAACAGAATATTCCATGAATATTCTTCCTAAATTGATAATAATTTAACTCAAGGGTTTTTTTTATTAAACCATAGAAACTTTCAGGGGGTCATATGGATTTTCAGGAGAAAAAAAAACAGGGGATGATATGGATATTAGCAAACTTTTAGGGGGTATATGTAATTTTCTCATTAATAAAATATGTAGTGGATAGCTTCTCATAAAATTTTCGGATGACTGATTAATCCAGATATGATGTGATTGTTCTATTTCGTTATATTGGGATATACTGACATACATTTGTAGAATATAGAACCATCTAAAAATTTCATTCCATTTAACATTTAAAAAATTAAATTTGTAAATCATGACATATATTTTTTATACTATAATAACAATAATATAAAAAATCTTTATAGAATTCAATTGTAATGAATTTGGTGTATATCTTATATTTAAATTATTAAAATTTGAATATATTGAAACAGACTACTTAAATCTGATTTTGAAATCTTAAAATATATTTTTAATTTATTTAAATCTCATTTGAATTTTCAATTTTGAATTAATAGATATGAGTGATTGCTATGGGAAGGTAAAAACATCAATAATAATTGTGTCACTTTATTGAACTGATTTTTTACTTAAATATGATATGATATTGAAATCTTAAAATATATTTATGATTTTATCTAAAACTGATTTGATAGCTTAAATTTTGAATAAATAGATATGAGTGATTAATATGGGAGGGTAAAAATGAAATAAAGCTAGAGGCTTTATAAAGAGAAGTATACATTTATAATTTTTCCTTTGATGGCGCTGCCCGGGGAGTCTGCTCTATGTGTCTTGTGTGCATGTAAAGTGGAGACTTTGCAACATCTATTCTGCGATGCGTAGTGGGAGGTTTGGGGATACCTCAGAGAGGTCTCGGAGATCTCCAATCCCTGTATCAGGGAGTCACAGATTGTCGTGCAAAGGTGACAAAAGTATTCGAGGTAAAGTCCTGCAAATTCTTTTGTTGACTACTTTGTGAGCGATACGGTTAGGGAGAAACGACGCTCTTTTTGGTGGATCTTGTGTCTCGGAAGAGGGTATTTGAGATTGCGCCAATGCATTCATCTCAGCTTGGGATTGTTTCAATGCGAGGAACTCCTCGATGAGGTTGACGAGGGGTTTTCTTTTTGACTTTGGGAAGTTTGATTTAATCTTTTACACACAGTTTTTCTACTCTTTCCTCATTTATTCTTTTTTTTTGTTTTATTTCTTGCATGTACTTCTTTCAATGAGTCCTGATCTAATCATGACTGATTTCGATCAATTTCATCAGTATCAAACTGCGTAACCAATTAATCGAACTACACTGTCATTTATTGGGTATATGTTTCAATCTCCTATTAGATAATGATAGTACTTAAGAATCCATATTTTATTCAATAGCTGAGTGGATCCAATAGAAAAGTTGAACATGTGCCTAACAATTAATTGTACAATTCAATTCACACGCTGTGTAGTTCGATTTATAAACTGTGCAGTTTGATTCTGATGGTCTTAACTGAAACCAGTCCAGCATGGATCCAGAAACCACCTTTCTAGTTTAATGAAAGAAGCACATGGCCTACCATCTGCAATTTAAAACCCTTTGCATCTAAAAAGGTCCAGTGGTCGGACGATCGGAATCAAAATTCTAACCCTCAACAATCACGTCACGTTGGATTGGCGGATATCCCACAAATCCACGTGTTCAATCCTAATTGGCCGAACCACAGAACCCAAATCCACTCTTCCGCTCCACGTGTCAAGCCAGAAATGGCTAGCAATCCAACCCAGGCTTATCCACTCTCATCGCTTAAACAACACTCACTCGCGCACTCTCTCACTCACTCGTCCGAACCAAAAAAAAAAAAAAAACAGAGAACATACGAAATGGCGCAAGCTATGGCTTCGATGGCTGGCTTACGCGGCTCGTCTCAGGGGGTCTTAGACGGGAGCCTCCACATCAGCGGCTCAAGCCGTCTCAGCCACAATTGCCCAAGCCGGGTAGCCGCTCCACGTGTGGGGCTCTCTGTGGTCAGGGCCCAGCAACAACAAGAGGGTGAAGCCGCGGTGCAGAGCCGCCGAGCCGTGCTTGGGCTCGTATCGGCTGGGCTGGCTGGTGGGTCTTTCGTTCAAGCCGTGTTTGCTGCAGCCAAGTCGATCAAGGTGGGACCGCCGCCTCCGCCGTCCGGTGGCCTGCGTGAGTCCCCTGCGAACTTTTGAACCCTTCAACATGAAATATAATCAGATTTTGATTCAATCAGTATTGGATCTCATCGATCAGTATATATCAATTTTAATTAGAATATAACATACGTCATATCACGTGATAATAAATAAGATTTTAAGATGATATGAGACGCATGTATTAAAGAATATCATGAATTGATAAATGGAGCATTGACTGTATGTGTGGAATGTCTTATATAATATTTTCATTTTTAAATTATAACCACCATTCATAAAGATTAAATGATATAGTTATATTCAATTATAAATAAATAAAGAATTTACTTCTGCATTTCAAAATTAAAAAAGATGTTATATTTGAATATGGAGATTGGAGAATGATTTAAAAGTTGATACGGATGTCAAGATATCCCATCTTGAATGTGATCGAAATTGAATATATATTACAAAATTATATATTTTTATATAATGTATTAATGTGTATGATTAATTATAAATTTATAAATTAAAAATTCATAATCTATTATCCCTGTAATTCAATTTCAACACTTCAAATTAGGTAACTTTACTGAACTATGTCTCTTTGTGAGTGCAGTAGGAACTTTAAATTCAGACGAACCAAGGGACCTTGAGCTGCCACTGAAGGAGAGGTTCTACCTACAACCCCTCCCACCGACGGAGGCAAAGACACGCGCGAAGGAGTCAGCGAAGGACATACTTGGCGTGAAAGCCCTGATCGACAAGAAGGCATGGCCGTATGTCCAAAATGACCTCCGCCTCAGGGCATCGTACCTCCGCTATGACCTCAACACCATCATCGCCTCAACGCCCAAACCCGAGAAGACCTCCCTCAAGGAGCTCACAGGGAAGCTCTTCGCAACCATTGACAACGTAAGTGATTCATAATCATAATTGGAGACTGACTAGACGTGATGAGATGATTTATAAATGTTTCTTTTTGTGGATTGGCAGTTGGACCATGCAGCAAAGATCAAGAGCAGCCCAGAGGCCGAGAAATACTTCGCTGCGACGAAATCTGCTCTTGATGATGTCTTGGCCAAGTTGGGTTAGTGATGATGAAGACTGAGTGCTGGATTATAATTGTGGATTATCAAACTTGATTGTAGCTTTTTTTTGGTGTTTATGTGAAGTTGTTTTTGAAACCATGTTAAAAGCTAGACCAAATCCACAATTTGGTTGCTGGATAAAGACTGAGTTATCCTCATGAGATATGTATAAATTGTTGTTTATGTACACATTATATATATCAAATACGCGAATAGGAGATTTGAAAAAACTAATGATACCGTTAGGAAAGTCGCATGCATTGTCCTGAATCGATCGAGTATTTTTAACTATCCAAGTCCCAGATGCTTCATCTAAGACATTGTGTTAGCCACATTTAAAAACTTGTTATTTGAGAGAACCAACCAATCTTTTTGGCCACGGTTTGGCATTAGGATAAGGAGTTAGGATAAAGTAATAATTATGTTAAATCACATATTATTCCATATAACATAAGAAGAAAAAAAAATGAACAATTGCCCATATTTTGAATCAAAAAGTGAAAATATTTTATTCTAGATAAAAGACGGAACATACTCTGTCCCTATTTTTAACCACATTTTGTAAAATATGAACAACTTTTATGACTGCCATTTCCAAAAAAACAAAAACAAAAAACTTCATGAAACCATAACCAACAATATTAATGCTCTATCAATAGAAATGGTAGACTTGATGTTTTGTTACCAAATGTAAATATAAATAAAAATAATAGTCTTTTTATTTCCATAAATTAAGCAAATTTATCATAAATATTTATTCATTTACCAAACCAGACCTTAGAGTGTGTTTGTACTAAAAAGAAAGTGAAAGAAAATGATGAAAAATGAAAATTTTCCCTTTGACCATATAAAAATCTAGTGTTTGTGTCAAACAATGAAAAGAAAAAAAATTTCACTATTTTCTCTCTCCCACTTTGTTTTATTAGAAAAAGCGGAAAAAATTTTCTCCTTCCCCGTAGATAAGAATTTGAGAGAAAATGATAAAAAAAATATTCCATCACATGCACAAACACCATGAAAGTTAATTAAAGGAAAAATATTTTACTTTCAACTGTTTTCCCCTTCATCTAAATTTTTTAACTTTCTTTCATTTTCCTTTCAAATTTGTGCACAAACACACCCTAAAAGGGTTCACAGATACCCCCTCTTTGACAGGACCTGGATTGAGTCTTTAATCACGCTGATAACATATGATTAAACTTCAAATTTTTATAAAATTTTACATACAAATAAAAATAGTTCCATACAGGCATCAAGAATTTGGCATCTTCTGTTACACGGAAGTCTTGTTATTTCATGTCAATGGAAAAACGACAACAAACAGGATGGCCGGTGAACTCTAGTTTTAAATATGAACTTCTAGGGGAATCAGATCCATGAAATCTAGCAATCTTCAACTAAGACCAAGATGCATGATGCTATTATGTCCTCAAATATTTGGGATAACTTCATGACCTTTCAATACAGCATCTGTACAGAGTTATCTTGGAGGATGATAAAATCTTGCTCGAATAAATGAAGAGCCACTCTATGCTCCCCTATTTCATTTTTGTTCTAAAAATAGATACTTTATAAATAAACATCATCAAAAGAATAAAGAATAGTCATCACCGAATGGATGTCAATATGATGATGCCAATGCCTGTTGTCAAACAAGGTACTGGGAGGAATGGGTGAAGCCCCACAGCTGCAGAAAAGAGAACAGAGAAATAAGAACACATGGGTGTCAATTCATATCAGATTCTCCGAAAGGTGGGGATAGCTAGATCGAATAATTTCTACTGCTGCTTATTTCTACAGATAAATCTCTCTGACTGCAATATTTTCAATGATCCACATAGTAAGCTAAAAATGAAGAATGTTTAATAGATTTTTTTTGATAAACTCTAATATAAATTTTCTTCAGTTCCACTAATACTGGCACAGATCATCTTGATGACAAGATTTTGGGAAAGAAATCATTATGCAACTGGTGGGGACAACAAGACAGCAAAGAAAGCAGTACTCGAGAGGTCACATATAATGTGTGATTCCTAATGTGAAGGTGATAGAAAGAACTAAAAGATGCGTGGAACTGAAATCCTTTTATATAAAGAGACACTGAAAACATAAATGGTAATAAAGTGCCTCAAAAGCTACTAACATTATACCTCGACATTCTTCAGTTCAAACTCTGGATTATGAGCCAGGCATAAGTTTCCGAAGGTTCCAGATGGCCCACTTGTTCCATGTAACCTTAGGATGCACACATCAATGAGTCAGTATATATAAAGAGAATCACAACAGTATAACATAAAATTCACTTATAATCCATATATGTTCTCTATCCAATTGGGAAGTGACAGGCGCTCTGGAATTTTGACATTAATAAGCTAATTTCCCACCATCCACCAACCCATCAACAAAAGAAATAGAAACAAACATACTACCAAGGAAAATACTTACAGATCCTCATCCAAGCGCAAGGCAAAGCTTTCACCACCACCAAGTGCGAGCAAGTCATTCAAACATATATAGTAATACCTGTTTGCACCTATGCATTGCTACAGTATTAGTTCATGATGAATGGAAAAAGAAACAGATTAGGGCTAACAGGGGAGGAGGAAATTTAATTTGATACATTGTGAGTGATATGAAATGTATTAAACTTTATTCAAAGGGTAGTAGCTGCCTTCAAAGATCAGGACTTGGGAGTCAGAATATAGAGCCCTTTTCCCTACTGTCCATCAATTTTAATTGGTTTGAAGAAGTTAAAAATATTACACTGCAGAATATCTTCATTTCTGATTTAGTTCAAAAAAATATATCATAGAGAAATCTACAGATAAAACATTTACCAGTCGCCCTGAAAAGCCGTGGCTCACCATATATTGTTGTAAACACAAATGTCTGGTTTGTACCCTGTTTGAACAGTGAAACAAAGTGATCAAAGTTAGCAAACATGACTCTTTACAACAATGTAAGTAGTCATTGTTTGATCAAGAATTAAACAAAAAACTGTCAAATAAGTTCAAATATTGAATAATTACTAGGATTTATGTAGCCTGCATCATATAAGTCTTGGGAAAGACCAATTAAAAGATCATTAAAAAATTATAATGGCTTACTTGATATTTTCTTTTTGCTGTTGGCTTCAAAGGGCAATCCAACAATCCACCAAATATAGCACCTTGCATGTCTCCAGTAATCTGGCAATAGAAAAATGCTTCTTCAATCTCAGATCTGACCACTGCTCTATGAGCTTAAAAGTCAATATGAATTCTGTTGTCTGTTCTTTTCTTGGTTGTAAGAATTTGTAATCATTTTCTCCAGCCAAGAACTGTAGCGACAGAGGATTTAGTACAAGCTTTCAAAATTGGCAACATACCAGCAAACATGGACCAGAGAGATCAGCACTCTTACGAAGAAGTGTTTGAAGTGATATCCCATGTTTCAATGTACTGCCCTTCAATCAAATGAAGCAACAATCAGACCTTGATTTTTTTCACTAAGAGATAAGTCTCTCACTAATACGTACCTATACAATAAGACCCATTGGCACCCCTTCACGATATTAGGAAGGGATGACTGAAAAAAATCATATAGATCTGAGGATATAAATGTGGAATCATCCAAAACACCAGGAAGAGACTTTGCTGTATCACTTGAGGTAGATACTTCCTCAATTCTCTCGGTTCCATTGATGTTCCTTAAATATTCATTATCCGGAGTGTCTTTCAAATTCTTGGATGTCTCATCCTTTTCAGTCTCAGGTCCAACCTCTCCACTGCAATCCAATAGTTCATCCGTCCAACTGACACCTCTGATTTTCCATCTAACTGGAAGAGATCTCAGTGGCAAAGGTCTCAGGCTATGCTGACCATTGCAATGATTTGAAATCAAGTCATTAGGACTAGGATTGGTAGTTGGGACAAGAGAAAGAAGATATGAAGAAAAGGAAGTTGTCTTTGGGGAAGATGTCTCCTCTGTAAACAAAGGGATCGCCTGCACAAGAGAAATCTTGATCATTCATTTGCTAAGAAAATTTCAAAATGTTTAAATTGCAGTGCAAAAAAACTTTCAGTATACAGCAGAAGTGAATTGGGCTTATAGCCTTATATATAGACAGTATTTTTTATTTCACAGCAAATCCAGTCATGTGACAATATAGGATTTGGCTTGTAATATTAAATACTGCGTTCATTTTTTAAATCACCCCATCCATACCTTCATTTTTTAGAAAAAAAAAATTCAGATATGACTTTTGATCAAAGAAATGACATTAGACATGTGCATGCAGCAGATACAAGACAAATTGGAGACCTGCATATTTACATGCAAATATAAGCTGCATTCTTAGGCCAACATTCAAATATCCAAATATTTGATGCCTGAATACTTAAAACAAATAGAATGATAACGAAAAATAAAAAAGTCACCATACAGTCCCCCAAGTAAATTGTAGGAATGGCTAACAAAGAGCTTGCACGATATGATAACATATTGTCTCATATTCAGGCCTTACTCAAAAATCAAAAATCATACCACTGAGGCACACAAATGCTGAGAGTCTGATCTGTTATGATGATTCTACAACTTAACTTCATGTCTGGTCATCATTTTACAAGAGATTCAACCATAAAGGGTAAGGAAGGTGAGGTTTAAGAATTTTCAACAAAGTGTAAAACATGAGCAAAGTATAATGAGTGCTGCATTTCACGCATGAAATCAATGCTCAATGTATGCACTTACGAGTTACAAATTTGTCCCATGCACAATACTCACACAAAACTCTATCGTATCTACATAAACTCTACATCTATATACACAAGATCCAGTAATAGAGCAAAACCAGTTTCTATCAGAGTGAAACATCTTTTCATCTCCAACTACCCAATCAATCCTTTCATTGTTGGACATATAAAATACAACACCCACCTATTCTCTCCTTATGAATGAAAAAATTGCAAAAAAATAAAAATAAATAAATAAATAAAATATCAAACATGTTTGCTAGTTGCAACTCTATTAAAACGGTGACAATTAACAGAAGTTGAAATCCATGTCCCATTGGATCCCAAAGACCGGCTTCTCCAATATCAACACAAACATCAAACAAAACCACAAAAAACAAAAGATTCTTTTTTTCATTATCTAGAGAGGGATCGAATTCACAGTGATAAACAATTATTCTCCACCCACAAATTAAAGTTCTCCCCCGTAAATGCCCTCTTTAACACCACACTATCAAATGCGCCATGTTTCATGAAGCCCAGGTCTCCAGATCTCAAAATCCACCATTACCAAAGAAAAGAAGGCTTTAACGAACTCATCAAAACAGGAGATCCAGGCCATTGAATTCGAAGAAAGGCGGCCTAACCTGCCGTTCGGGACGGACGGTGGGGGAACCGGCACCGGCGGAGGGGGTGGACGGCGAGGAGGAGTCGGCGAGGAGGCGGGAGAGCTTGTCGGCCACCTTGTCCTTCCATGAGATCATCTCTCTCGAAGGGAGGGAATGCGAAACCCTAACCCTAAATGCGATGAAGAGTAGCTGTCATTAACGGAGACACAGATTTTGTTACGACAACAGAGAGGGAGAAGGAAGAGAGAGAGAGAGAGTCGGTGAAAAGTTTTGGGAAGGTACGGCAAGAACGTTTCGCATTATGCTGTCGCACCGATATTTATATACGTCGGTCAAAAGAAAGAAAAAAAAAATAGCATAAAAGTTATAATATTTAAATCCATCGTTTTTTAGAATTATACTTAACAAAATCTTAATTTACATTTTTTGAAAATAAAAAGATTGATTTATCTATATTTATTTTTTAAATACATGTTAATTATTTTTGTATTATGAGAAAATATCCAAACAAATATATTAAAACTTAGAAATTTTAAATACTCAAATTAACTATTTTTAAAATTATATAAAAAAATCTCATTTTACAATTTTAAAAACTAAAAATATCAACTTATTTTTACGTTATCAAATACTTACAATGTCCCTCACCCTTGTTAGATTATTTGTTTGTGCTTCTTATTTTATAATATTTTTCTTGTAATAAATTATGACTTTGATTTTGTTTAGATATTTTAATTAAATTATGTGTTGTTTGAATTTTTTTAGAAGTTTTGTTATTTTTATTTGTCATTTTGAGTGTTTCTTATATTTTTATTTAATAAAAGGTAAATATTTACTACTTGATTTCATTTTTGATAACTAAATTACAAACTCTGAATAAGAATGGTGGGAGAAAAGAGTGGGGACTATAGATAAAGATAAAACAAAACAAATAAGAGTAAAGCTAGCCGAAGTCTGGATAGAAGAGATATTTAAACCCAGACACTCCAGCCTCCTTTGTAGCATAACAAGTGCCTCTACTCTTCGAGTGTTTCTCATATCTTACCTTATGTTATTTATCATTTTTCATTATGCATAATCATAGGGCATTGTACACCCAGATCCATTTTCAATCCCAATTCTAGCCCTATATGCGTCGATAGATTTCTATTGACGCATATATACTCTTTAACAAGGCATATGTTTGGAAAAAAATAATTTACATTTTCTATAAAATGTATCAATGCAATTCATTGAAGTATACGCTTCATTTTTTTTTATAAAAACATATATATGATTAGATAAGATATACTCCTTTTTAAAAATTCGAAACACATATAAACTGGAATTGAGACTAAAAATGAGGTTGGATGTAACATTATCCATAATCATAATATATGTAATTTGCATATGTGCATATCCTAATGTAGCAAATAATACTATTGACGTAGAAATCCTTATTCACATTTTTTTTTGTACAATAATAATTTTTGGACCCAATTGCTAGAATTCATCAGCATATATTTTATTTTAAAAAACACATCAACATAAAAGGAATTTCATCATCAAAGGTTTAATTATATATTGACACATATCTCACAAAATTCATCAAATGGCACAGATAAAATAAAATTTCTATTAAGTTAAGAGGTGTAAAATAGTTTGACAAAAATTAAGAGGAGTGAAATACTTTAATACGGGTGAGTGACATTTAGAGGATTTATTTATATATAATGGTAGGTTAGTGCGTTTTTGGTTTCTAAAATTGTAAAAGGATAGTTGTTTTTATATAATTTTAAGAAATAGCCGATTTGAATATTTTTAACATTTTAAAAAAAAAGGTATTTTCCCTTGTATTACTATAAATAACATATTGCGGTTAAAAATCTTATTTACTGAAAATATGAGGTTTTTTTTATTACTTGTTATGATTAAAATGATAAAATCTATCTGAACTAGAACTGACACCTGATCAGTGGAAAGAAATGATGAAAATGATTAAGCCTCATGTTGTTTTTATTTAACTTGAAATATTAAGGGGTGTTTTTTTGGCATATTTACTTTCAAAATACATGTTAATTATTTTTGTGTTACTATAAATAACATATTGCCATTAAATCTTAAAATCTATCTAAACTAAAATTGACACCTAATTAGTAGAAAGAAATGACGAAAATAATTTTAGTCTCATATTTTTAATTAAATTACTTTTATTTAACTTGAAATATTATTTTTTTATAATATTTATAGTTTTTTTATAGTATATATTTAAATGTTATATTCACGAGAATAAATGCATATAAAAAGAAATAATGGTATTTTGATTTTTGTTATGCGATTTAATGGTGTTAACGGAATAAAAAAAGAAGAGAAAACTTAGCTAAATGATATATAGTAAACAATAATAAAAAAATTTCACATAATATCTCACTATGATTAATATTTAGGGTAAGGATAGACCCACTACCTGAGTTGATCTTTCCCACTACCCAATATTACCAAAATACCATTATTTATGTATTTTTTTGTCTTCCTTTTTCACTACCCAGTTCCACAGGGTCCAGTCGAAGTGTTCTTCATTGGGACGACAGAGGGCTGTCAAACTGTCTGAATAAGTGTCGACATAGGCCCAGTCGAAGTGTGTTTCATTAGGACGACAGAGTCCCGTCGATCTATCTGAGCAAGTGTCGACATGGATGTGTCGAACCCTTCAAAACAACAACTTTCTTCTAAGAATCAATCATTTATACAATCATTTAAGTCCTTATGAAAAACAAAAATGTCATTTAAGTTATTTAAGTCTTTTTGAAAATCATTCACATATATATTTATTTAAGTATAAGAAACAAAAATATCAAACAAAGAGTTATTTGAACCAAATAAATAGTAAACATTTCATATAGAAAAAAAAAACATTATTTTCTTTTCTAAACAAGTGGAGTTTGTTTAGAAAAGACTCTACTTATTTAGAAAAGAAAATAATGTTTTTTGTCTATATGAAATGTTTACTGTTTATTTGATTCAAATAACTATTTGTTTGATATTTTTGTTTCTTATATATATATATATATATATATATATATATATATATATATATATATATATATATATAATTTTCAAAAAGACTTAAATAACTTAAATGACATTTTTGTTTTTCATAAGGACTTAAATGATTGTATAATTGATTGATTCTTAGAAGAAAGTTGTTGTTTTGAAGAGTTCGACACATCCATGTCGACACTTGCTCAGACAGATCGACGGGTCTCTGTCGTCCTAGTGAAACACAGTTCGACTGGGCCTCTGTCGACACTTATTCAGACAGTTCGACGGGCCTCTGTCGTCCCAGTGAAGAACACTTCGACTAGACGCTGTCGAACTGGGTAGTGGAAAAGGGAGACGAAAAAATAAAATAAATAATGGCATTTTCGTAATTTTAGATAGTGAGAAATAGTAACCCGGGTAGTAGGAATAGCTTTGCCCTAATATTTATGCTCCACTCCCAAGATTTTACTATCTGTATCACCCGACTATATTTGCATATTCGAAAAGTTTTCTTTTTTTTATTTTGTTTTTGAATAAATGCATATTCCAAAAGTAAAACACAACAACACCTTGTCCACCTTTTTTTATTCAACTATACATGGAAAATATATTTTTATAAAAATAAAATACATACTCTAATGAATGTATGATCTCATTTATAAAATAAATGAAAAAAATTTAATGTATGATAAGTAAGGAATACAAACTGTAGAATGGTGAGAGTAATTGTTCTTGCATATTTTATGTCTGACAAATACAATGAATTTATATACAATTTATTGGGATAGAGTTTGTATTCCACCTATGAACATTTTATTATTTTATTATTCATCACTAGTTTAAAAAATGTGACATTCATTTTCATTTTCTTTTTGTTGAAAAACTCAGAAAATTTCTAATTAATTTTTTCTATTTCTATGTTTTATTTTTAAATGTTTCAGATATTTTTTTTTTCAAATTCTATCAAAATTGAACATTCAGCATTAAAGAATTCTGGCAAGAGTTAACAAACTTATTATAATAAAAAAACTCACTTTATGGGTTCATGCACTACACAAAGCTAGAGAGACATATCAACTGAAATTCTTTGATATTACACTGCAACTAAAGTTTAAGAAGTGACAAAATGACAAATATATAAATGAAAGCAAAGCTCAACTGTTTCTATTTGCCTCACCCATCAACAAAAGCAACGATACTAATCCACTTGAAAGACCAGAACTTTCGGCGAAAGCACAAACAAAAGCAAAAGATCTCCCTTTTTTTTATGAAAAATTCAAATAACCCCGTAGATTTTTTCTAAAATCCATATAATCATGTGAGGACATGATGTAAATAAAAACAACTTTTTGAAATAAAATTTTAAAATCTGTTGACAAATGAAACGTATTCTATTTGATTAACCTGACTAAAAAAATAATATATAAAAAATTATTTTGAATGTGTTAAAAATACGAAAAAATTATATGTAAATGATGATTTTATCTCTCTTGATATATTAAATCTTATCTAGATGGATAAATCGTTATTTACAAAAGATTTTTGTTTGTATTTTCAACGCATTGATTTTTAGTATATTAGACATAATATTCACAAGGATTATTTAGATTTACCGCTGTATTTTTATGGGGGTAACATGGATTTGAGATAGGTTATAGGGTTACCTGCATATTTCCCCTTTTTATTAGAGCACGTTTGGGGTGTGACATAAGGTTATTCGTCCTTGATAGCTATACTGGGATAGATAACAATCCATGTTGAATAGGTAAATTTTTGTTTAGTTGTCTTTTCTGTTATTCTCATTGAGAAACGTAAAATTGATTTTTTTGTTGTTTAGTTCACCTTGAATAAAGTAAAGATAAGTGGTAGATAAGAGATAGATAAGAGTTTATGATTTTTAAATGACAATTATACCCCTGCATAAATTATTTGTGTTTGGGAATAATAAGTATAAGAGATATGAGTGTGATATGATAGATGTGACAGTTTTTGGAATGTGTGCAGAGAGTGTTAGGTGAGATAAATATTTTAAAATGACAAAGAAGGGTATTTTTATCCATTGACATAGATAAGCCCTGATAAGCAATTCTACCATTTTTTTAGAATAGTTATCAGGCCTTATCCTAACTTATCCAGACATAACTATCAAGGTTTATTCTTGTCAAACAAACAGCTGTTTGAGGCTTATTCTACTGTATTCTCCCCAATTCTTGGTTTATTCTTCACCCCAAATGGGGGGGTTATTTACTGTGTTACACTGTTACCTTTCAATCTCTAGTATCTCCTACATTTCATCTATCCTTTTGAGTTTCCATTATGTTTGACTATTTGACCCCCACTTCCCTTTTTTAAGTCTCCTTTGCAAATATTTTGATTTGATGGAGGTCCCTCTCTCTCGCTCTCACATCACGCAATTCGATCAACTCCGAAATACCCAGAAGAGCTTCTCATGTGCTCTGTTCGATCCGAACTCCCACAAGCATGAAAAGATGAAATTTTTATCTGGGTCGGATGTTTTTCCCCGTAAAAGGAAGAGCTCGTCTTGCATCAAGATTTCTTTGGTCGACCGAAGCTTGCAACCCAAACCCAGGCCGAAACAGAAGCCCAAAGACGAATTCAGAGAGACCCAGATCGAAAAGGCCGAATCTTTGAACCTCTGCGGCCACATTGAGAAGTTGGTTTTATTCAAAAGGTTCAAAGAGGCTCTCGAGTTGTTCGAATCAATGGTTTCTAAGACAGCAATACAGTCGTCGGTAGCAGCACTTATGAATCGCTGGTGAATGCTTGCATTGGGTCGAGATCGATTCGGGGCGTGAAAAGGCTCTATGTTTACATCGTTGAGAATGGATTCGAACCTGATCAGTATCTGATGAATCGGATTCTGCTTATGCATGTTAAATGCGGGATGATTCGTGATGCTCGCATATTGTTCGATGAAATGAGAGAAAGAAATTTTGTGTCTTGGAACATCATGATTGGTGGGCTTGTCGATTCGGGCGAGTTCCGAGAAGCGTTTCAGCTGCTCTCGATGATGCGACAAGAGATTCCCGATGTGGGGTCTCGAACCTTCGCAATTATGATGCGAGCTTCGGCCGGTCTCGAGATTGCATTTACGGGTCAGCAATTGCATGCACTTGTGACAAAGCTGGGAATGAATGGACACATTTTTATTTCATGTGCACTCATAGATATGTATAGCAAATGTGGGTGCATTGACGATGCAAGGTGTGTGTTTGATGGGATGCCGGAGAAGACCGTTGTCGGATGGAATAGTATCATTGCGGGGTACGCGCTCCATGGTTACAGTGAAGAAGCTTTGGATTTGTATCATGAAATGCGATCTTCGGGAGTGAAAATGGATCACTTCACTTATTCGATCATCATTAGGATATGTGCGCGGTTGGCTTCATTGGAACACGCTAAGCAAGCCCACGCTGGTCTGATGAGGAGTGGCTTTGCGTTCGATACAGTGTCCAATACAGCTCTTGTGGACTTCTATAGCAAGTGGGGTCGCTTGGAGGACGCTCAGCGTGTTTTCGATAGGATGCCTCGCAAGAATGTATTCTCATGGAACGCGCTCATCGCAGGATATGGTAACCATGGACAGGGAATTGAAGCAGTCAAGTTATACGAGCGAATGATTCGAGAAGGGATAGCTCCGACCCATGTTACCTTTCTCGCTGTCTTGGGTGCATGTGGTTATTCGGGATTGTCTGATAAAGCATGGAAGATTATAGATTCAATGAGAGAGCAACATGAGATTGAACCACGTGCGATGCATTATGCATGCATGATTGAATTGTTGGGTCGGGAAGGGCTCTTGGACCAGGCACTCGCATTGATAAGGGACACCCCGTTCGAGCCCACAGCGAACATGTGGGCGGCTTTGCTTACTGCATGTAGAATTCATGGGAATGTTGAGCTTGGGAGATATGCTGCGGAAGTTCTCGTTGGGATGGAACCTCAGAAGCTGAGTAACTATATAGTGCTTTTGAATATATACAAAAGCTTTGGGAGATTGAATGAAGTTGCCAGAGTTATGGAAACTTTGAAGAGAAGGGAAATTGCGTTGCTTCCCGCTTGTAGTTGGATTGAGGTCAAGAAAAAGCCTTGTGTGTTCCATTTCGGTGATAAATCACATGCGAAGAGTGAAGAAATCTGTACAAGAGTTGGTAAATTGATGGAGGAGATTGTGAAGGTTGGTTATGTTCCTAATAGGAAAGTGTTGCTTCCGGATGTTGAAGAAAAGGACCAGATCTTGACTTATCATAGTGAGAAATTGGCGATTACTTTCGGGCTTATCAGTACAACTGATTCAACTTCGTTGCAAGTTGTGCAGAGCCATCGGATCTGCGAAGATTGTCACTTGGCGATCAAATTAATAGCTATGGTTACAGGTCGGGAAATTGTTGTGAGAGACGCGAGTAGATTTCATCATTTCAAACATGGGGCATGCTCTTGTGGAGATTATTGGTGAATGTCTGGATTTCGATGCGAGGATAAGGTAAGGAATTTTCCATATGTTTATTCCATTTTAAAGAGATTGTGTAGATGTATTCTTTTGTACTCTTAGAATAAACATTTACAAGTTTGTTAACACCGATTTAAAAAATCCAAATAACTTGTTATCTTCAAGAAATTCAACAAGAATATATCTTTTCGTTATTTTTTGCTTGATTGGCCATGCAGATATCTATCTAGTTTGAGAGATAAGTATTCTTATTCCACCTCCTGCTTCAATTAATCTACTCATGAGGCAAGCATCTATGGCTTTGAATAATTCATTCAGATCATGCATAAGTTGTCCCATATAGATATTAAAGGCCACCAATTATTGTGTTGATAACCCTGTTGTGTTCAAATAAACTATGTTTATGTCTTTCAAAATTTTATGCCATACTCATAAAACTAATTATCAATGAACTGTTATCATACAATGGTTTCTTTGCTCATACAAAGATCACTGGGGGCCAACATCAGTAGTAGAATTCTTGGAAATTTTTATCTCTAGAAAGATATCATCATCAATATATGCCTCCAACTTCTTCCAATCTGCATTTTCTGGAAGCTCGAGACGCCTGACATATCCGAATTCCCACCAGTTTCCTCTTCTCCAGTCCTTTGCTGCGTTTTCTTGTTTGCTGCATTGTCCACTGATTTCCAACACCTTCCCATCTTCCACACAAATTTGAATTTCACATTGTTGGACCTCTGTTTCAACAGATTTACTGGAATTAGAACTATTTGATATCTGTTGGGTTTAAAAATTACGTTATGATTCTCATGGTCTAACTGGATGAGTTAAAATGGACTCCATATATCTGAACCCCTGTCAGCGGTTCGGAATTTGAGAATAATTCAACAAAGGCAGAAATTCATAATTTGATATAATTCAGGTAAAATTCGGGAATAGGTATGTTTTTTAAAAAGTAAAAAGTAACTTTGACATTAAATTAAACTCACGATAAATCTAGTAGAACCAAACATAGTCGAGCGATTTTACCCTTTTTGTTTTTAATTCTGTTGCACAAGGAAAATATGTCATGCATTTAATACATATTTAATTTATTTCATATGTGAATGGTTGAATAAGACATGTATTGTTATTGAGATGCGAAGTGGATGGGAATTAATTTTTCAAAGAATAATATGCATTTAATACTTGAATTAATCAATAATTCATAGTATCCGGTAACAAGCATCTGAACTAAAATCCACATACAACACAACAAGTACATCTCAAAGATGTATTTTTCTTTCGTTTCTTCTTTTCATACTTCAAAATGAATTAGACATTTTAATGGTGCTGGGGCTTTTATATTTGCAAAATGAATGGCAAGTCTGATATACATGATTGAACTTACTTGATCCAGTTCACTCTCAACATCTTATTCATAGAAATCCTAATATTTTGTGCCGAACCATGCCACATAAAAGCATCATTTGGTCATAAACAATTACACTTACCTGGTATTTCTGCTCTTAATGTATATCCAATATCAGTTTCAGACCAATCAACACTGCACGCATTCGAACTCTGACAATTCTGTAGCAGAGCTTCAGCCTCAAAGTCCCACAGAGGAAAAGCATCTGCTGGGTCGAAGAATTTCCCAAACAAAAGAGGGCTAAACAACGACCCCTCGTTGAAGAACTTAAGAGCACAAGATCCAGCTTTGGCCTTGAAGGTGTTGAAGACATCTTCACTCAAAGGCTTGCACCATTTATGTGGATTCCGGTCTTCATATCGGATTTCAAGGGCCTTCCTGTGAGACATTCTTGTTTTTCTGGAGATGGTGGTGGTGGTGGTGGAGGTGAGAGTTTTCCAGACTCCTCTTATATCATGTGTGAGACATTCTTGTTTTTCTGGAGATGGTGGTGGTGGAGGTGAGAGTTGCCCAGACTCCTCTTATATCATGTGTGAAACCAACTTTACCAAAAGCAGAGGACATATTCCTTTTTGAAATTGAGGGGTTGAAAACTAAGTGCACTATCTTCATTTTGTATGGTTTCTCCAACATTATTGTGGACCACTTTGATGATGTATGGTGATTTGAGACTGGTCCTTTGAATGTCAGACCACACACTTGATTCCCACAAGATATATGATCTCAGCTTTGATGCCCTTCTTCACAATGTCTTCATTTAGGCTCTATTTATTGAGATGTGCATTATGCTATGCAATTGTTGGGATATTTATCCAAGATTTTTTGGCAGTACCAAATTGTTATTAACTATTTTAAAACTATATCAAAAACTGATAAATTACCCCACGGTTTTGAGCTTTTGCATTCGAACCCTATATTTATTTTTTCCCACGTTTAAAAAGCCGCTAAAAATATGCTTTTAAAAAACCAACATTTTTGGGGTGGATTTTCAAAATCTTGATTTTTGGATCCGAGCACGACCTTAAAATAACATACAGAAAAATCATATATGTTAAACTATACTTATATATTTTATATAAAACAGTAATTCTACTTCATTTTATATTTTTTTATAAATTGCATTTTGATACAATCACTCCTGGTATTTACACATACAAACATTCAAGGGACATGGAAGGTTATGACAGCATTTCAACATGATTCTCAGAACTTTCACAGGGAAAAACATGTTACATAATAAATCACAGTACAGTTCCTGACTATAAGTCAGAGATGAGCACTGGAAAACCACATGACATACAAACAAGTTCTTAGAAGATGGAAATACATTGACGATTTCATGACCAAACAACCATACAATTTCTGAGTGTCATACCATAGGAATTATGTGATTCCCCTCTCACACGAGAAGATAAGAGGGCCTGAAGATGGATATGTGGTTTCCACCCAGACTGCGGCCTCGGAGACACTCCAAGTTCATCACCTGGGAGTGATCAACAAATAGATTCACCTGCCAAGTGCCAAATGCAAGAAAAAAATTGATGTTTTATTCAACAGAAAATATGGGCTTAAATAACAAGCTTGAATTTTAACATACTCTGGGTCCATAGCTGTGGATGAACCACTCAGAAGTATTTGGATGCGAGACTTCGAACATGGTCTTCTCGAGTCCTAGTCGCCCTATTATCCTTGCAACCAAGTCTGATAGCACTGAATCAGCATACCTGCACAGATCATCGGCGTCGATCATTATCATGTCTGCTCCGGCTTCCAAGCATCTCTCAGCCCTTCTTATCAACAAGGGTATATCTTCCACAACTTCTGCATATCCCACAATGAATGAAACAATAAGCATGTCATGACACTGATAATCATTATCAGGACTAATGCGCTTATATGGTTTACCTGATGATGATCGGGGTGTTGGAGCTCTGTAGGCTCCATATGCTCTATTGTCGACAACAGGGATGTCAGAAGAGTTGAATTTCACAGCAAACTGAGGCTTGGCTCTGAGGCCACCACTTTTAATCAGGCGGATGTATCTCAAGAGATCTTCTTCAGGGAGTCCAAGTGAGCCAACATTGAGCTCAATCGTGTCAAACCCCAGACGTTTGCACTCCTGTGAAGACATCAAGTTGAGAAAAAAAGCCTCACTTGGGTAGATAAGATGCGTTCATGAGAAGAGATGACAAACATCAATGTATTGCTTGAAAGCAGTTGGCCCTTTGCGAAGAAGATGTTCTGCCCAATCACCAGTACTGACATACACATCATGCTCATGTGCAAGATTGATTATTTCTTTGATGAAGTCCTCATCCATCAAGCTGTGTGAACCACCAGCAAACTTCAAGCCATCAACAAATTGTCCCATAGACTCAAACATATCCTACACCATCATCAACAAGAAGATTAGTACTTGATGTTCAATCTAACAGAACTGGCTATTCCCATTGTGTTAATTGACCGTTACTGCGATGAAATCAGTTTCCAATTCCGTCTCCCGAATGCAATGTCTCACTTCCAATACCATTTAAACAGTAAGATAAGATATTCTTAGATGGTAAGTTCCACGAGTTTCTCCCCTGTTACTAGACCGTTAATGCGATGAAATAATTTTCCAAATCCATCGCCCAGATGCAATATCTCATTTCCAATGGCATTTAAGTAGTAAGAGATATCCACCCTTTCTCTACATAGATGGTAAGCTCCACGAGTTTCTCCAGTTTTACATTTACACTAACGGAAAAAATAATAAATCACAAAAATGGTCAAAGTCACAAATCACGAGTTCCTCTACTCCGCATCCGCACACATGATTTCCCATACATATATATATATATCACGAGCAATTTCAGTACATCTTATTAAAACAATTTTTGAACAGATTCCCTACTCACATAATATATAAACAGAATACTCTTTGGTTAAAATTTGCTCCCCAATTTCCAATGATTTTATACTCAATGTTGGGATTACATACTAAATATGACTAGTACTCCAGAACCAGGATTTCAAATGATTTTATACATTAAACAGCCACCAAAATAATTAACTCTTTGGTTAGAACCAGGATTTTGAATGATATATTTGCTCCCTAAAATATGACATATGTCTTGATTTTATACATTCAAGTTCCAATGATCAAGGAAGGTTTATACATTCAACGTTGGGATTATCAGTCACCTAAATATGACTTATAGAACTCAGTTTTCCTTAACAGAGGAGACCAAACATAAATCACAAAGCACAAACGCAATGTTGCAACACATACAAAATAACTATTTTTGCTTGAAATCATCAATGTCATCAGTACTATCATCAATTCGGGATCTCATTTGAACAAACTCAATAAAAAACTTCATACATTCAACCGAATACACAAGCCAAGGCGAGAGAGAGAGAGAGAGGACCTGAAGAGCGAGACGGCTGAGAGGGCCACGCATTTCGGTGACACCGAACCTCCTAGGCTTCTCGGGGCGGTCCTCGTCCTCGGAGAAGCTCTTCCACCGATACGCCGACATTTTTCCTTGGATATTTGGGGCTTCGGTCGACCGATCGATCGATCGATCGAGAGAAGGAAAGAGCGAAAACGACGAGGGGAAGAACCCCTTTGGATGGTGAGGGTTTAATGTGGATGGAGAGAGAAGAGGCTAGAATGTTTGAGTGGCTTCTCGAACGAAGACGAAGTGCTGCTAATCATGTCTCGTAAATCGTAATTATTACAGGGACACGTAAGATTAATAGTTATCGTTTTCAGTTTTTCCCGGTGATAAAGACACATAGGACCAATAATGGACTACCACGTAAATATTACAAAAAGGGTTTTAATTGCCCTCTTCAATTTTATTTTTTCAACAGTATTTTGTTTTTATTTCCTCCCTTAGGTGCGTTTGGTTCTTTAATTTTAACGGTCTATGTTATTTTTATTTTTTCCGTTAAATGTTCGTACATGTATCGTGGGTGAAAATTGTTTTTTATTAAGTTTTTTATAAAAATTTAAAGTTGAAGATTGATAACTAAATAATATAGTTTATATAGACTTAAAAATAAAAAAAATTCACAAATGAAGTACATGAACGTACATTTGACAGATGAATTAAAAATAAAATAGCCGGTTGAAATTAGAGATTTAAAAAGAAATATAAAGAAGAGAGGAATCGATCTTAGACATGTTTACATAGATTTAAAATTAAAAATTCTTATAAAAAAATTACGATCATTTTTTTAATAGATGCTTATCCGTAAAATTATATTGAAAATTATGTTTATTTTTTAATAGACTTATATTGCCTACGTGACACATTGATATTCCTAATACCTTTGAGACGGGATATTTTAAAATTTTAAAATTCTCTCATTGACTGTCATTGATATTCCTAGTATCTTTGAGACAGGATATTTGAACTCATATTTGCATTCCCATTTATAGGTCGTCTGGAACACACATTTATTTTTATTTTTATTTTAAATTAATTTTTTGAGTCCATCAGTACTGACATAAGTTATTTCAAAATAGATAAATATTTTAGAATAGGTAACTACTAGTATTCATCTAACATGATAGAGTGTAAATAAATATTTTTTAAAAAAAAAGAAAACTCTTTTAAACCAACACTAAAAAATAATTTTTATATATATATATCCCTTCAAACAATCTTATATTATAAAATTTCTAATTTGAAACCTTATTACCATCAACACCTCAAATAAAAGGTTTTGTATATATACCCTTCAAATAAAATTCCTATTTTCTAACCCTACGGTCCTGTCAAATGGGTTAAAATGTACATGAATAACATTTTAAGGGTATAAATTACATTTATGCATAATTTAAATCTTTTTTAGGGGTATCATTGAAAATAACAATTCATCAATGATATTTTTATAAAATGTGATTTTTATATAAAAACCCACCAAAACAATTATTGAGATTTGGTGAATGTAGGTATGATTATCCAATTTAAATATATGCAAATATATAAAATATATAGTTTTTTTTATTCCATTCTTATCTCAAGTTATCATATACAAACTAAGGGTAAAATTAAAAATGAAAATATTAGAACACTTGTGGTTAGTATATAGGTAGATTAACGGTAAAATAAATTATTATATGTTTTTGTTGTGTTTTAAGTTATTCTAGTTAGAAAATTAAATAATAATTATTTTATCGTTTAGTTGACACAGTTGACACAATGAACAAACATAGATTTCCCAAAGGAGACATCACAACAGCCTGGACTTCTCATTTTTTCATGACCATCCTGACCATGTTAAGACACCATGAGAAAAATACTTAGGGTGCGTTTTGTTAGAAAACTAAATAATAATTAACATTACAGGAATTGCGTTTAATGTGTAACAGGGCCGCTACAGCATGGGCAAATAGTGCCAAAAGCTGCGATTTCAATGTCACTGAGAAAACATCTTTGCATCGCAGATGCGGAGAAAAACACCCTTAGAGTGTGTTTGAAAACACAGTTTGAAAAGCTGTTTTTGGCGTTTAACTATTTTATACACGATCTTTTAGGATGTAATGATGAGGGTTATTTTATGAAACACAGATTTTTAGACGCAGTCCTTTAACAAAATCTACATGTTACTTTTTATATAAGCTGAGACATTTGATAAAGCATATTGAACTTTTAACTTTTTAAAAAGTTAAAATCATTACAAATTGGGATGTCAAACGCACCCTCTGAACAACGTAAGCCTAACACATTATCCGTTACATGAGACGTAAGCCTAACACATTATCCGTTACATCTCATGTGATACCATCAAAACATTCAACACTTATTCCAATTGGGCCATGTGTTCTTTCTGTGGGCCAAGAGAAGATACATACTATTGGGCTCTCGTGGTTTTGATCCAAGACTAGCAACAAGGACGATGAAATCGTGGGGCTTCCCATTTAAATATAATTTTTTGTCTTTTCACCTTTTTCATACAGTGATAGAAATATTGAAAATTGAATTTTTAAACAAATGGACGAACGACGGGAATCGAACCCGCGCGTGGTGGATTCACAATCGTGATTAAAATAGTGATATTTCTTTAGACTTTTGTTTATTAAAATATACATAAAATATCAAAATATGTGATATAATACGTTCCTAAATGGGTATTAATACATTTAGTTATTCTTACAATCAGTTTTGCAGTTCTTATCTTCTCTCAGCCTATAGTATATACAAGATTATGCTGATACATATTCGATTAAAAAAATATATAAAAAAATGCATCTTTCATATATATATATATTTTATTTTAGTTTTTCTAAAAACATGAACTTTTTTAAACGTGTACCTATCTTTTTGAAAAAAAATATTAGGAATCTCAAAAATGATATTCTCTAACATTTTTATGCCTAAACTTATCACTTCACCCTATTTTTCACTTTCCAGCCCCAAAAGAGCAGAAAAAAACAGTTGAAAACACTGAGCATCCAATGCCACTGTTAAGTTGTGTAAAGGATCAACCAACATAATATGAAAGGAATAAAGCCTTGAACACACACAAACACTACAACTCATCCAAACTGCAGATATTGCTGGCTCTCACTTTTGAACCATTGATGCTGTTAGAATAAAAGAAAAGAAAATTCTTGTTATTATATTAGATGAACTAAATACTCTATCTATAGATACACAAAGAAACTCTAAAATATCAGAATAGGAAACTAGGAAAACTAGGAAACTAATAATAACATAATAATTATAATAAAAACATAATATTCTCCTAATAATTATTATTTAACACCCCCACTCAAACTCTGAAGGGTAGAACCCTTAGAGTTTACACAAAAATGAGATGGTGGTGGAAGCTGACGACAATGACGGGCGGCTTGTGGCGATTGGTGCGGACGGGCGCATCTCTTCGCTTCCGTTCGTTGAGTCAGTCGGAGTCGTTCCCGCTCGTTGAGTCAGGGCTCGCAGCGGCGGGGGACAGGGCAGATGCGCTCGGACGAGACTGCGGACGAACGTGGCTTTGGACGGGGCTGCGCAATCAGGGTTGCGCGGACGAGACTGAGATGCGCGAGTACGGACAACGGTGTGATGAAGACGACGACAATGCAAAGAAGATGACGGCGTGAACAACGGAGATGAAAAACACAAACAGCGGAAAAAAATATGGGTATCAAAAGTCCTCCCCCGCTCCGATTGAACACTCCTCAATCGGAACGGTGAAGAAGAAGAAAAAACTTTTGTGGATCTAAGTTTTTAGGGTGGCTTTGATACCATGCTAGAATAAAGGAAAAGAGAATTTTTATTATTACATTAGAGGAGCCAAATGCTTTATTTATAGATACACAAAAGAAACTCTAAAATATCATAATAGAAAACTAGGAAAACTAAGAAACTAATAATAACATAATAATTATAATAAAGACATAATATTCTCCTAATAATTATTCTTTAAAGCACGTATGCATTGCTTTCCTTCACTACCATGAAAAGAATCAGCAAAAAGGAAAAGAAAAAGTAACAAAAAAAAGCCCCCATATCACATCTAAATCTCTACTTTGTCAACCACATATATGTTATATAACATCAAATCATCTTTTGCTTTGGTTCATATTCTTCCCTTCAATTTTCACTTCTGTTTGTCTTGAAAATTCAAAAATGGCATATCTCAGAATACAAGGTGCGTTTATCTGTATATTGATCATTGCCATGGACATCACTGCTGGGATTTTGGGAATCCAAGCTGAAATTGCTCAAAATAAGGTAACCCATTTAGTTCGATCACTAACATATTGTTTCATTACCAATAAAAATAACATATTGTTTCATGTCACTTGGACATTATGGCTCTCATTTTCAATGAACAAAGGTGTATTTTGAAAATATATGGGCCATAGTTGTGAGGTTTATCAAACATTATATTGAGAAGTTTTCTGTTGGGGCCTATGGGGTGATGGAGTTTTAATAGAGGCAACTCTGTATAGGGGAGTAGGACTTTTGTGATCACAGGATCTGGGTGTACCGTGTACTTGGTAGACTTCTGTTCTACTTGTTCTTGTTTCCTCAGTTTTTTTTTTTTTTTTTGAGCACTCACTCAATTTTAGAAATAAAATTTAAGGCTCCGTTTGGTACAAAATATATATATATAGTTTCATGTTACATATGATTGATATTTGTTTTGGATGTTTTGAATAGGTGAAACATGTGAGGTTGTTGATCTTTGAGTGTAAGGAGCCAAGTCACCAGGCTTACAAGCTAGGACTAGCTGCTGTTGCCCTTTTAGTGCTGGCCCATGCCATCGCAAATCTGCTCGGCGGATGCGTCTGCGTTTTCACGAGGGAGGAGCTTGATCGGTCCTCTGCCGACAAACAATTAGCCGCCGGAACTCTAATCCTCTCATGGTACGATTGTCTTTATTTTATTTTTTTTATTGGGATCCCATCAGATTTATTCAGCCTCTTTTTCAAAGTTTCACATGCTAAATACATAAGATTGTTTATACATTATGATAATACAATATATACTATGTTCTACAGTATATGAAAATTAAAAGATTTAATTTCTTAAAGAGGAAAAATATATACTACTATATTTTAGTGTATATTTTATTTTTTATAAAATATATACTAAAAAAATATATACTAATGTATTTCAGTATATAATTTATTTTTTATAACAACATGACTTCAATAAAGAAGTGTATATTAAAAAAAAATCACGAGGGTTGCGAATTAAAACACACAAAATACTAGACATATTTAATTTTTTTTCCTATATATAACATAGTTCTTAAGCTCATGTTTGGATACATAATAGGCTATAGAATAATCTGAAATAAATTAGAATGAGTAATTTTTAGTGTTTGGATGCAGTAAATACCCTGAAATAACATATGCTAGAATAAACTGGTACAAAGTGGTATATGAATTCCAGCTAACTTTTATAATTAATGTTATTCCAGGTTATTCTATCAAAAGAATATGTGGTCCACTGTCAGATTTACAGTCATCTCCTCTTATAAATCACTTGTCAAATAAACTATAATTATTTTTTCACCTTTTATAAATCTTTATCCACACTTTTTCACATTTTATCTAAACAATAAAAACTTTATTATTAAGTTTTCTAACAAGAATAATTCAAAACACAATTAAACACAAAATTACTTATTCCATTGTTATATTCACTTATGCTGGAATAACTGATCCTATTATGCATTCAAACGGCGGCTGAAAGATCATCACAAGTCATTCTCCAATTGGATACTTGATTAGACCTGAATTGTATGTCTGTCCAAAACCCACCTCTTGTTGATGCAATGAAGGATTGTTCTGATCGTGGCGTTCACGATGCTGCTCGTCGGGGCGATGGCGAACTCGAAATCGAGGGCGTCGTGCGGACTGGCGCATCGGAGGTTCTTGTCCATAGGAGGGATCCTCTGCTTCGTCCATGGCCTGCTCACCGTCGCGTTCTATGTTTCGGCCGTCGGCGCTGCCAAAGAAGAAAGGAGGACGTCGCGGAGAGATGGCGCGGGCGTCTAAGGCGTGCTTGGTTGGTCCCCTGTTTTAGGCTTTGGACGTGCTTGTTTTTTAATTTGATTTATCAGCTGAGATGAGATGACACAAATAATTCACATGAGATGTAACGATTTGCGTTTAAGGAATGGATTGTTGACAAGAAGAATTTGAGTTTGGGATGTCTTGAGATGTCATAATCCATGTCCGTTATTAAAAATTCTAGGAAATTCATTTCCGGTCCTTCGAATTATTTATAGATCTCTAAAACATCTACATTTATTTTTAAGTCCCCAGACCCGTATGTTATTTCTGGGTTGTGTTGCCAATAATGGATACTTTGTTATCTGTACGTGCATTTGCAATTGCATGCTTTCATAAGGAAAGGTAAGATTACACATTGAAGGTTGGGGACTCGGGACCAATTGGTTCATAAAAAAAACCCTGACCATTGATTAACCACTCCCCGTCCAAGCATTCAAGATTGTCTTATTGATGGACTTTCACTATTAAGAGCATCTTCAATCTTATACCTAAACTTCTACACAAATTTAGATTTGAGTAAAAGTCATCTAAAATCATTTCCAATCATTTACTTTATACTCATACCAAATCAAACTTTTACTCAAAATTTTATCAAAATCAAAGAAGACTCAAACATTTATCCAAAATTTTAATATTTTTTTCCTTTATCTCTGCATTTTCTTCTAATGTAACATTTTTTTTTCTTTCAATTCACTTTTAGTCTAATTATATTAGATGTCTTCCCACCCAAAAATTTTCATCATCTCTTGAGATAAAAAAATGATCTTCTTTCCTAAGTCTTCATCTTTGTTTTTTTAATTTAAAGTAAATAAAAATGAGTAATAAAAATGTTTGGAAAAAAATTTTGAAAATGTTAATTAGAAAAAAATTAAAAGAAAGATTTGAATTTTTTAAAGATTTAAATAAAAAAACAAAATAAAGTAATGATTGAAATCAAGATTTAAAATTTAAATATAAATTTAAATAAAGATTGAAAATGGCCTAAGCACCCAATCTCAACCGCCAAGGACCCAACACAACCCAAAACCGTCTCCCACACACAAATAACCGCCCTCACCACAAACCAAATCGCACCCGTCCATTTCCCTCCAAATCCAACGCTCAAAACTCACGATCCGCGTCATCTCCACCGATTGGTCGATTCATCAACGGTACCCCATAAATACCCCCAATCGCCCAATCGTCTTCAAACATCCCCCCTATCCAAACTTCTCAGAATTCCGAAGTCCTTCAACAATGGCGGGCAGAGGCAAGGCTATCGGATCGGGATCCGGATCCAAGAAGAAGTCGACCTCCCGGAGCAGCAAAGCCGGCCTCCAGTTCCCCGTCGGCCGGATCGCCCGGTTCCTCAAGTCCGGCAAGTACGCCGAGCGAGTCGGCGGCGGCGCCCCCGTCTACCTCGCCGCCGTCCTCGAATACCTCGCGGCGGAGGTGAAATTCCGCTTTTGCCTCTCAAAACACTTCAGGTTTCCAATTCTTGCCTTCTTGGTCTGATTTTGAGGGGGGGGGGGTGTTTTGGGGGTTTCGCAGGTGCTGGAGCTGGCGGGGAACGCGGCGAGGGACAACAAGAAGACTCGGATCGTGCCGCGTCACATACAGCTCGCGGTGAGGAACGACGAGGAGCTGTCGAAGCTGCTCGGGACGGTGACCATCGCGAGCGGAGGAGTGATGCCGAACATTCACAACCTCTTGTTGCCGAAGAAGACGGGGTCGAAGGGGCACGTGGAGCGGGAGGAGTAGATTGGATCTGGTGATGGACGGTCGTCGATGTTCGGTGGGGTTTAGTGTGCATATATGTTGGTGGTGTGGGTTTTTAGTTTGGGTTGTGATTGGGGGTGGTTCTGTGAATACTTGGCAATTGGGGGTTTGTTGTGGTTTTTTTTTTTTTTTAATCTACTGTTAAATGACAATTGTGCTGTGGATATAAAGATTTTACAAAATGAGTTGTGTTCTTGTTTAAAAAATACAAAGGAGTAATTTGATGATTTGTGCAATCCCAAGAAACATGTCATCTCAATTGATAATGATGTATAAGTTAACTGTTATGTATGTAAGGTGTATTACAATGTTGAACAACGAAAAAAATGACTGGAGAACTTAGAAAAATGTAATTACCAATTTTAGGGGTTTTTGGTCTTACGAAAAAAGAAGTTGAGGGACCTAAAACATTAGGGTTAAAAAAGTATTTGGGGTTAATTTTCTCCTTTTCCTTTACATTAAAAATCACTAATATGGAATTTAATGAAGCAAATAATTTTGAAAAACTGTAAAATTAGTTTTTGTGTAAAATCAATTTTGCAATCATGCAACTAAACATAACTTAAGTCCTTTAATTAGATTTATATTTTCATGTAAATGATGTAATATTTAACTAGTTTTTATAAATATATATACTTTATATTCTTTTACAAAGATGTCTTTTGTCAAATGAAATTATATACTTAAGGATATAAATGCATCCAATGATCCAATCCCCTAACAAATGTAATTTATCATATTGACACCACAATATTTGATTTAGGATGGTTAATAAGCAAATATGTTTTTAGGTTTCCGTACCACTAACCGTTACCAACGCCCAAATTTATATCTCATAGAAGTAATCCTTTGAATTTTATAAAATTTGATTGAGATTTTTTCAAATGATCAACCAGTCATTCATGTAGTAAAAATCTTCTTCTTTCTCATTTAGACTATCAATTTTGATTATCTATTAGAATAGATACACACCGACAATTTTGTTAAAAAAAAAAAAATTAATAGAGGTGATGGGATGGCTTAGGAAGTGGCGGGGATGGAGGAGGTGGGGTGGTTGGTGGAGAGAGATGGGAGGAAGAGAGTAAAGAGGAGCTTGGGAGAGGAAGGGCGTTAGTGAGCACTATTTCGTTCACGGTTATCATCACTATTGTTCATCCCTCCCCAAATCACACCTAAATTTGAAGGAAGTCAACTCAAACCCAATGAGTTCATCCTGAAACACGAGAAGCCCAACCAAACCTAACATGTTGGATTTGATTTGGGTTTGGGTTGAGTACTAGTTTGATTCGGGTTGGAGTGAGTTCGGATTGAGCTTAGATTGAGTTCAAGGTTGACTTTCAAAATGTATCACCACAAACAATTATAACTTGATAAAAGTTAATGCTCCACGTGAAAAAAATGAAATTAAGAAATATTTTTGTTAGCTATAAGTGATATGTTATAAGACTAAATAAATTAAATAATTTGATTATTTCATAAAAAATTTTAAAAATTAGAATATGACTTAGAATACTTAAATTTAGGAAAAAATGCATATACCCCCCTTAAAGTTTGTTGATTTCCATATCACCCTCAGTTTTTCCTAAAAATCCATATAACGCCATGAAAGTTTCCATGATTAAATAAAAAAAACCTTAAGTTAAATTACGGTTAATTTATGAAGAATTTCTTTATATTCCAGGGCCTGCCTGAGCTGGTTGAGAAAAGATAGCTTTGGTGTAGTACAAAATTTGTATAAGATATTTTTTCCATTTTGAGTTGCATGAATACCCTCAGTATCGACCGAAAAGGGTTTTATCATATTTATAAAGGGGGTTCCAAGGATAACACCCTGACGAAGATCTTTCACCAAAAGGAACGATGTTTTTAAACATGATCTTTTATTACAAACATGTACTTCGGGTATTTTATAATTAATCTTAAGACTTTCCCCATTGGCAGTATTAATACCATGGGTTGTCTTTTCAAAGTATCTTGAAGGGATCAATCCTTCACGAATGCAGTTCATATCAGCCCCGGTGTCAATAAGGGCCTTATATTTTAGAGAAAATGTTTTAATTTTCAGGAGGACTTCAACATTCCATTTTTGTTTTGTATATTTTTCGAGAGAGCTAATAAATTCTTCTTCCTCTTCAGGTTGATCCCTGACAGATTCTTCATTATCAGAATTCTCGGCGGGTTTTCCCAATCTAGGGATGGCTTCAAGGTATGTAACCCTGTCTCTAAGGTCCTTGATTTCTTTTTTCATATCAATCTGTTCTTTTCTTAATTCCCCTATAGTCACTTTTTTGGGTTTTTCAGATTCTAATCTTTGAATTATCTCCTTATAGGAGTATTTTTCTTTGTTATCATCTTGGGCTTGATTGACAGGAGTTTTTATCAGGCTAATATATCTTTCTAACTGTCGTTTCTTTTCGACAGGATTCTCGATGGAGTCAATAGTATCTAAAATAAATTGTTCTTGGACCGAAAGGACCATCAAGCCATCTGTATCTGACGATGAATCATAGGATTCAGGGTCACAACAGTTACAGCTACAACTTTCAGAATCAGAATTCTGTTCTTCTAAGTTATGAATGGATTCCTTTTTATTTTTTGGTTTGCTACTAAAGCATTTATTGGCATAATGGCCTTTCTGCTTGCATTTAAAGCAGGTAGGAGGATTAGAGGTGTTGGGTTTCCTTTTGGAGAACCGCTTTCTAGTTTTTTGAGCAGGGGCTCTATTTGTTTTATAATATTGTCTCTCAAGTGGTTTTTTATTATAAGAATGCTTGGTATTCCTTTTTCGAGACTTGGAAGGATTCTTAATGTCTTCCTTCTGATACCTGAATTGGTAACAGAAGTCTCCAAGTTCCCTTTTGGAAGTCAAATGTTGATTCTTGAGGTGATTCTTTATCTTTAGATCATTGCAAAGGGCCAGACCTATCAAGTTTATTTTTTGTATGAGTTTTCCGAATGTTATAACGGAGTAAGGGATATGTCCCCCAAATTCTTGACGGAGGTTGTTTCTGACTCTTTCGGCGAAGAGCTTGGGTAGCCCAGAGACAAATTTCTCTTTCCAAAAGTCATTCTTTGAGTTATCTATTCTATAAATTTGTGATAAAAACGTGTCCTTATACCACCTAAAATCAGATAAGGTTGGACACCTAAGGTTTATAAGTTGTTCTCTAATTCTGTCAGCAGTGTCACTATGGCTGCCAATAAAATGTTTAAATATAGTGAGAACTAGTGTGGTGACAATATCGGGCTTAGGTCTCCCGTTGGGATCAGTTTTTACGGCTGTATAAATAGCACGTCTTTGGTCAGGGGTAATGAAGTTGTCCCACCAACCCCTTAATTGCCCCATAAATGATGTGGTCATCATATCAGTAATATGTTTATCACTATTACCTTGTATCCTACAGGCATTAGCATCAATAAGCATAGAATGACATAATTGGCTGACCTGATATTCGGACATGCCATCAAGATTCCATTCTACGAGAGATTTTCCATCATAGGAAGTAGTAAGGGTAATATCATTAAAGAAAAGGTAAAACAGTTGCCATGCTTGAATATAGCAAGCCCCAATGCACCAAAGATTATAGAAACTGATGCCTCTGACATTGGATATGGAGGGATACTAAAACAGAGGGTTGACAACAAAGAACAATTAGTAAGGTTTACTTCGGGAACATGGAATGAAGCTCAAAGAAAATATTCCACTATAAAAAAGGAAACCCTAGCTATAGTTAACTGCATAACAAAATTCCAAGGGGACATTTTAAACCAAAAATTCCTCTTAAGAATAGATTGCAGCTCTGCAAAATATGTTCTTGAAAAAGATGTTAAAAATCTTGCATCAAAACAGATTTTTGCCAGATGGCAAGCATTACTAGGAATCTATGATTTTGACATAGAATACATTAAAGGAGACTTTAATAGTCTTCCTGATTATCTCTCGCGTGAATTCTTGCAGGGAAATGGACCAAAAGAAGAAGGCAAAGATCCTTCCTCAAAGGACCCTAAAAATTGAGAGCTCAAGACCTTCTGTGAACCTCAAAAAGCCAGAGGTTAAGAAAGAAAATCTGTTTGAAGATCAAAATTAGTTTGCCATACTTGCTGAAATAGGATCTCAAACTTAAGATCCACAAACCGAATATGAATTCAAAACTTCCGTTCCACTATTCTCTATTGAGAAATATGAAGTAGACAAAGAAATAGCAGAACTTATTAAGATATACTTCCCCAAAGATGATCATTCTGGTACTGGCTACCATTTCTATATCCCTGATATGATAGGGAAAAATCCTGATTACTATGAAAAAGTCCTATTAGAAACAAACAGTGTCAGAATTGTGCACCACTATAAGAACAAGAGCACCTTAGAGATCTCATATTCTAAACTATGCATCCAAAAGATATTATCCTTAAAAGACTGGGATAAGAGTCCCAATGCCTCTAGGCGATTCCAAAAATCAGTGATCAGACCCAATTACTATAAATATTGGGATTACCAGAAAGCCTGGGAAAATGTACTATTAGTCCAAAACTGTGTCTTAAAACATTCTTGGTTTATCCATTTTGTCTGCCAGGCCAAAATTCCAAATTGGTTTTACTCCTGGTGGCAAGTATTTGGTGCTAATTGGAAAAACATACCAGGAGACATCCAAGCTCATATGGAGCAGGAAGAATTAAACCCACAAAATAGCATTGATTTATTGAAATATCACAACCAGACGGGGATACCATGGATCCTCCAATGGGATTTCCAGGTAGAAAAAAGGTTTCCTCCTCACCTCAAGAGAGATATATATACTAAGTGGTGGGCTAAATATGACCCACGAAAAATTTTATCTGGTTATAAATTACCAATTTATGGAAAACCACGGGAAGATAGTTATGAGACTATCAAAACAAACCTTATTGGAGAATACACTAAAAGATTCCCAAATTTAAGTCAAGAATGCATTGAGTTAAAGGCATATGAGCACATGTTTAAAATGTTCAGAGCAGAAAAGGCGGCTCTGCCAGCACCAATGGCCACCGGCTCTCAAAGCCCGGGAGGGACTCAAGGGGCTCAAAGGATGGAGGATGACTCTCAAAGGCTAGAAGATGGTGATTCTCAAACGGACAATGACTTTCAAGGGCTTGAAAACATACCCTCAGATTTTCCTGAAGATGAGTATGATCCAGCTGAAGGATCTGTGTAAAAAAAAATATATATATAATAATAATAATAATCATAAAAGGAAGAAGGATCCAGAAGACCCTAGTAAATCACGGGTTCAATATTACGCTACAAAAAGCTAGTCACGAGAGCACCCGACAAAGATGGGAAAAGAAGAAAAGACTTAAAGCAGACAAGTGACACCAGAAGAAGAAAAGAAGTCACTCAAAATCGAATGACCACGGATTCCAAACCCTTTGAAGTCCGCAGACTCTGCCTATATAAAGGAAGCAAGAGAGACGAAGGAGGGCATCGGCAAAAAACCCAAGTCTACAAAACCCCTCTACCAAAAAATCCACCAAAACCCAAGAGTGCTTTGTAAGAACTAAGTGTGTTTTTTGTAAGATAGAAGAAATAGGGCAGAAGAGGGAGATATCCTTCTCGACCCCAGTATTGTAAGTTTCTTTCTTTCTAAATCTATGTAATGAATAGTAGTGTTCTGTATCTTATGCATGTTCAATAAATAAATCTTTCTAGTATCCATATCATGTTCGTATATTAGTTCTCAAATTCATTTAAAAAAAAAAAAAAAAATTTTGATCCTGTAAGTAGAAGAATTTCATGAAATACTATGTTGCTTAACGTCAATTTAAAAATATATACATATAACCCCTTAAAAGATTGCAAATATATATATTGAATTTTTAGAATATCATTATAACCCTCTAAAATTACGTGTTTAATTCATATCACCCCTCATCATTATCTTATTAAAACTTATGCGTCGTTAACCTAACAATAAACAATAATTTATTCTTAACATGTTGAGGGAGAAACACAGTGAGATTTTTTTTTACAAAGGGCATTTGATCATTTAAAGAGATTATATTTTTTCTTAAATCTCATGAGATTATTTAGGTAATTTAGATGGATAAATATACCTAGAATATTCTTAAAATTTGACAGAAAATATAAACTTTCCTAGAATATTCATTAAATTTTAATAGAAAACAAGTTGAAGGGCCTAAATCTTTATCCATGAAAAAATATAGAGAGTATACATTAATATGTTGATGACTTCTTGTGATATGGGTGTTCAAAAAAATAAGGGGTCAATATAGATATTCACAAAGTTTTAGGTTTTGTGCATTTTTCCATTAAGTGTGAATGAAAGTGATGAGGATCAAAAAGTAATTTAACTGTGGGTAGTTAAGTTAGCCATACCCTAGTTTAAATGTATTAACAGTATAGATAGCCATGTCAACGGGTTGGGTCCGGGTCGGGTCGGGGTGGACCCGGCGGGTCCGGGGAAATATGGACCCGGACCCTGACCCGTCGGGTCCGAGTCCGACCCGACCCGGATGGTTGGCAAAAAAAAAAGAAAAAAAAAGAGGAGCTCGTGTATTTGTTTGCTTTATCATTCTATTTGAAAATTTTTGTAATAAAACATTATTATTAATGAGACTATGTTTGAACATAATCTTATACAATTCAAAAGAAATAAATGAACTATTAAACAATATCCAAAACAATAACCACTAACATAAAAAATATATTAACCTAAACAATAAAGATAACTAATTATACAAATATTCAAAACAATAAACACTAACATATTAACTAAAATAATAAACATAAACAATGTAACAAACTAATTAATTACACAAATTCAAAAGCTAATAAGTTAATTGTCCAAAATAAACCGACGACAATACATTACTAAATTTATTACATATTAAACAATTAAGTTCTTACAAGTTGCAACATCAACACAACGAAAAAAATATTATGATTATGATTTATGAACTTATAGATACAAACATAAGTTAAGTAAGAAATAAAATTATGTATCAAATAAGACTAATAGTCTTATAATATATGAGCATATATTAATAAAGCAATCGGGTCTCGGGTCCAACGGGTCGGGGCGGGGTGGACCCGGACCCAACCCGTTTGTTTGTTCGGGTCCGCCGGGTTGGGTCCAAATCGGGTCGGGTATATTACACGTGTAATCGGGCCCGGGTCAGGTCGGGTCCGGGTCTAGACCCGACCCGTTGACAGGCCTAAGTATAGAGGATATATCAATATAGCCTAAACAATCTGGAAGTTATATATATGGATTTTCAAGAAAAAAGTGGTTGATATAGATATAAGCAAACTTTCAGGGGGGGGGGGGGGGTGTGTATACATTTTTCTCTTAAATTTATCATCTCTACCTAAGGTTCAGGTTTTGGAACCCTCAATCCATACCCAAAACATAATTAAGTTTAAGTTGCTCAGGTTTAGATTCAAATTGTTCCAAGGGTGAGAGGAAAGGTCAGGTAAATCTATCAATTATTGAAAAAATATCTATATCCGATCTAAATCCGTATCTAAAAATACAGAAAATATCAGATATCTCAAAATTTGCATCCGTATTTGAAAAAATATCTATATTCGAAAATTTTCGGATTGGATATGGACATGGATATGGATATGCCTATATCTAAGAATCTTTTTTGAAAATATATATATATGAAAATATTATTATATTATTATTTATTTAATTTTATATTTATATTTTTAGAATTATTATGAGTATTTTTTATATTTTTGCTCTAAAGCATGTATTGTTTTATTTATACATTTATAATTTTTTTGTTTTATACCAGTTAATTATTATATTTTTTACATATTTTTAAATATTAGATTTATGATTTTTATTTTTAGATATTAAATATTTGAATATTTTAATAATTTTATATTATTTTACATTTTTGAATATTCGAATAATTATCCGTAATATACATATTTTTTTTAGATAGGAATACGGATACTGTTGATCACGTTTTATAAAAAAAACAAAAAAAAAAACACAAACGTACGTCACGCTCGCACACGTAAGACATCCATCGCGGGTGAATCAAAGGGCATTTTCGTCAAACCATCCAAACCAAAATCCCTCGCTTCGAAATCCACCCGTTCAAACAATCCCAAACGAACGGCCAAAGATCACGATCCGTGCACTCGCTTCTGATTGGCTCCCACACCAATCCCAACCCTTATAAATACAAAATGTGATGAAACTCTCGCAAACCCTCCATCAGTCAAATCTATCTCTCTCTCACACAATACAATCAATCGATCTCCGTCAACGATGGCTGGCCGTGGAAAGTCGATCGGCGCCGGAGCAGCAAAGAAGGCGACCTCCCGGAGCAGCAAAGCCGGTCTCCAGTTCCCCGTCGGCCGGATCGCCCGGTTCCTCAAGGCCGGCAAGTACGCCGAGCGAGTCGGCGCCGGCGCCCCGGTCTACCTCGCCGCCGTCCTCGAGTACCTCGCTGCGGAGGTGAATTTCCACTTTTACCCCTCCCTAATCTGCGTATCTCTCGATCTTCATCCGATCTTGACGGGGGTATTTTGGGGGTTTCGCAGGTGCTGGAGCTGGCCGGGAACGCAGCGAGGGACAACAAGAAGACTCGGATCGTGCCGCGTCACATACAGCTCGCGGTGAGGAACGACGAGGAGCTGTCGAAGCTGCTCGGGACGGTGACCATCGCGAACGGAGGGGTTATGCCAAACATTCACAACCTGTTGTTGCCGAAGAAGACCGGATCGGGTTCCAAGGCCGTCCCGGCTGACGACGATTGAGGGATTCTTTGTTTTGTTTTTGGGTTTTTTTAGGGATTTGGGGATCGGGAGGGGTTGGGGGGGGGGATGTAAAATATGTTGATTTCGTTGGGGTGTTATTTGCAATTCCATGTCTTTTTAATTTGAGGCTTGGTTTTTTGGTTAAAATTTTTTATTTTTTTGTTGGTAAGTTTGATTTTGTTTTTGATATATGGTGAGTGGAGGATTCAATGTTTCTCCCAATGATTGTTTGTTTAGGGTTATATAGTTTTCTCCCCCTCTTAAAACGGTAAATTATTTAAAATTTTCTTCAAAACACAATATTATGGAAAACCTCCTTGAAATGAGAGTTGTACTAAGTTTAATTAAAAATGTATTTTTAATTTTTTATATGAAAATATTGTTTTTTAAAAAAATGTGCTTTTTAATAATAAAATATATTATTTTTCGAAACGTGTTTTTAAATATTATATAAAAATGTGAAGTAATTATTTATCATGAAAAAAGTTTTGAATATCATTTTTCAATCTTCTAAATTTTTTAAGTGTTAGAAATTTATTTTTCAATAGAATTTTAAGATGAATGATGTATTTAGTAAAAAATAAAAAAAAATCAATAGTTTTAAAATACAATATTCTATCACATTTATTTTAAGAAAAAAAGAGTTAAATTTAAAATTTAGCATTACATCTTAAAAAGAAACTACACAATGCTTTATCAGGCAGCTACAGTATTGCTTCTTATCACATAATACTCATTTGGATTTTTTAATATAGTCAAAGTCAGGTAGCATTTTAAGGGCCTTTAATAATATTGTGTACTGATGATGCAGACATCATAGCCGTACAATATATGTACGACCGAGATCAAATGGAACACAAGAAGAAAAGACATCTTGATGAATCGGGAGCACCGTGACTTCAAACAGCCATAACTTTTGAACCGTAGATCAGAATCGCTATTATAATATGTCTACGTGTTCGTATTGACGAGCCCTACAAGAGTAGTAGCTTTGCTACTACGCCATTTTTCGGAGCGTTCTGAGATCGTCTTGGGGGTCAAATCGACAGTTCAAAGTTATTTTTACTATTTTTGGGTTGTTTTGAGGTTGTTAGGATTTTATTTATTTGTTAGGATTTACTATATGTAGATTTGAATTTCAAATTATTATTTGAATTCAAATTTGAATTTTAGTTAGGATTAGATAAAGATATTAGATTTGTTTGTTAGATTTAGATAATTAGTTGAGATCCTAGTTTGTTGGGATTCTCTTCTATAAATAAGCATGTAAACTAATTGACAATGCAGAGATTATTGAATTTTGAAGTTTATTTTATTTATCTATTGTATTTTGTTAGGAGTACTAACATTTACATAGAAATACCAAATTTCTGGCATTTCTTAGGAAATCAATAGATTATTGAAGCCCAACCCCCTGGCATTCTTTTGAAGAATCAACAGCGACGTTGGAGCCTACCGATTTCGTTCTTTTGAACGAATCCGTAGAAGAGCGTGGTTGCACGCTGCATCAGGTGGTATCAGAGCCTGCGTCGATCTTCAGCGCATCGTTCTATAAAAAAAAAAGAACATGCCACCGAGAAGACGTCCTCTTAGCGACGCCTACGACCGAGAGGAGCTACAACAAACCATCACAGCAGCTATAACAGCAACTAATAAGCACATGGATGAAAGGTTTGAGGCAATGAAGCGCCAAATGGAGGAGATGATGGCGTTTATGCAACGCCGAAAAGGGTCTCGAACTCGACGACAACGATCACCAGTTCCACAATCTCCAACCACGCGATCTGAGGCGGATGATTCCATTGGAGGAGATTTTGATAACTCGTTCAAAGAGACGATCCATCCACCTATCTTCGATGAAGATGAATACGATGAAATTGAAAAGACAAAACCTATCTTCGATGAAGATGAAGATGAAGAGATTGAAGAGGTAGAACCTATCTTCGATGAAGACAAAGGGGTTGAAGATGAGAACTTCCCACCTATTTTTGATGAGGAGATTGAAGATGCGAGACTTCCCCATATCTTTTATGCAGAGATCGAGGAAAAAGACCTTCCACCTATCTTTGATGAAGAGATGGAGGAGATTGAGTCTAAGAGTCCCCCTCAAATATTTGGTAACAATAATCACATCCTTTCTTTATCTACTGCCTCTCATTATAGCCTTTTCACCACCAAAATCAACACCCACGTATTTTACGTAATCCAAATCGTTCTTGCTAGACCCCTTTCAATTCACCCATACCGCTTCACCATCGAAAAAGCTATCACATAAAGTATTTCATCCACCCTACCTTTATTTTGTGGATCCATTCTTTCCCTCCTTCATTTCATCTGATCCACCATCCCTTCTCATAAAGTTATTGCTTGAAAGTTGGATTCGTGAGTGTTGGTCCGATTGGATGGATGTAATGCGGCACCCTAAAAGATTCGTTGTTCAAAAGAAATCCATATCTGAAGTTCATGGTGAAAGTTCCGACGAGGATCTGAATTCGAGGGTGAATTCTCTCCAACCTGGGGAGGATGATGCAGACATCATAGCCGTACAATATATGTACGACCGAGATCAAATGGAACACAAGAAGAAAAGACATCTTGATGAATCGGGAGCACCGTGACTTCAAACAGCCATAACTTTTGAACCGTAGATCAGAATCGCTATTATAATATGTCTACGTGTTCGTATTGACGAGCCCTACAGGAGTAGTAGCTTTGCTACTACACCATTTTTCGGAGCGTTCTGAGATCGTCTTGGGGGTCAAATCGACAGTTCAAAGTTATTTTTACTATTTTTGGGTTGTTTTGAGGTTGTTAGGATTTTATTTATTTGTTAGGATTTACTATATGTAGATTTGAATTTCAAATTATTATTTGAATTCAAATTTGAATTTTAGTTAGGATTAGATAAAGATATTAGATTTGTTTGTTAGATTTAGATAATTAGTTGAGATCCTAATTTATTGGGATTCTCTTCTATAAATAAGCTTGTGAACCCATTTGATTATTTAGTTTTATGAATATTTGAAGTTTAGTTATTTTATCTCTTGTATTTGTTAGGAGTACTAACAATTGCAAAGACCTCCCAATTCTCTATTATTTCATCCGAAGTAGTAGATTATTGAAGCCCAGCCCCCTGGCATTCTTTTGAAGAATCAACAGCGACGTTGGAGCCTACCGATCTCGTTCTTTTGAACGAATCCGTAGAAGAGCGTGGTTGCACGCTGCATCAATTGACGAGGGTTTTTAATAATTTGCAGAGTGGAAACTAAATAACAACCCTTGTTTATTTTATATGATTTGGTAGGACTAGTGAAAGGCGCATGATAAAATAAAACTTGAAGTACAAAAGTGGCTGGAAATATGTTTTTATTATAGAGTTATAAAGGGGGAATAGACAAGAATAACCATGTTTATGCCGTTTGGGAAGGTGGTATAAAGATAGAATCTGGATGGTGGAATAAGAGGGAATAAGGTAGGATAGTTATACCATCCCCTACCTTAGAATTAAAGAAAAGTAGATGGGAGGTGTAAGTGGGACCCACCTATCCCTAACGATTTCCAATTAATTGCCCCTACTACAATCAGATTCCATTTGATCACCATCTCCCTTCTCTCACTTTTCTTTGAAAAAGAAAAAAAAGAATAGGTCTTCTTCTTCAAGGCAGTATATACTAGGGTTTTGACCATAGTCATCGATAGGGGCTAAACCTTCACGGGTGAAGTTTTGGGGACCTATTCACAGGCAGATCATCGTTAAATTTGGGTAAGAACCGGTCCTTGTCTCGTCAAACAAAAAGTATTTTAACATTTTTTCTTCATTACCATTTCATCCCCATCTGGAATGGCTTTTTTTTCAACCTTTAAGCATCATTTCGAATAAGTGTTGGCCATCAAGTCCCTTCACCGTACCTCACTCTCCATTGATCAACGCCCATGAAAAAAAATCTATGTCAGATTTTGCAAATCCAGTGGATCTTCCAAGAAGAATAATTTCAATGGCTTCTTTACCAGGCCGCATATTAATTCAATTGGCCCCATGATTTATGTAGTGTACCTCCTTGTCTCCTATAAATACATCTCTATTAAAACCCAAGCAAATAGATTGCAATACGTAGCCCTATTATAGATTCTTTTAATTTATTATAAAAGGTGCTTCCTTATTTGAAGTAGTGCATCCATGCAATTATTGCTTAGAATGTGCACATATTAGTTTTTCCAAATCACAAAACTTTTTTTTTATATATGCCAATAACAAATAATATGTGGAGGGTAAATATGTTAATATGAAATATTACAACCCACCAACTACACTTTATCCACATCCAAACACTCCAACTTTTATTATTACGTTTCCAACGAGAATATCTAAAAACATATCCAAACAGAAAATCACTTACCCCCCGTTTGGGGTGAAGAATAAAGGGTGAATAGGGGAGAATACAGTAGAATAAGCCCCAAACAGCTGTTTGTTTGACAAGAATAAACCTTGATAGTTATGTCTGGATAAGCTAGGATAAGGCCTGATAACTATTCAAAGAAAATGGTGGAATTGTTTATCAGGGCTTATCTATGCCAATGGATAAAAATACCCTTCTCTGTCATTTTAAAATATTTATCTCACCTAACACTCTCTGCACACATTTCAAAAACTGTCACATCTATCATATCACACTCATATCTCTTATACTTATTCCCAAACACAAATAATTTATGCAGGGGTATAATTGTCATTTAAAAAGTTATAAACTCTTATCCATCTCTTATCTACCACTTATCCATATTTTATTCAAGGTGAACCAAACAACAAAAATATCAATTTTACGTTTTCTAATGAGAATAACAAAAAAGACAACCAAACAAAAATTTACTTATTCAGCATGGATTGTTATCTATCCCAGTATAACTATCAAGGACAAATGATCTTATGTCTCACCCCAAACGGACCCTTATTTCATTCAAAAAGTTATCTATTCCTGGAATAGGCATTAACCCCAAAATAGCTTATGTTTTTATCCAAACGACCCCTAAGAGCCTGATTGAATAGAGACATAATATGTTTACCCCCGTTTGGGGTGGAGAATAAAGGATGGATAGGGGAGAATACAGTAGAATAAGCCTTAAACAGCTGTTTGTTTGACAAGAATAAACCTTGATAGTTATTTCTGAATAAGCTAGGATAAGGCCTGATAACTATTCTAAGAAAATGGTGGAATTGCTTATCAGGGCTTATCTATGTCAATGGATAAAAATACCATTCTCTGTCATTTTAAAATATTTATCCCACCTAACACTCTCTGCACACATTCCAAAAACTGTCACGTCTATCATATCACACTCATATCTCTTATACTTATTCCCAAACACAAATAATTTATGCAGGGGTATAATTGTCATTTAAAAAGTTATAAACTCTTATCTATCTCTTATCTACCACTTATCCTTATTTTATTCAAGGTGAACCAAACAACAAAAAGATTAATTTTACGTTTCCCAACAAGAATAACAGAAAAGACAACCAAACAAAAATTTACTTATTCAGCATAGATTGTTATCTATCCCAGTATATCTATCAAGGGCAAATAATCTTATGTCACACCCCAAACGGGAGGGTTTATACCTATTAACCCCCCGTCTGGCGTGAAGAATAAACGCTGGATATTAGAGAATACAGAAGAATAGCCCCCAAACAGTTGTTTGTTTGGCAAGAATAAACCTTAATAGTTATGTCTGGATAAGTTAAGATAAAGCCTGTAACTATTATCAGAAAAGACTAGAATTGCTTATTAGGGCTTATCTATACCAATGGATAAAAATACCCTTCTCTGTCATTTTAAAAGATTTATTTTACCTAGCAATCTCTGCACACATTCCAAAAACTATCGCATCTATCATATCACACACACATCTCTCATACTTATTCCCAAACACAAATAATTTATTTAGGGGTATAATTGTCATTTAAAAAATCATAAACTTTTATCTATCTCTTATCTACCACTTATCCTTACTTTATTCAAGGTGAACCAAACAACAAAAAGTTCAATTTTACGTTTCCCAATGAGAATAACAAAAAAGACAACCAAACAAAAATTTACCGATTCAGCATGGATTGTTATCTATCCCAGTATAGCTATCAAGGGCGAATAACCTTATGTCACACCCCAAACGGGCCATAAATGAATAGATAACTTTATTAAATAGAATAAATGATTTCCTGTTTAGTTTTTTTTTTACTCTTTATGAAACGTAATAATAAAGGTTGAGTAGTTTGGTTGATGAAGAATAAAATGCGAATAAGATGCAAAAAGTTGATTTAACATGTGAGCCCTATTGATGTAATACAGATACCGGCCTATTCTCACCTAATTCTGCAGAGCTAGACCTACTTATTCTCTATACCCAAACACCTTTTTCTATTTATTCTCATCTATTCCCACCGATTCCTTCCTTATTCCTCTACCCAAGCATTTTAGAGATTTTTTCTTACCCCCCGTTTGAGGTGGAGAATAAACAATGGATAGGGGAGAATACAGTAGAATAACCCCCAAACTAGAATAATGTCTGATAACTATTATTTCCCCATTTGATTGTGTTGAAAATCTGCATTTGATTGTGATTAGTCTGTTACCCTGGAAGATATGGCAAATATTGAAATGGAAAAACTGAAACAATTCTCTCCTGTACTTCAACCTCCTATCATCAAAATATTAGCATCCAGTAGAGAAAATATATTTTATTTAATAACATGTAAAGAAAAAATGGGTGTAAAAATCAAGCACATGACCAATGCAACAGAAACACAGGAAGAATAAGCAATGATAAAGCTTAAATCAATGCTTGATCCAACACCATAGGAAAGAGCCATCTGCAGAGTTTCTAGATACATCTCTATTGTGCACAGGTAGCATAACTTGATTCAAACCAACTGTACACAGAAAATCTAAGCTCTCCTTTGCATGTTAGATATTTGAAGTATCTACGAGAAAAAAAATGCATGAAGAAGTTGCTTTAGTGATACCGATAAACAGATAGATATGGAAATCAAACGCTGATTACAAGACAACATAAACAATGAAAAGCATATGCATTTAAGTTATATAACACTAAATAATTCAAATAAGTACTTGATCCTGCACCAGTAAAGATATACAATGGTGGTTTTTGTAGAAATACGTACACAATGCACTACTGGAAGCAAATTAGATTTTTTACACCAATAGCACCAAGTAGAAAAACTAAGCTGTCGGTTGGTTATATTTAGAACATATCTAAATTATCTTTGTGTAATAAGCATGTTTAGTATTTGAAGTATCTTCTACGGGAAAGAAGTATATAAACCAAGTGCTTACCTTGATAAGATTCAAGAATATATAATGCAATCCCACATGACATTTTGTCCAAAAAACTTAGGGATCCATATACAAATGCACAACCATCAAGGTCTTCCCCAACCAGAATGCTTTCCATGCTAATTCCTATCACCTGTTTTTCACTCAATGGATTAACTGGAAGCCAAAAATGATAATGTTCTTAATATGTATGTCTGAATGATTGAATAAAGTGTTGACATATCAAGATTTATACCAAATAACTAACCCAATAGTGACTTAATTAATGTGTGTTGGCAGAGATGCGAGCAAGCTAGTCACAACTTTGCTTATACAACAAACACAGGAGTAAGTGACTTTCTGAGGGACTACCTAAAATCCAGTCATATGCGCAGTGTGGCTGGATTTGGAAGTATCTGGAACCAGTGTTCTAATAGTTTTTAGTTTTTACAGTATTTCAGGCAAAAACAAATTAAAAGTCATGCATAGAGAACTACATATTGGTGAGAACAGATACTTCAAAAACTATGGATTGAGCTATTAGCCTAAGCCAAAAAAAAAACACACACTGAGGTTGTTCTATATGTATGTGGGGCAAGAAAGCAGACACACACAAACCAAAACCAAAACACATACAAACACACAAAGGGGATAGAAACAAAAATGAACTGGTCTACTTCAGGCAAATTCAGTGAAAAATACAAAGGCCTGCTCATTTTCTCTCTCTCGATCATTAGTGTAATTTCCACATTATATAGATAATATTTGAATCTTTTGAAACCAAACACAATACCTCCGTAAGTAGCTCCGAGTCATCCATGGAATGGAGATCTAAAAGCCCCCCCAAAAACTCCCCCCCAGCTCCGGGAGAACAAAAATTAAAAAAACCCATCTTTGATTCTACAAAATTTCAAGCACAACCAACATTCATGAAAAAATCCAACCACCCGAAAACACAAACCTTCAATTATAAAAAAGAATCCAAAACTCACATAGATTATCAAACGAAAGGCCCCAAAAACAGAAACCCAAATAAAAAAAACTAAAAAAAAAACCCACCAAAAGCAGTCGTCGACGGGGGTCGCGGTATGTCTTCAACGCCCAAATCCAACAACCCCCCCAACACACACACATACACATCTCAAATTACAAGCAAATCAACCACACAAACACCAAACGAAACCCTATATAACCACATTAAAAATATAAAAAAACACATCAACCAAAGAATACATGAAACTAACAACCAAATATCAAATCAAAGAAATAGACACACAAACCACACAAACAGTTCTCCATCACCTTCAATTAGAACAAAACGAAATCAAATTCAAGAGAGACTGCGGAGATTGACAGAGAGAGATCTGACCAGTCAACGGTGTCGGGGATTCTGAAGGGCCTCGACCAAGAAGGGGTCCACCTGAGGATGCTCGACGGTCATCTTGTTCTCTTCCCGGTCATCGGCGCCGGTATCGTGCACCGCGAGGGATGATAAGTGGTCGGACGGCGGAGAAGCCATGGATCTCGGCCGAACCCGCGGGGGAATATGTGTTTGAGAGAGAGAGAGAGAGAGAGCGAGAGCGAGAGACAGAGAGGTCCCGTGAGAGAGAGAGAGAGACAACGAGAGAGAGATGGGTTTCGACCCTTTTTTTTCGTGTGTTTGAGCGAGAGAGAGAGAGAGAGAGACCGAGAGAGACCGAGAGACCCTGTGCGACCACTTTTCGACTTTAATTTTTTTTTAAACGAACGTGGACCGTGCGATCGCACGGTCCTTATACGGGGCGCACGATGGGGTGCACCGTGCGCACGGTCGCACCCCATCACGGCCGAATGTAACTGTCTACTCCACTCGCTTCCCACTTCGTGCCTTTTGCTAGGAGGATAAAGTGTCGGGAGTGGCATGGAAAAACACTCACTTCGATCGCCTGATGCCAGTCACAACTGTTCCTTCGTACATAAATATATATATATATTTTTTTTTTCTAATGTATAGTTTGACTCTAAATAAAATATCTTGTGTAGTTCAAATTTCATTTATAATCATAATATGTCAATGGAAATTTATTTCAGGGGGTGATTTAGATTTACAGATATATGTTTCTAAAGGTTATTTGGATTTTTCTCTATATGATTTATAAAGAGTTTTGCTACACATGCCCCATTATATAGACTCCAATCACAGGCCCCATTAGGTGTCAATATGTTATTGGTTTCCTAGTTGACTTTTATAAAAGTGCAAAAAAGCAAAGTACAAAACTACTCTTATTTGAATCACACCGGAACCATTTTTTTCGTTATTGTTTCCACCTCGTAAAATGCATCCCAACAATATCTAACCAACATTTTTATTGACATTTTCTACTTAAAAAAATCATTCCGGCCGACCTATTCATCTTCGGCGACCGGCGTTACCACCTCTGGATTTCTCTCATCACCATCTATCATATGAGAGGTGGTTTGACTATCTTTCCAGTCCCGGACTCCACATTTTTCGAATCAATTACATTTTGTGATTGTAATTTATTGTACAACAAATTTAGTTACATTTATGAATGTAACTAATTTTTATTATATAAGACATATAAACATCAATTATATTTCAAAAATGTGATTGACTTACAAAATATAATGCATAAATATTCAAATTAGTTTGAAATATTACACAACCACACGCGAATACAACATCAAAACTCTATAAATCCTAAAACAAAAATTAACATCAAACATCGGATTCAAAGAAAAAATTATAAACAAAAACTATATCAAAGACTGCCAGATTTAATATCAAACACCAAATTGAAGAAAAAATTTATAACAAATGCAAGAATAAACAATAACAAAGGTCACACCTAAATTGACAGACATTGAAAACGATAGCCAAGTCGATCAATTGTTCACAAAATAGTTTGTGAATGTAACTGACTATAGCATTAGTTTCAAGTACTGGCTTATATTAAAAAAGTCAGTTACATTCCTAAATGTACCTGACTATACAAATGTAGCTGACTCTTTACAAATATCACTGACTTCTTTTGAATTGTAACTCAGTTTAAATAAAATTAAAAAAACAATATACGAGTGTTATTTCACATTTAAATAAAAAATTTCAATCAAACAAAAAGAAAATTTTAAATGAGTTTAGAAGATTTGTGTTAGATTATCTAAAATGAAAAAACATGCCAATAAAAATTAATTTACTATCAAATACCAGATTCAACAAATATAAATTTGTAAAATCAAATAATTACACACAACTGCATAAACATAAATCATTTCCAATCTGTTGCTAGGTGATTTTAATAACAATAATGGTGTTTTAAAAATGAAATGAACTATTGATTATGGGTGTATAAATAATTCAATTAGAATAAATTCAAAAACAAAATAAGAAACGTGAATTACAAAATGGAAATAATTTATTGTCACATTGGTAGAAGAGAGTAATTATTACTCTTTCCTTAATTATGGGAAACAGTTGCCGAATAAATAAAGAAAAAATCACAAAAAGGGTAAAATAGGAATTATACATATGAGCTTATTTGGAGCCTACAAAAATGGGGCCTGTCAATCATTTTCCTTTTATAAAACCAGTGTTATTTATTTGATATATTTATAATTCAATAACGTAAACAACACCAGTCAGGATGGCCGAGTGGTCTAAGGCGCCAGACTCAAGTTCTGGTCCTCTAACGAGGGCGTGGGTTCAAATCCCACTTCTGACATTTGATGATGAATTCGGTTATATTTTTCATTTTTTTTTATTTAAAACCAAAATGTGTTAAAAACTTAAATCCAACTTTTGTTTTATATCTCTTTTCACATTTGATAACGTGTTTAAATTTTGAGCTATATCTAAATAATCACTCAAATCTGATCTTTCTTAAAATAAAAAATAAAAACAGCTTAAAATGCTTTATATGTTGAAATGTATTGTTGTTGTTATTATTTTCTTATATTTTAATGTTCACACATACTTATTTGGTTTATCCACAGGTTTCACAGGGCATGCAGCAAGTGGATGCCTCATATCAGGGGAAAAAGAGGAACATTGATTTATGAGTTTTTTCTTTTCCTTTTACCATCAAAAGAAAAATTAAACACTTTTGCAGTTCATATACTAAAATACATAATTTCACAAAAAATAAAATACATGTTCAAATTAATTAAATACATTCTTTTTTACATTTTTCCTTGATAAAAATATATACTCACATATTAAAGTATGTACTCTATTAAAATTTTCATATATCAAGTTAAAATTGTAGGAATTACTGTATGAATGTTTGAATCAATATTTACAATTAACAGCCCAAAATTTGTGTTCAATTTCCTTGCCATCACAAAAAGACCACTGGTATAAATAAAGTACATGGAATCCCTGTACTAAATAAAGGAACCAAAATAAAGGAATGTTTGGTTTGGGTTTAAAAAAGCACAAGCAGGTGACATGCTTTAAATAAGGCTCTCTAAATTGACATCTTTCGATGGTTTTAGAAGCATCTAGTCCAAATAAAGAATTAATGAGAATCAAATACAAACAAATTTTAAAATAGCTTCTCAGATCAACATCTAAACCCTAAAATGTTTCAAATACCTCAATTTCCACTAATCAGTAGATTATAAATGGATTCACTTCTTTCGAAAAAAATCATCTACACCTGATGAGTAATACAAATTCATTCCACATAAAAAATCGACAGTCTGGCGGATGCTTAAAATCCGATCAATGCCATTCGAAAGAATCCAGGGATGGAAGGAATGGCGTAGGTCAGTCGATCTTAATCATGTGGAATGACGAAGAATGACTTTTAAAAGCTTACAATGGTATGTACACAAGAATTGGGAAGTTGAAAAGAATCCAACAATGTTGCACATCCTCCAGTGGACCTTGCTATACAGTTAGTACTACCTGGAAAAAGACCACAGAAAACTATCTGTATCAGCAATTGGGATTAATGGATGACAGAACATATCATGATTACATGACAGAAACAAATGCAGCATAACAAATGATATAATTTGCAGTATAAGTTCATTAGATTTCAGAAGATGTATAATAATGACAGGATTTGAACATGAATGTTTCTTCCCAAATACCATAATAGTTATGTAAAAAATGGGTTCTGCATGACCAACTGGATATCATGTATCAATATACTCCAATTTGAAGTCAAGCTTATGAATCCTGTTATGCTGATGTTTATTGTCCTGGGTCACTCATGATGAGGTTTTTTTTCTCACATTCTGGGTAACTATTGCCAGCCAAAGCTTCAGGTCAATTACTCAATTAGTACAAACTTCTACCCATACTATGATTGCAAATGTAATCATTCTATGAATTGCAACTGTTTTTGACATAGATTTTAAAAAATGGCATTAAAATTAACTGATTATTAATCATGCAGTCACAGAAATATTGACTTTTCAGCTAAAGAAAGATGATTACCTCTTTAACAGGAAGATGATTAAATTAGTTCTCATCATCAGAACTGGAACCATCTACCCGCCGATCCCTAATAGCAGGAAAAAGAAGAAGCCTGGGATCAGGAACCGGTGGTAGTGTTGGAGCACCTCTATTTACCGGCATGTTGGGTGTCCGTATGGGGGATATTTTGACTTCTCTGCATGCCTTATCCAACATTCCAAGAAATTCCCGTACTATGACAAACAAGCGCAAGCCCTCATCCTTCCCTGCATTCCCATGGTAATAGTCCATGGTTCTCTGAACCACATTCCTTATTCTCTTTTCTTCCTCTGCCAGCCAAGTAATGTCAATCTCCGCATGCTCTATGAAATGCTTGAGCTTGCGATGAAACCCACTTTCTTCTTCCAAGCTCTTCATGTCTGTGTTCAAGAAGCGGTTCATCTTATTTAGCCCTTGTCTAAGATTAGCCACCTGACTTGTCAGGGAATCAAAATCGATGAAGGCTGCCTTCTTAACATTCTCAAGTTCTCTGCCCAAACTAGACACAACCTTAAGACCGAGACTACGATAATGCTCTCCTGCTTCACGGGGAGATTCATCAATAAGATCTTCCGAGCTTAGGCTAGAGATGCTTCCACTCTCTCTTGCCACACGTGCAGCACGAACACCTTCAGACCGGATTATCTCTTGAACAACAAAGTGCAACAGTGTTGTCTTCCCATCTGCACCTTTAACATCAGATAACTTTAGGAGCGTATCAAGCTTGAACGCCCGAGCCCCCCCACGGAATGTGCCATCATTCATACGGTTGCCAGTTTTGAGGACTGCTTCTAATAGTTTCTTGAACAGACGATTGTTTTTTATTTCCTCACAAGCAACCTATCCAGAGAAAAGGGAAAAGTTATTTGATGCAAGCAAAATGATTTAATGCCTGAAAGAAATGTCTTGAACATGGGACAGGCCAACCATGAAACATCAAGCCTGGGAGTTGCACATTCCCATGAATCCAAACTAGTGGCATTTCCAAATAATATGGCACTTCATCCAGGACTTCCTTTATTGACAAAATAGAAATGCATGTTCCAAAGTGATGATGGGAAAAATCCTATATTGTTAGATGAACTAAAATAAGGCCATTTGAAGGAGAGATCCAAAGACTTGCCTCTAAAATTGTGAAAGACTCCTTGATGCTCGATACGTCCTCTTGAAGAGAACCCATAAAAAGCAATGCCTCCATCCGTTTGAATGCACATGGAATATCCACCAAGATTTTCAGAAATTGTTCTGCACGTCCAAGTTGGGATATTTCTCCACTATATAGCCTTAGCTTTAGTTCCTCATCGGTGCTTGGTGGCATCTTAAGCAATGTCTGTAGCAGCTCTGGTGAAAGCTCATTCCCTATTTGATGAGTAATATAAAGAAGTTAATGAGAAATATACTGTGTTTGGTATGAATTAACCAGAACGTGACCAGTGAATTATGGAGTTGTAATATCTCCAATATATTCTTTACTACTTTAAACTAGTTTAAATTCATCAGAACATATCATGTTTCACCTTCCATGAGGGCATCACAAACTTCTTCTATTGTCACGTTCAGTGCACGTAGAGTGATTGCCAAGTTCTGGGACTTTTTGTGATCAAGAATCTGAATATACTGGGCAGAAGGATCATTTGATGCCAGCTCCTTTTTGCCCTCACTTTTGTGTTTATCAGCAGAACCATAGCCAAAAAGTCTTTCCATCATCTCTTCATTGAATCTGAAAATGCAGTATTAGTTTTAAATATGTTCTGATATTTCAGCTTTCCAGTGATAGAAACTAACAAGTCATGAGGTAGATCCTTACTGAAATGACCCTGAACTAATCTGATTCCAGACCATTGAATGATCAGTGTTAGCAGAAACTTTATCCCAAAAGAATGGTTTTAACTTGGCCTTTGGAGCATCTGAATCAATCTTTGAACCAGCACCTTGGTTTGGTCCAAGTGGTGAAGGCTTATTAACTCTGGATGAACCTGAGCCTATTGGTGGTGGTCGTGGAGGAGTAGGACCCTTCGGTGGCGGTGGTGGGCGAGGACCTTTAATGCCTGAAGGGATGGGTGGGGGAGGTGGTGGAGTACCCTTGCCAATGGGAGGCAGTGTAGGAGGAGGAGGAGGAGGAGGTGGAGGTGCTGGTGGTGCTGCTGCTACTAATGTTGATGGTTCCAGTGGATCTGGTGTAGGAGGATTGATAGACACAATGGGAGGCCTAGTTGCCAAATCAGAAGCTCCTGAAAGTTCTTCAGACGAGGCCATTCCAATTGAGCTGATTTCATGTGAAGGAGCATGCCATGTTTTATTTGAGTTGGTCTTAAAAGATAAAGTTCCTAACTTTTCCTTCTCGATGGAGCTTGCCAAACCAAATGATGTTGGTGAAGAACCTGAGAAGAAAAGGAAATTACCCCATGACTTAGAAGTCCAAGAATCAACATCCATGTCCGCATAATAAATTTGAACAATACCATACCAGAGGAGAAGTCGCTCATGCTTAGATTTAGAAGAGGTCTGTCATCTTTCATCCCACTTTCGAAGCTATTACGATCCCTGCAACACCTGTGGTAGCAGCAAAAGAGCAGGCCTGCAAGCAGGAATGTCCCCACAGCAGTTACAGTGACAGCAATGACAATCACAGATTTGTCCGTCTGCTGCTTCTTTGATGATTGAGATGGAGCAGAATCTGGAGATTGTCCAGAAGTTGAAGGCAGTACTACATTTGGAACCTCGGATCCTGGAGCAAGCGACTGACTTGGAGTCTCAACAGGGGACAGAGTGCTAGAATCTGGAGAGCTGGCCGGTGCTGGATGAGAATATGGTGCAGGACTAAATGCAGGTGGATCAACAGTGGGACCTGGAGTTGGGGCAAGGGATGGGGAAGGCAATGGGGATGGCGAAAGGGATGGGGATGGGGACGGGGATGGGATTTGTGGTGATTGATCTGCAAGGTGGCGTCTCAAAACATGCCAATCAAGTAGTGATTTGAGGAGGTCCACACTCCAGAACCCATGACCATCCTCTTGTCCAGATACACAGGACGGGAAATTCTGCTTGCTTAGGCAATCTAAAAGGGTGTGTTTCATCTGAGGAGGAAGGAGAGTGATCAGTTTATCTACATTGACTTCTGTCGCTGACCTTAGCTTCAAAATTATCCGAGTACAGTCACTTAAAATTTCATCCAAAATTAAAATATCTGATTTTAGTGCTTGTTTATGTCCATCAAATCAAGCCTGCAATCAACCCGTACTCGGCCCACCTGAACATATAGAATGGAAGCATAAACCAATTATCAGTTCATGGATTTAATATTATGTCTACATGATAAATGCCTTCGCATCTGCATTTATCTATTATATTATTATGTGGCGTGCCATCTGATAATGATAATGAATCTGGCATATTGGACAGCGTTAGTACAAGTAACATTCTAATATCAAGTGATTTAAATTTTAATTTGTCCAGCAGACACCAACGATGCTGGTTACAAGGCATAAGAATAGCAAAGCATGAACACTATATGAAGAAAATTACAAGGCATGGATTAACCATGTATTTAATTTAATAATTTCTAATATGAGGAAAGTGCAGACCCCAAAGAATGTAAAAGTTTTCTGATATTAAATATTTAATGATGACCCATATCAAGTTTTTATTTTTAAAAACATATGGCACTCAGGATGATTTTTCACTCTCTTTTTTTCATTGCATGGATTGCCTTTAGGTGATCTTGGAAAAGAAGATTAACCGAAATAGTTGTGGGTGCTCTATAATATATGTTATCCTGAATAAATCAAAGAAAAAAATATATCACCAGTAAAACATAACAACAGATAAAAATATACAGAAAATGAATTGTCAGCAAACCTAAACAAAATAATGCACGGTGGCATGAGAACCACATATGTATGTATTGTATAATTTCCGTTGTATTGGACACTGTTTGGAAGAAACTTGGAGGCCTGTGGACAGTTCTTAAGAGGATGGAATAGCTATACACTTTACAAGAACATTACAAGACTTTCTTCTAATTCCCAAAAAAAAAATGATTTCGTATAGCTAATATATACATGAATGTCATGCATGTTTCTGAACTAACTCTGCACATAAGTTTTTCCACCCTCTGTTTAATTGCATATCTGTTTTGCTTTCCAAATTCCATTAACTATGCAAAGATCAGGAAGAATAAAGATGCAACATTTAAACCCCGTCTGAAAAAGAAAACCTCAATCATCCTCCAGTATGCCAGAAAGTCTCACATTTTCAATATAATTCTCATAGTCTCTATCAGGAGCTGAGATGAAATAGTGCTAAGCTTGTCTTCTAGCTAAACAGTTGTCCATCACTTCTCTTTTACCTTACTAGCTTCAAAAGAAACAGTGGTAACACAGAACCATCAATAATTATGCCACTATCTTGGCGAACTGCCTGACCTCAACATATAACATATTAATTGGAACCACTCAGCAGAAAATTTAGCTTCATCCAATCATTGCTGATCATGTATTTAAAAAGAGAAGATACTGTCTAAAAGTAGTCATGTGCACCATTTTCTTCTTCTATCACCTTTTCCCCTAACGGATAGGGAAATACTTCATCAAAATTAAGAATTTTTTGGGGCATCCCACTTCCACTGATCTTATGGAGTATACTTCTGTATACGTCGAGGTATTGGTTCTTTCTACAAAAGCATAGTCTAAGCATCATATATAAACATTATCATTCAAGGTTTCTTGGCAAATAATCAGAGGATGTACTGTTAGATCAAAATCTTTAAAACAGGTGCTTCAAATATGAGGCAATCTACTGTAATGTATAGTAATAGAACTTCTTCCTTTCTCTGGCCCAACAAAACCACAACATCCTCGCCAAGTTTCTTCAACTTAGGCTAGTTTGGCATTCATTATCATTCTGCTTCTGTTAGAATCCCCAGTTAAATGACATTCAGACTTTTCCTTTCTTGTGCTCATTCATATACATCTCAAGCAAAATTTTCTTCATTCCTCCTTTTCACAGAATCTATTAGAATTAGATTTCTGTAGACTAAGAAATTCTCCTTTTGGACCAGACTTACCAAACTGGCCGTTAACCTCCACATTTTCCATGCTCACTTGTGACAAAGCTACTCGATTCGTTCAATGTGCCCATTTAAACATTTCCCCCAATTTTAATATCAAAAGCAGGACCAGCAAAACCATCGAATGCATCTTCTTCAAATAAACATCCGCGAAAATTAAAAACAAAAAAATGCAATTCTTACCTTCGCATCACTGATTTCCACGGAAGCCATCACGGACGACGACGACGAACGATCCACCGCCGGTCCCGCCTCCGTTCCCCGCCGGCGACCCCAGATATCCCTCGACGGCGTCAGGATGAGAACCAAACCCGTTACAACGACAACGAGAACGAACACGACCTTCCTCGACCCCATAAGCCTTGTGTCCACGATCGATCGCATCGATCTCCCCCTCCCCTTCCGGTCCGATCGAGCTCAAATGCTAGCCGAATCCGCGAATCTTCCCACCGTCGATAGCCGTCCCTGTCTTTGACTCGATCAATCGATCAACCTCGTCGAGATTTGAATGTTGATTGTTAGGGTTTTTTTAATTATTTTTTTAATATGTTGTAATATATGGAAGAAAAAAAAAGAGAGGGAGGGACGCGGGAAGGGAAGACGTGTGAGGGGAGCATTTGACGGCAGAAATTCTAATTTTAATATTTTTATTGCTTTTGTTTGAATTTATTTGTTTGACTTTACATAAGGTTTTTCCCATTCATTTATAAAAGGGAAAAATCCATCCAACCTTGTAAACTAGCCCTGTCAACGGGTCGGGTCCGGGTCGGGTCGGGGTGGACCCGGACTCGACCCGTGGCAAGACCCGACGGGTCCGGGTCCAATCTAGGACCCGGCGGGTCCGGGGAAATGTGGACCCGGACCCGTCGGGTCCGGGTCCGACCCGACCCGGATAGTTGGCAAAAAAAAAAAGAAGAGGAAGATCTCATATATTTGTTTGCTTTATCATTCTATTTGAAATTTTTTGTATAAAACATTATTATTAATGAGACTATGTTTGAACATAATCTTATACAATTCAAAAAAAGTAAATGAATTATTAAACAATATCCAAAACAATAACCACTAACATAAAAAACATATTAACCTAAACAATAAAGATAACTAATTATACAAACATTCAAAACAATATTAACTTAAACAACATTCAAAACAATAAACATTAACATATTAACTAAAATAATAAACATAAATCATGTAACAAACTAATTAATTATACAAATTCAAAAGCTAATAAGTTAATTGTCCAAAACAAACCGATGACAATACATTACTAAGTTTATTACATATTAAACAACTAAATTTTTGCAAGTTGCAACATCAACACAACAAAAAAAATGTTATGGCATTATGATTATGATTTATGAACTTATGGATACAAACATAAGTTAAGTAAGAAAAAAAATTATGTATCAACTAATACTAATAGTCTTATAATATATGAGCATATATTAATAAAACAATCGGGTCTCGGGTCCAACGGGTCGGGGCGGGGTGGACCCGGACCCGACCCGTTTGTTTGTTCGGGTCCGCCGGGTCGGGTCCAACTCGGGTCGGGTCCAAATCGGGTCGGGTATATTACACGTGTAATCGGGTCCGGGTCGGGTCGGGTCCGGGTCTGGACCCGACCCGTTGACAGGCCTATTGTAAACTGACTCAAATCCATTTAACCCCCTTAATTTTTTTAAAATCTATGTAACCTCCTGAAAACACCTAATAAATTCACATAACTCCTTGAATAAAATTTTTGTTAATAGATGATGAAGATTTTATAAATATTTCATTTTGTTAACCTTGACTAAAAACATAATATACTAAAAAATCACTATAATGTGTTAAAAATGTAGGTTTTTAACACATTGTATATTTTAATATTTTTCATAATATTTTTCATCATTTATATAATATTTTTCATATTTTAACACATTGTAGGTTTTTTTAATATACTGTATTTTCTATTAGAGTTAATCAAACATAATATTCACAAAATATTCATTATCTATAAACATAAATTTTATTCAGGGTGTTATTTGGATTTATTAGGTGCTTTTAGGGGGTTAAATGAATTTTAAAAAAGTTAGAGAATTGTATAGATTTCAATTAGCTTACAACGGGTTATATGGATTTTTCCTTTATAAAAACTTTAGATTCAAAGGTCTCCTCTTCTAGAAAAGAAAAAAAATTCAAAGGTCTCTTGTTTTTTTATGAGGTTGATATAGGATAACAGGAATAGGTCTCACAGAATAAGTGAATTAATTGAAATAGCTTTAAAACGAGCGTTTGAAAGATTAATGTGAGGGGGGGGGGTAGTCGATACGGACTTTGATGGATTTCTGTGGACATTGTTTAAGTGATAGACTTTTGTAGACTTTGCAGACTTTCACAGACTTTTGCAGACTTTCACAGACTTTTGCAGACTTTCATAGATTGACGCTCATGGACTTTCACAGACTTTTGTAGACTTTTACATATTGACTCTCATGTATTTTCACAGACATTTGTAGACTTTCACAAATCACTCTCATAGACTTTCACAGACTTTCACAGACATTTGCAGACTTTCACAAATCACTCTCATGGACTTTCACATACATTTGCAGACTTTCACAAATCACTCTCATGGACTTTAAAAACTTTCACAGATTTTAGCATTTTTTCACATATTGACTCTTTTCACATATGGATTTCTATTAATAAACACAATAATATTTTGGATTTAAATAACAAATAAAGAACTCATCATACCCAACATAAAATATAATTTAATATAGTAAATATCAATCTTCACTTATCTGAAATGTATATTGCTAGAATGCCATGATAAAAACAAGTAATGAAAATAATTGATTGCAACACAAACAAATCCATAATTCTTACATTCATCAAACATATGAGTCGATATCAATATTTCATACATACTTACATTCATAAAAAACTCTTCTTTATTCGAAATAATCGATCTAAAATAAAAAAGAGAGAAAAAAACCTTATATTGAGAAAAATCCACAATGAGCTAACCTTTTTTTTTGTTATAAAGAGAGAATTTTATTGAGGGGAGGAATGAGTTTTTAATTAGGAAGACAATAAAAAATAAGAAAATATATATATTATATAAAAATCATATATTACATCTCTTCAAATATAATGAAATAAAATCATAAATTATATTACTTAAAATAAAATAACATAAAAGTGGTCATTATATTACTTTAAATAAAAAATAAAATAAAAGCAATCAATATATTTAGTCATATATATTCATATGCCTAAATATATCTTTTTATTTTTATATATGTCTGAACATTATAAAAAAATAGATGTATATTATACAAAAATAGAAACATCTTCAAAGAAAATCAAATAAAACATTTTACATATAATCAAATCTATAATAAATCTATATTTTAGAAAATAATTGTGGATGATTTAGACATATATTATATAATATATAATAATAAAATGATTTATTACAACACAAGCAAATCTACCATTCTCATATATTCATCAAACATTCGAGGTGATAGCAATATTTCATACAAATGGACATTCAGAAAAAAAAGATACAAATAAAGAAAAAAAATGTGAATAAAAATATGAAATGCATGGGATAAAAATCATAAATGAGTTTTGTTGAAAGAAAAAAAAAGAAATATTCACAATACTGGAATAAAAGTCCATGGGTGGGATTCTGAAATGACTTTTTCCTTTGTATTTCTCTCTCTAAAGCCTACAAAAATCCATCACTTATGAAAGTCTTTACAAATCATGTTTAAATTGAATAACACAAGACAAAATGTCTACTACGAAGAGTCTCAATCGAATAACGCTGGACTTTTTGTCCACGAAATAATGTCTCCATCGAATAACACTGAATTTTATGTCCACAAAATAATGTCTCAATCGAATAACATTGGACTTTTTATCCACGAAATAATGTCTCCATCGAATAACACTGGATTTTATGTCCACAAAATAATGTCTCAGTCGAATAACACTGGACTTTTTGTCCACGATATAATGTCTCAATCGAATAACGTTAGACTTTTTGTCCACGAAATAATATCTCAATTGAATAACGCTGGACTTTTTATCCATGAAATAATGTCTCAATCGAATAACGCTGGACTTTTTGTTCATGAAATAATGTCTCAGTTGAATAACACTGGACTTTTTGTCTACAAACCAATGTCCTGATTGAAAAACACAAGATTTACAAATCCATGGACATGGACAATTTGTCCATGAAAATCCTAATTGACTACCCCCTATTATAAAATTAACTAGTATAAAATAATATATATATAGATTCCAATCAATATGTAGAATTATGTTATTCCATATTATTTGACTCAAAAAAATATATGGACCTACCGTGTCACCTCTTATAAATCAACTGTCGTTACTTTATCATCTTTTATAAATCTTTATCTACACTTTATTCACATTTTATCCAAACAATATATACTTTATTATTATATTTTCTAATGAGAATAATTTAAAATATAATCAAATAAAAAAATTATTTTATCCCTATTTATACTAGAATAGTCATAAATATCAGAATAATTTAATTATCTATTCAAACAGGGGCTAATCATTTTGTAGTTCTATCTGTAGTCTTATGTATTATGATATCGCATAACATATCAATAGTATATGATGTTCTATTATCATTATATAAAATAAATAAAAAATATTTTTTTTTAAAAAAAGTAAAGCATCGTATCCTAATGTATACTTTATTTCAGCATGCAGTAGAATATATATACTTTTTTAGATGTGGGCTACAAATGAGATTGCTTTGACATTTTTTTTTCTTTTTTCTTAAATTTCTCTAACGTTACCTCCGAGTGAGAATAGTGTTTCAATGTTGATCAATTTATGGTCATTGAAACGTGGATGGATGGTTTATGATGGGGACGAATTAAGCGATCGTGGTATAAAGAGGATGATTCTAATCACGGCCTCCAGGTGGGCTCCGGAGGAGTGGATCGAAAGATCTGGTGGCTCTTTTGTCTATGTATATTTTACATTTCTTTATCTTTAGATATATAGTTATATATAAAACATTTTAAAATAAATGATTATTTCAGTTTAAATATGAGATAATATAATAATATGTTTTTTTATTTGTTTGTGTTTTAAGTTATTTTTATTTAGTAAAATAATATATTTTTTAATGGGTGGGGTATACCTATTATCGGATTCCTGATTAGAACTCATTGAAATATTCTCAAAAATTTGTTTTATGTATTTTTTTTATTTTTTAAAATGGATCCATAGAATTTATTATAATGTTTAATTATATTTTTTTTATTAAGGTATATGATTTGTTACACATGAGCTGCACATGATATTTACCTTTCATTTTTACTAAGGTATTGTCCTGAGCATCCCATTGATCATTTGAGATTATTAAATAACCATAGACTTACTAATATATCACACAAAACATGTGATTAGCAACGATTATTGGAATTCAAATTTGGGAAAAATCGATACAACTTCCTAGAGAATTCTCAGAAAAAGATAGAAGTATTTTTGTCATAAAAAAGATTAAATCGTATTTTTCATATTTTGCAGAGACTTATTTGAATGTCATTTCTGAAACTTCATTTTTTAACTAGAATATTCTTAAAATAAACTGACTATAATTTGACTCACGAACAAAATCTGCTAATCTTACATATTTTTCAGAGGCGTGTGGCGATTTTAGGGAAGTTTTATGGGATTAAAAAAATAGGCTTACTATTCTAACCACCAAGCCCATAAGAAACAGGGTCCCTTGAAGCTATCCATAGTACTGGTGTGAGATGGTTTTTTTTTTTTTGGAAAATGTTAATGTATTATGAATGAAAACCTGTCTTGATGTGATTTATTGTAGGGATGTACTGGTGTCTATCTTGAAAAAAAATATGTATTTGATTTGTTTTAAATAAACATAGTTTTTTTATTATATTTATAAATGATAAAGAATAAAATTCATTGAAAGTTGCCTGCTCTCAACCTGGAAAATCGAGTTCATCCTTTGATATTATCTGAAATTCTTACATCATATGATTGATATTATGTCCTAAGTTCTGGCTTTGCCTATTCTGTCAAATGGACATCCTACAATACAAAGATGCCATAAATTTTTTTTTTTTTGTTTGGTATAGATGACATAGACATGCTTATCTGGGTATTGTGAATAATTGATGGGAATAAAACACTAGATTTTGATAAGGTAACTTAAGTTGACAAGTTTTATGCAGACAATGACTCGTGACTCTCTTTTTTTTTTGTATTCCCAGAGTTTATCATTCAGATCCACAGTGTGGCCCTCATTATTTGTACTTTGTAGTCCATGTTGTGGCTAGACAACTCAACTGCTGTTCAATTTGGAGTGAAAACAATCAACTGGTGGATTTTATATAATTTTAATTAAGGGAGCTGCTACCTGGGCCCTATAAATTAAGTCTCATTTGTGAGTCCCAATATGTGGCACTCTCCTATTGGTTCCCTATTTGACTTTTTCTAACCACCAAAATGACAATGACAAGACTGCCCTTTTTATAATTTTAAAAATTAGTTCTAACTAACTAATATCCTCATTAAACTTTGTAACTAAATCCCACAAAAGGTTGCACCAGACATAACATATTTTGAAAAAAATCTGAAACACGTCTAGTGAAAAAAAAAAACATTAATCACATATTATCAATTAAGATACAATAATGTATCTGAAAATCCAAATAAACAAATATGGTTTGCATGAAACTGCACAGAAAATTCACAAAAAGTTTTCAAAATGCCAACAATAAGCAATTAAATATTAATCAACTATACATTAATCAAATCCATAAAAATAAAAATAACAATTTTCAAAAAATGAGTTGCAATTCAAATTCAAATACAGGTGTATCTGAATTTGAATTGACAAACATCTTAAAAAAAGGGCTAGAATTCAAATTCAGATACATGTGTATCTGAAATTTGAAATAACAAATACACATTCCATACAAGTGAATGTGCATTGTATTTGAAAATCTTGAATTTGAATAAGTCGAATAATGCTGATACAAAGCTAAAAAATATGATAAATGACACATTATGCATAATTATTCACAAACACACAATCATAAATGATTGTACATATCAAACTTGGTACACAACAATACATGTAAATCAAGATACACGTCATGTATCTGAATTTAAAATGAAATTCATATTCAAAACATGTATACGATGATTCAAATGAATGACGAAAAATCAAAATCAAAATCAAAATAATATATTTAGATCGAAAAAAAACTAACCTGAATGGATCGTCATTGTTTGCACCAAAAACTGATTACAAACAAAACTAAATGAATCAAAACTCTTCTCTTCTTCATTGATTGAACTAAAACAAAAATAAAAACAAATGGAATCCCCCAAAACAGAGAATCAACTTTTTTTTTTCTTCTGTTCCTTTAATCAATCTAAACCAATTAATGTATTCAATATACACAATTGCTTTCAATTAAATTAATTGTTTCTATAAAAAATGAAATTATGGTTTTACTTCACTAATTAAGGGGACGGTTACGATATGGGGATCGGTTATGATATATGAGATAAAAAAAGTGAATATAACATAAAAGGGTATTTTGGAGAATTCAGTCTTGCCACCTCATGGGGTTTAGAATGGGGTCTACCAATAGGGGCCCAAAAATCATTAATTGTTGCCTCTTATATAGGAGGCATTGTGGTTATGACATGAAATTTCTTTTATCAATGTTTGGCATGCTTTTCTTTTACCATTCCAAGGAATCTACCCCTCTGATCAAGATTAGCAAAAATGGTACAAAATAAGTTGAAAGTGTTTACACATGTGCACTCACATGAGTGTAGAATTAGATGATTCAACAAAATATTGTTTACATTCACAGGAAAGGAAGAGAGAATTACATATTTACTATATTTCTAGATTACAGAGTGTGTAGGGGCATACACATTTGATTCTCCCTCTTCACAATGCGCGCACACACAACATATAAATTGTAAAACTATTGTTGTATGTGGGCAGGGGCGGCTCCACTTGTATGGCTACGGGTTCAATTGGCCCCATCCAAATTTTGGTAAAAATTAAACATTACCCTTCCAAAATAAAATGCGTTGGCTGGGGTGAGTGGGTGACACGTGGACACATATATGTTGTGGTGGTTTGGTGGGGCCCATCAAATTAATTGTATTAAATAAACCTCTTCCTACCCTGCTTCAGGTATGTAGTCACATATCTGAGTTTCATTTATATTTCTTTTTTTATTATTAATTTTCTTTACCATTTTTGTATGTTAATATAAAAAATTTCATCATTACATAATCGTGTATGAATAATGTACAAAACCCCTTAACATTACACCTATCTGACTTCACCTATCTGTTTGGAAAATCATGGATTTTGTTTGGCTCTTTAGTTGATTAGTTGTTTAATTTTTTTAATGTATTTATGTTTATAAAATTTTTATTTTACAGATTTTGCCATTTGGTCAACGGATAAATTTTTAAAGAGAAAATCAACTAAAACAAGATTTTTCTCCTAGTGAAGAAAATTGTGATGCTCAGCAAAATCACGTTAAAGACAATCGTAAAAGTTTATATATTGGAAATCATTGATCTCATTTCTTTGATGATTTTTTTTAATGTCGGTTGTTCTTTTTTCAAAATAATTTTTTTTATAAATATATAATAAGTGTAGATTTTTTAAAAATTTTGTGAAATTTATTTTTTTAAATGACCCCGTCTATAGAAATTTCTGGAGCCGCCACTGTACGTGGGAATGAATATACATGCACAAAAAAACACTCGAGATATCGTTTACCTTTTCAAGATTTTGCCCTCGATCGCCTCAAGCAAGCTAACCATATAACTCGATATGCATTCCCCTGTTTAGTGATAAACAATATGTGGATCATGAATAATTTCTCTGTCTGTAGGTTTAGTTTGGTAAATGGATAGATATTTAGGATAACCTAATTTATGAGAGAAAAAAATCATTATTTTATTTTAAATTTACATTTGATAAGACATTTTATTATTCTTATTTTTTATGATTTATCCTTAATTTTGCATTTAGATCACATGATCTAAAATATATGATAATTTTAAAATAAAAATAAAAATATCAAGTCTACCATTTCTATTAATGTGGCATTAATATTATTAGTTTTGGTTTCATAAAGTTTTTTGTTACAAAATGTGGTAAAAAATGGAGATAACGTTTGTTTCATTTTTTAACTAGAACAAAATATCTTTTTTTTTTTCAAAATATGGACAATTGTTCGTGATTTATCACTTTTTTTCTTATGCCATATAAGAGAACATGTGATTTAACTCAATCATTTTTTTATTCTAACCCCTTATCCCAATGTCAAATCAGACTGTAGAGATAAAGTAACATAGAATGATACAAATATTTGGTTGCCCAAATTATAAAAGGAATTTATTCATCTCTATCTATCTAAACTAACTTTTTTTCTTCTAATTAATCGTTACAAATTAAATGCATATATATACACATGAAGATAATTAAGTATATACTACATTAAGTCATTTTATATGTTACGTTATTGTATAACAATTATAATAAAACTACAAGACACCAAAAAAAAAAATTATAATAAAACTATACAGTAAAACAAACAGTGTGTATCAACTACCTTTATTTTAAAAAAAAGTGCAAGTGCTTTTTCAATGGGTATGTCACACGTCCATGTTAGGGGGGATCTAACTTTATGAAATTGGGACAAGGACATAGACATATGTTCTTTCTGGATGGCTTTCATAACCTATACACAAGAAAGGGTGACTGTTATTGGCAGAAAGGGTGACTGTTATTGGCAGACCAACAACAACATTTGATCACGAAAAGTAACTCCTCTTTTGTTTTTTTGTTTTTTTTTGAATTATTCAAATACCCTTTGATTAAGGGTCAATTTTTTTTTCTATCCCTGGATTTTTATTTTTTATTTACCCCTGAAATTTGGTTTTTTTTTCCCTGAATTTTTATAATACCCGAACTATCCCTTACAGACAGAGTTACAAAAACACAGAAATATAATATGATACATACATAAATTATACACATAGTTACAAATATTTAATAGTTATCTATAAAAAATACTAAAGTATGCAAAATTGTTTTTATATAAAATGGTCACATATACATTCTCAGTGTCATTATATTTATCATCTGTAAATACATTCAATGTACACAAAATTGTTATAGATACAATCTGAAAGTTTCATTAAAATTGATACATCAATCATTTGTATTACGACGTTTTCTTCAAATCTTCATAATTAATTGTTCTCTCTTTTAATCATCTTCATGTCCTTTTAGGTAAAATCGAACTAGATATTCAATGTACTTCATAAGAAAGAACAGACTTTCCAAACTATATAAAAAATACAACTATCAAACACCTAAATAAATTTTCATTCAGCAATATGAATAAAATTAGGTAATAGCATGGATTTAAACTGAAAATTTATGAACAATTGTAATATTTTAGTAAAATTATTTATTGATTCATGTACTTAATAATTACAAAAACAACATTACACAACAACTACAACAAAAATTATCAATGTGATGCCCAATAACATAATATACTATTTACATAATAGAAATGTAGTATTTTCTATTATTCTTATAACAATTACAACATAAATTATAAAAAATATCATTTACAGAACAAATATGTATATCATACATAGAACTAAACTAAAGACATGTAAATTACAGAATTATAATGACTAATTACAAAATTGTAATACTAATCTACAGATAAGGGTAATTTAGGTATAAAAAAATAAGGTGGCACAGGTCAGAAGCATAAAAAAAATAAGATCAGATTTCAGGGGTAAATGAAAAATAAAAAAATCCAGGGGTAGAAAAAAAATTAGACCCTCCATCAAAGGGTATTTGAACAATTCTCTTTTTTTTCATTATCTCCTCTGTAGGACATATTGGCTAAAACAAATATAAGGGAAAAACTCAAAAAAATAAAATAAAATTGTGTGTGTAACATTCAGTCAACTAGGATATTCAGATCCACTTCAGTTACAAGTGAAACACAATGTCAGAGTGAACAATCAAACAATGGACATCTCACTGTTTTGATTATTTGAAATGGTTCTTTCAATATTTCTGGACAATCAAACATCTACCTTTCTTCAAAAAATATTTCTAGACAACAAATGACCTGAAAGTCCTGGGCCTGAAAGAAAATGGAAGACCTTTAACCTGAGAGACCTCTTTTTCTTTTTCTTTTTAAAAATAAATAGATAACATGGATGCTATTTATAACGTCTGGGGTTACTAAGGTCAGATGATAGAGATGGTTGTAATTCATATTTAGTTTGTTAACCAAATCATATTTATTATTTAATTTGATAACCTCATTCCCTACTTTATTTCCTAATATCTTCCAACAATCATATGTTACTGACACATATATATGATTGAAAGTTTTTTTTTCATATATACTTGAGATCACTAAAGTCCATCATAATTCATCACAGTTCTCTCAGATTGATGGCTCACTAGATCTGTATAAGTGAGATCGAAGAGATTTAACAAACAAATATAAGAATGCTTATTTGGAGATATGATTTTAGTGACATGAACTGTGGTTCTCCCCTGCTGGGGACCATATCATCATCATCATCTCATTGTCATATATATAAAAAAAGAGCGTCTATTTCATCCATCCCAAGAATAGATGGTCCTCTCCATTAATGATTATGAAGTGAAGCTCTAAATGAAGTGTTTTTTCTATGGGAGTTTGAACTTATCTTTTGCATTACCAATGGCCTTTTATTGAAGTCTGAAATTCCCACATTGAAAAACTCTTTTTATGGGGGCGAGGACACACCAACTAGTCTTGTGTAGAAAGTCATGTTTTGATGTGCGCTACTACGCGCAGTTTGTATGTATGGACAATCACATGAACCATGCACTTCAATAACATTCTAATGCGGTAGATGTTTAAAAAAATTCATATTTATTAAAAATAAATTTATTCAATTTATTATAAAAATATATATTATTTATATAAAAAAATATTTCTTTAGAACATGTTTATTATTTTAAAAAATACAAACAACAGTTTAGCATTCTGTTCGTAACATTATTCTTTGTTGATATACACCTCCTCAGCCTTTTTAGGGTGACCAAGGACTCCCCCTACTTCCCCATACACACGTGGGCACAGCTTGGATTCTGACTACAATCTACAGTGTATCGGGACCTACCAATTCTGTATTATAAAATATTCTATGGAGAGGTGAGAACATCAACACAAGCAGAGGATCTACAGGAAGAAAAAAAAAAGATATGGCTTTTTTTATTTATTTGTTTTAATGTTTATTCATAGTAGCTAGTTTTTAGGGCTGTAATTCGGACGGGTTGGGTTCAGATTGACCCAATCCTGAATCCAACCCATGAATTTTAAACTACTCAATCCTAATTCGATCCAACCCGATTTTCAACCCGATCGAATTGGACCAACCCGAACCCAACCCGATTTTCAACCCAAATTGGACCAACTCGACCCAACCCGAATTTCTAACATGATGTGTAAATTAAATAAATCAACTCGACCCAAACCGTAAAATTAGCTAGGTTTACCTAAAATTTGGACTATCCATATTAGAAACTAAAGAATGAACGGTTATGATCTTTTTTTAACTATTAGTTTACGGGTTCAGGTTGGGTCGGGTTGTGAGTAAGGTTAACCCGAACTCAACCCGATTTGTGAGTCAACCCGAATTGGCCAACCCGAACCCGATTTGATCAACCCAACCCATGTAAAAATCGGGTTCAATCCGACCCAAGTTGCAGCCCTACTAGTATTACTGGATTCATGTGAATTGTTTCTTAAAATTTTTACATCCACTATTGTTGTATTAACATTCATAAAATACTGTAACTGTCCTCACTTAGTATGACTGTCAATTATTGAAAACATACCTGCATTCTCTCTCTATCTGTATCTAAAAAATCCAAAATTATCTTACATTTAAATGTTTAGAATGAAGATGAAGATCAATGATCAATGTAACTGTTCTAAAGAATATATGAATACAACATGTGTGCTTAATTTGTATCATATATTATTTAAATTTAATTAACTAATAATTCTTGTATATTTTGTTTGCATGATCTTTAAAAGAGACGAGAAACCATTATGTCTCAATTTTAATTCACATATATGTTTTATGATGTCATCAAACATATTAATATATTTGTAAAAACTTGTAATTCTTGAAAATAAAAACAAATTTGCAATCACATGGGTGAACATGTATATATGCTGGTTGCCTTTCATTCACTTTACATCTTAGAATTTTTTAGAAGAACAAAAAAAAAACAACAAAAAAATGGTAATCACTTCACACACACAGAAAAAATTAGTTGAATTTAGTTTGCTATTCACCGATACAAAATTTAGACTTTAATTTGCAACTGACAAGCTCGAATTCAGATTCACCCCAAAATATAAATAGTTAGAACCAACTCTAAAAATAAAAGTTAGGCAAGTTTATTATAGTGATTATTTTTTGAAAATATTTTTCTAATGACAACCTCTAAAAAAATAAAATTTATTTAAAGATTAATTTGACTCATTAAAGCTAAGTAGCTAACATTTAATATCGTACATGACATTTTTCTAAATTTCAGGACCCCGGCCCAAATTTTTTCGCAAATGCACATTTATTGAAAAATGGAACTTGACAAATTTTGATGACTCAAATAGATTTTGTATTAATGACATATATCAAAATTTTCTTATTATATTTTTTTTTGTTCCTGAAAAACATCAACCTAACCTAGTGAGGGCACTGTGATATAAAAACCAAAAATCACAATGTTCGGTTTTAATGTGTTCCACAGTGTGAACAACCCCTTCTGTCCCTGACATTAATGTCATTCAGTGACATATATTAAAAACACTAAAAACACCCCTACCTAAGTGTTTTATTGATTATCACCACTGGGCCTGCCTATCCCCACCACGCTCTTTACTAAGCCCACCGGTCAAAAAAAAAACTTTATATAGTTTTAATTTGAAAAGTACTAATCCCACCGATCCATTCGACAGTCACACTATCGACCATTATTTACAACATTCGATGATCAATGTCAACCTATATTTAAAATATTTGACTATCATTCTGTCAACTGTCTTTAAACTATTCGACATGTTACATGTCGACCTGCGATGTCGATTTCGACACTGGGTCTGTCGAACGGAAAACATGAAAAATATATATCCTATTTTTTTTTATAAAATGAAAGAAAACATTATATATTTTTTAATTTAAGATAAAAATTATATTTTTCTCTATGGACATAAATATTAAACCACATATATCTATTTTCGTATGATTATGTGTTTGCCTTTTTTCTTCTATTCTCTTTCGACTAATATATCTATTTTTCAACAAAGGAATGTCTAAGTAACTTAGTATCCATAACTGAATAACATAATATTTTGACTATACATACAACTCATTTGAAAAACAAGTAGCCTCAAAAATCTATACAAGTCTGGTTACAACAACAATTCCGGTTTTGTGGCCTGATGACTCTGAAGAAAGTATAAAACATACACTTTACATTGAGTATATTTAGATGATTTTATAAAGAAAAACAAGTAGAGGATCCAGTCCCGTTTTATAATATCAATTCTTAACATTATACTGTTACATAAATCTCATAATTAAAGAAAATAGTTAAAACTAAATTAAGGGGTCCAACTGTTACAATTTGAATTAGTCATATCATTCTGTTATAGGAAATATAATAATATGTTACTAAAATAGTGGATTATTGATAGGGCTGGTAAACGAACCAAGCCGCTCGGGCTCGGCTCGGTTTGAGCTCGTTCAGACTCGTTCGTTTAGATAAATGAGCGAGCTTGAACAAATTTTAAAGCTCGGTTAGGCTCGGGACCTGTATCGAGCTTCATTTTATGTTCAAATTCGACTCGTTTATGTTATTAAAACTTAGTTGAAGCTTGACTAAACTCATTTATAAAATCAAAATATTAAATTAATACAAAGTTATGCTCGTTTAAACTCATGAACTTGGCTCTTTTAGGCTAAAATTTTGTTTTCAATTCCTAAAAACCCTAAAATGAAGAAGAACGCTAGGCTCGTGAGCTCGGCTCGGCTCGACTCGTTTATAAACGAGCCGAGCTTGAACATGTCAAAGCTGGACTCGTTCGGCTCGTTTACCACACCTAATTATTGATGTGGTCAATATTTATGTTCGCAAACAAATTTTTTTATATCAAATTATAAGTATATAATGTTTTCTTACATTTTATACAAAAAATTGGATGTAAAATTTTCATGTTTTCTGTTCGACAGACCCATTGTCGAGGTGGACATCGCAGGTCGACATGTAACTTATTGAATAATTTAAAAACAGTTGACATAATAAAGATCAAATATTTTAAATATAGATTGACAGAGTGATCGTCGAATATTGTAAATAATGATCAACAATGTGACTATCGAATGAATAGGTGGATTAATGTTTTTTAAATTAACTATATACGGTTTTTTTTTTTCACTAGTGGACTTAGGAAAGGTGGGGATAGACGGGCCCATCACCACTATCATATTAAATATTCATTCCCCCATTCAAACCCATTAATCACACAAACATGACTTATGAGTGGCATATTCTGTGGTTTTATCATGATAGGAGGCCATTTTAGTCATCAAAAAAATTCTAATCTATCACATGTGTCTTGCTGAATTCTCTCCTCAGATTTCAACATTAACAAATCTGCCAAACCTGGCTTGAACATTTCAACTCTGATTGTGAGTCTCTCTCTGTTAAGGCCACTGACCAAAATTTTCAAGTCGGTTTCAATGGCTCCAATGGACTAAAGATTCTGTCTTCTTGAATCTCTAAAGTATTCGGCTTTCATGGTCTACTTTTCCTCCTCTCTCTCATTTCTTATACTGGGTATCATTGATTTCTGCTTTTCTCTTTCAAATCCCACTGAAGGTACCTTCTTTGAGGTGTTGTAACTCTTCTTTGTGAGTTTCATTCAAATGGGTCTTTTTTTTTTCTTCTTTAATGGCTTCTGGGTTTCCAAGTTAGGCCAGAGAGGGACCTGAAGAGGCTAGGCCCATGTTGCTTCTCACTTGGGCAACCCTCATTTAATCAGAGGAGATAAGTTTCATCATACCCACCTCTTCATTTCCAGCTTTCATGGTTTAAGATTTCCAGCAAAGACAGATGAACCATCTATGGTAGTCCCTCTTGAATACATGGACAACAAAAGAAGACCCATCAAAGGAAACAAAGAGAAGGGAAAAGAAGAGACCAAGATGCCCACAGTGTGGTTCACACTGAAGAAGTCCCTCCAATGCAAATCTGAGCCGTCTGATGTCCATGATCCAAAGGCCAGGGCCAGCCACACCACAACCACAACCACCTGGGGAGCATCCTCACAAGGAAGGGAGGGAGGTCAGGGTGCTCAAGATCCATAGCCAACTTGAAAGATGTCATCCATGGAAGCAAGAGACACCTTGAGAGGCCTGCTAGTTGCAGCCCAAGGTCCATTGGGAGCAGTGAATTCCTAAACCCAATCACCCATGAAGTGATTCTGAGCAACTCAAGGTGTGAGCTTAAGATCACTGGTTTCAATGGTGGACTTCATGAAACCACCAATGGTGGTGGTGGTTTTGGAGGGTCTACATATGTGGGTACATTGAGGCCTGGAACACCTGGGCCTGGGGGGCATCTGCAATACAACCCTTCTTATAGAGGTGGAGGAGGGGCTACTCCTCCAAGGAAGTCTCCTGGGATTCTGTCTGAGAGGGAGGGGTTTGGAAATGGTGGTTCTGTTTTCTCTACTGGAGTTTTCAATGGTGGTGGTGTAGGTGGTGGTGGTAATGGTGGACTCCATTTTGCATCAGTTGCTAGAGCTTCTCATGAGACTGAGGGGGTCCTTGGATCTTCTAATGTTGTTAGCTGTCATAAGTGTGGGGAGCAGTTTGGGAAGTGGGAGGCTGTGGAGGCTCATCACCTCTCCAAACATGCTGGTATAGTAATCCTTCTCTGTATCCATAGTGGATTTCCTTTGTGAATGTGTTTATCCTTTTTCTTTTTCATCATTTGGGGATTCAATTTCTTGAATGGTCTTTGTTTTGGTTGTTGAACCTGTAATCAATTACATGATTTGATTCTAGACTTCTAGATGTTGAACCAAAAACTGGTTTGATCTCTCTTTTCTTCCATACATAAATTTTGTCTCAAGTTGTAAGTCTCATTTTCGTGTTCCATGTGTAGAATGTAATCCGATGTTATTGAGTTTTGTATTTCACCATGTTTTTGTTGTTAGAATCCTCTGTTTGTATAGTTCATGACTTGATGCAATCTTGTTTTCCTATAATTTTGATCAATAGAATTAGCTAATCCGTGTTGGACATCATGTAAGTCTTCATGCATCATCAAAAGCCATAACAAAGTAAAAAAAATCACGGGGTTGGTTTTTGGCTAGAGCTCTGGTTTTGCTCTCCATTGAGTCTCGAGTTTGAATCCCTTTGGACTTACGTTATGACACATGGTTTGTGGTTCTTATGTTGGGGTTCTTCGTCACTAGAAAAAAGGCCATGACAACTTATATAGGCCACTCTAGGCTTCTAGCATTCTTGCAAAAATATCAGTAGATACATGCTTTTAATGTGTTTCTCTTCTAGAAAATGTACACTGTTTTCACAAGCTCTCTAGTTCTTATCAACTTATCTTCTCAGTATCCCAAATTTCACCTCTTTATCATGTACGCAGTTACCGAACTCGTGGAAGGGGACTCATCTAGAAAGATAGTAGAGATCATATGCAGGACAAGCTGGCTGAAGTCAGAAAGCAATTGCGGAAGGATAGAGAGGGTTCTAAAGGTTCATAACATGCAAAAGACCCTCGCCCGGTTTGAAGAGTATCGGGAGATGGTGAAGACGAAAGCAAGCAAACTTCCCAAGAAGCACCCACGTTGCCTCGCCGATGGGAATGAATTGCTAAGGTTCTATGGAACCACCGTGTCTTGTTCTCTCGGTATGAATGGCTGTTCCAACCTTTGCACATCTGATAAATGTTCTGTCTGCCGAATCATAAGACATGGCTTTTCCACTAAAAAAGAACTCAAAGGAGGTATTGGTGTCTTCACTACTTCTACGAGCGGAAGGGCCTACGAATCTATTGAGATTTATGAAGATGACCTTTCTATAAAGAAGGCTTTGTTGGTTTGTAGAGTGATCGCCGGAAGAGTCCATAGGCCTCTCGACAACTTCCAAGAGATGGCCAATCAGTCGGGCTTCGACTCGTTGGCTGGAAAGGTTGGCCTTTATTCGAACATAGAGGAACTCTATTTGCTTAATCCGCGGGCACTCCTCCCCTGCTTTGTGGTAATCTGTAAACCATGAATAGAGTTTTTCAGTTCTTTTGTATCATCTTGAGTTGGAAATTTGAATGCGTTTCCACTGTTGTCACAGTATGTTATTGTTAAGCTCTTGTTTTGTGATCTCCCCATTTTTTTTGGTAAAACGAGTTCAAAAAAGGGCTCTTTACTTGATGCATATTTTGAAATTAACTTTACAACAAATTTTTTTATTTATGATTCCTGTAAATCTCTTTTTTTTTTAAACTAAAGTTGCTTTTTTTATTTCATTTAACAATGAGTTTGGATGAAGTATAATACAGCAAAAGCAGATTATCCAAAAACTGCTCAAACCAGGTTTCAAATGTGTATGAATTCAAATCAATTGGTACAAATTCATACCAATCTGTACCAGTTCAGACCAATGGATTCCTTGAATATCCTTAAGCCAAATAGCACAAGTTATCTGTCTGATAAACATTTTTTTGAGCCATTCTTGTCAACATGCAAGGTTTCACATTATTTTAGATCCATTGCAGCATTGGATTCATTCAATTATGACCTGTCTGTCTAGATGTGAAATCTCTAAAATGGTTATGCTGTAAAGTCACTGACCTGTAAGTAGTTCTTTGTATTTATTTGCTGAGACGTGGCCCATTTCATTATGTATCAAACTATAGTTTATGCCACATGCATTCACTAACTGATAAAACTCTTCTCCTATTTTTTTGTCGTTCAGCTCAGTCATTCTTCAGGGACATAAAAATAGCCTTTAAAACAAGCATTATGTCTGGCTGTGTGTGTGACCCTCATCAGGATTATTCTTCTCCTGGTCAGATGGGGATCTCAATTAGTGGACCGATGATCGCGGTTTTTGCCTAATCTGGATTAAAAGACACTGTAAGGTCAACCTGAGCAACTTGGATTTGTTTTATGGGACATGCCTGAAGCCAAGGAAAATGTTAATAGTTTGTCATTTATACAGTCACTTTTGAATACTGGACAAGCATATATTGATCTAATGAAGTATAATTTTTTTCAAAAAAAAATGAAGTAGATACTTGAATGAATTGAGTGCCGAGATATTATGTTTTTCATATGAGAGTACATGCTGATAATGTGTAATTTGACTGTAGAAGTGTGACAAAGTGGGGGAGTGAGTATGAATGCCCTGTCAGGAGAGGTTGGTGGGGTGGCCATTCATGCTTTACCTATGTTTTTATTTCAATTTATGGTTCCTTAGACATTTCTTCTGCCTTGAATACCTTGTTTGTTTCATCCAGTGGAGTTTTTTTTCTTTCTTTTTTGGTTTGGATTTTTTTAACATCTACATGGGGCAGATAAACATTAATGTGGAGTCAGGGTCCCCCATGTCTTATATAACAGTGACACTGTACCTGTGAAGCACCTAATTTGTAAATAGGTTTTCTATGAATTTTATTTTGTTATTTATGCAAGGTTTTTTAATATAATTTTTAATTTGTACAATGGGGGGGGGGGGGGGGGGATTAGTTGGAAGGGAAAAAAATGTAACTGTTAATATCAATTTTCACAAAATTGAAGTGATCAATGTTGTAACTTGTTCCAAAACATCCTGGCATCCTGCAATCTCTCTTTTATAATGTTAACATATAATAGTGATCATGTTGGGTTTTATCAGCTTTATCATTTTTTATGGATATGTCATAATTAATAATAATTTTCTAGTGATGCATTCCATTAATTTTTTTTTATAGGGATTCTCTTTTTGACAAATTAATAATAAAAGTTCATTCATATTTTTATATTTGAAATATTAGAAACACATAAATTTTGATACAATCAACATGTCTTTTAGCACTCTTTTATTATAAGAGTTATTTTCTCTTTGCAGCTCCCCCAATGTGCTGTTTTTATGCAAATAAATAGTATTGGAAACCCCGTAGCACAGTGCATGTAGAGACAGTCTAATCTTCCATTAAGAGTTTTTATTTTCTGCAGTGTGTTTGAGCATCTGAACACCACCTTAATGGTTGGTAGAATGCATTTGAGTGAGTTAAAAATATCAGAAGTACTCTTACAAAAAAAAAATTTAAATGCTTGTCAGATGGTATCTATGGACTTCCCAACATTTCATATTAATTAGTCTTCAAATTTCAAAACACCCTTACAAAGCTCTGTTAAATCCTCATGTACAGTGAAACCTTTTCAGTGACTGAACATGTTTTCCCGACGAAATTTATTAGGTGTGACATAAATATCAAAACTTGAATCAGTGTCTGAAGCCTATTCTGGTTATATTTTTTTAAAATTTTTCATATTATATATTTAGTACACGCGTGAATGAAGAGAGAGAGAGAGAGAGGAGAAGGTTTTGAAATAAAAGCTTTTTTTTTGTCAGAGTTCATTGAAATGGCAGCATTGTAGTGTTTTAATTCTGTATAACCGCCAAAGTTAATACGTATTTCATTTTGAAAGATAGAAGTTATTATCATCTCCATCTGTCAAATCTGAGCCGTCCATCAATGTTATTCTCGCTCTGTTTTACTCCGGCCAGCTGTGTGAGAAGATGGATTAAAGACTCGGGATAACTTATTCAATGACTACAGTCCGTAGTTCATGATTTTTTAAAAATCATACTCATTTTTTAAAATGCATGTTATTATATGAAATGAAATATATACTAGATATATTAATATATTTTTTTTCATAATGAAAAAATATATATAAAAAACTGAGTCATATATTATGTTAGGACCCATACGTTAAGATAGTATAGGTTGCAAAACGAACTGCAAAAAAGACTGCGTGTATCAGCGCGCTTCTGTTGTACAGAGATCGTTGTGGTCCTTGTGGATTAGCCTGTGATTTTTTTATTTTTATGTAAATGTGTGTGTATAATTTATTAAAATATGTATGTTAAATTTTTATTTGTTTTCGTTACACTAAATATACATTTAGCAAACAAAATCAAATCATATACAAATTGCACATGAGGTTGTGCGTTGTACTGTCCAGTTGTCTTCAATTATAATATCATTAGTGTAGATTGTTTGCATTAATCAGTGTATATATTCACAGTATGTCCTCTATTACCAAAAAAAATAAATATAATAAATAAATAAAATTATGCATTTTATTTATATTAATATGACATTATTTTTAAATTTTTTATATACAAAATGCATTTCATCAGTTAAATATGTACTTAAAAAAATTAAAATTAATAAAGGGGCTAAACCTAACATTTTCCTTACTAATAAGTCAACTCCACTGTGTGGACTCTTGGGAAATTGTGGGCTTGCGCCGATGCTGGTATGCAATAGAAAAAGAATCCGGCAAACTTGGGCTAGCCCAATTTATAAATGGGCTGAATTCTCATCTTGAATTTTTCAAGAACTGTCACGCCAAGTCATTCTCATGCTGTCCCAATATATTATGATATAATTTAAAAAAGTAATAATTATCTAATGAACATTTTCTACATTTTCCCTTATATATATATATACTTAATTCGAAGGAAGATACATTTAATGAAATGTGTAACTTCACCTACCAAAAAAAAATGTAACTGCTACAAATAACACAATCATGACACGTCATTTGAGCAAAGTTTATCAGAGAGAGATCACAACAAAATATGTGCCTTGATTGTAAGATAGGCCAAGTGAATGCATCTGCCATTTTGCCCACACTTGTTGTTTCCATCTTTAAAAAAAAAGTTCAACAAACAAAGACAATCTTACAAGCAGACATGAATTAGTTGCTGAATAAGTTTAAATCTCAATTAGACTGCATAATCAACAGAAAATGTGAACCATTTCAAAAAAAATTCAACAAGAGGACTGATTACAAATAGTGAACAAAGGCACAAAACAAGGATTGGTTTACACCAATAGGAAGGGAAAAAAAGAGAGCTCAGTCAGCAGTCACTTCTTTTGGTTTTGGTTTTGTTTTTTCCTTGATTGCTCTATTCCAATTCTCCGCGCTGTCTATTATCTCGCCTGTCTTGATGAGGTACCGAACCTTGGTTCCATTTTCAAGGGTTTTGTGCCCTACTCGGCTTGTGACACCTTGTTCTTTCGAGTAAAGCATCACATTTGAGCTGTGAATAGGCGCTTCAATCTGAACAATCAAAATTCAAAGCATCCAATCAGAATCTACCTAGGGTCAGCTTGTAACTTTGGTTCAGAAAGAGAATTCTTTATTCCCTTAAAATCCAATTCTGATAGATTTTTACAGGGAGGAATGAAAAATATTGCCTGAGATGTCCATGTCCAAGAATGACAACATGAATGGAAGATTCAAAACATTATATAACTGAAGAAGAGTGAGAAAGAATGTCAAGCTGACCCTTATGAAAGAAACCAAAATGAAATGTTAAAAATGGAAATGGCATTGTAGACGACAACAATAGTTTCATTGTCCTCTTTCTTCTTTTTGTGTTCATCTTTTGTAAAGTTTGATCATCCCTCATTTTTGTAAATGCTCAAATAGTAATACAAAAATCTCATTTACCCACCCAAAAAAAATGTTAAAAATGATCCCCATAAATTAAAATGCTTATATTCAAATAATATAAGGAAAGATTTTTTTTATTATTGACAATATTTAAATGCTATATTCAGAGCAACTTTTGCTAAGTTATGTAATAATAACATTCTATTGTGATATCAAAAATGAATTACAAGGAAAAAATGACCAGCACTTATAAACCGAAGCATTATAAAAATTAAATTAAAAATTTGGTTTGTTCATCAAGCATATTGAGATTAATTAAAGAAAATGTATCTCAACATGGATGATGAAGGAACCCACATCAAGCAACTGTGTGGCCCTAAAATCACGAGTGAAATACTAATGACAACAATTTTTAAGAAAACATACATAGTGGGGATGCTTCTGATTTTCTTCTTATTATACTTCAAATCTGGAATATTGGTTGGAGATCAACCATTTTCATGAAATCCAGGAAATTCAAATTCAGCAGTGACATCCACAGATGAAGAAACAACAACTATGGGCTTTATTGATGATTTGATGAAGGATGCATACGAGAAGAAAATATAGAAAGACAAAAACACGAACCTTGACAATCTGGCCTGGCTCACCCTGTTCTCTGCTCTTCATGTGTTTAGTCTTTAAGTTGATGTCCTTTATGACCACCTTACTGTTATGCTTAAAAATTTGAGTGACTTCTCCAATTTTGCCTTTCTCATGGCCTGCAATAAGCTTCACTGTGTCTCCAACCTTGACGTGCATTTTATGCAGCACGGGAAGGCTGTTTGACTTACATTCCTTCCGCTCCCATCGCTTAAGCTGAATTATCACACAAATATAAGAATCACAACAGTATTAAAGAAATATTGTAGTATTATAAAAGACTAAAGAACCTAGCACATCATAAAGTGTAGAAGAAGAAATGTACGTGCCCGCATCACTATTAGACATTGCTTCTCTGCCAACTTAACCTGCACGCCAAACGTCGAAAATGTCAGTGCATAGCAAGACCTTCAAAATAAGGTGATATATCATGTGTGTGTTCCCACTGTATGCAATTTAACAAGCCATTGAAAGAAAATATAGTTAATAAAGCATATGACTTACATATTTATTCACATATTTATTCTCTTGAGGGAGATATATCAGGTTATTCCAGGTTTGCTAGGATCAGCTATCCAAAACTATTTATCTTATTGATAGAATATGAAAATCATAACTGGAGGGGCATATAGAAACTACTGGTGTAGATATATTTATTTCCATAAATCACACAAATCTAACTCGAAGAACCAATCTTGAACACCCATATTATTGCATTAGTGATGGATCTTTTTTCATATCTTCTATTACCCATTTCTCAATTAGTGATATCATATCAGGAAGTCCATACAAACAAGTAAATTTTGAGCATTAAACATAATATATATGTATTTGTCTATTAGAATTTTGAAGTAGATGAACATAACCAAACTTCAATTAAAAGGAACACAGACTAATTCAAGAAATCATATAATAGAGTGATAAAATCCATTCAATTTGTACAAAGAAATGAACAAACCAAATAGTTTGCTGCGCATCCGAAGATTCTATAACCCCAAACTAAGAAAACATTTATATGGGTCCTCATCCAGTACAACAAAGAACAATCCCTTCCCCAATTTAAGGAAAAACAGCCCAAAAAACTCAACCTTTCTGTGAATCAGACTGCCATTACAAACCCAAGAATCAAAAACCCATATAAATAAAACCAACTAAACATCCTTATAAACAATCGAAAACCCAAAAAGCATCATCAGAAGACAAATCAGTTCAACCAACCCAAGGAGAAACAAAAAGGAGTGGCAGAAGATATATACCGGAGAAGGACGGATGGAGGGAGACAAGCGTTGGCCTAAGAAGGTACTCGGTGAGAGTGAAAGGGAACCCATTGAGCTTTGAAGCGCTATTAGCTCTGCCATTCTTTCTCTCTCTTGTCTCTGTGTTTTGGATAAAAGAGAGCTTTTAGAAGTCCGAAGAGACCTTACCCGAAAAGATCACCGTTGAATGGGTGATCCTCACAACGATCACAACACGCAAGGACCATCATCGCCTGTTCATCGTACGGTGTGAAGTTGTTCGAGTGGGTTAGATTGCAGGAATTGAACGGTGGAGATTGCAAGGCTTTTAAAAGTGATTTGTTAGGCTGTTGATTGTTGATGAAAATCGTGTTACAGCTCGACTCGTTTTGAATTTTATTTATGGACCTGAAGTTCCATTGATAACCAGACTTTCCATTGGATTCCTAAAGAATATCTATAATAATTGATATATTATGATATTTTATCTTTAATTTAAAAACATCTAATCTATATTACTATATAAAAGTCCCTTAACACAAAAAACTGTCAAATGACATTTTTATCCCTACCAATCCATTCAATCTCATCACAATCCATTTCACCATTACACCCCCTTTAATTAATCACAAGCATTTAACCATTTTACCCCCTTCAATTCTATCCATTCATATCATTGTCATTCATATCATTGTAATCTCATGCATAAATTATTCATATTTTCATAATATCATGCATGACATATCATTTAAGCATTTTACCCCCTTCAATTCTATCCATTCATATCATTGTAATCTCATCCATAAATTATTCATATTTTCATCATATCATTGCATGACATATTAAATTATAAGCTTCACATTTCATTATATTTATATGATGAGTAATATAAATATATCATAAAATAATATTAATAATTTACATCATTTACGATAAAATTACATTAATATGCCAACTAATTTTATATTTATTATTTTATAATTATATTTGAATATCATAGTATAATGAGGATACAAAGGGATGCCCAATGTTATAATATATTTATACACTATTTTTATTATTAAATTTTTGTGATAACATATCTATGAAAAAATTCCTTTACATAATATAAATATATCATAAAATAATATAAATAATTTATATCATTTATGATAAAATTATATTAATATGCTGACTAAATTTATATTAATATATTTATTATTTTATAATTATATTTGAATATCATAGTATTATGAGGATATAACGGATGCTCAATGTTATAATATATTTTATATACTATTTTTATTATTAAATTTTTGTTATAACATATCTATGAAACAATTCCTTTACATCAATTATGATTAAATTACATTAATATGTCGACTAAAATTATATTAATTTGTTATTATTTTATAATCATATTTGAATATAAAAAATTGTATAATTTACATATCATAAAATTTATTATTTAAAGGGGCATATCAGTTAACAAAAAAAGTTCAAGGGCTTAATTAGTCATAATTTGTTTCATATGTTTAAAAAGTTAAGGACCTAAAAAACATAAGAAATAATCAAAATACTTGAAATTGATTTTAAGTAATTTTTTTAGGTCTCTCCTACAAATAATTCTAGATCCATCACTACATATGTAAGATAGTATTTGAGAGAGTAAAATAGCTCATAAATGTGTGTCACTCATGCTTATTTAATTAGTAAAACAGATTGATCACCGTTATTATCAACCCACCAACACCCATTATATAAAATCAATACCTCAACACACATGAATTGTGAGCTCTCATAACAAATCAAACTCAACTAACTCTACAAAATAAATAAATAAATAAAATCACTATATAAGCAGAAATAGAGGACACCATGCATGCACACAAAACCCTAATGAAGGAGCAATCCCGGATGTCACAATGCCAAAAATCTACCGCACTTCATTTTATTCAATATGCCCTTCAACTTCCACCTATGAAAACTCCACCCTCACATTTATCCCCCCTCCATTCAATCTCCTCATCATTCATCCCCTCTCCATTCAATCCCCTCATTTTCTTCAAGAGACAAACCCTCACATTTATTTATGCAACATTGAATACCCATTCATTGCCATCCCCACTCCTTTGGATAAATGGATCTATCATCTCTTTTTTTTCTTCTTCTCTCTCTCAAAATATTTTTTGACCTTAGTAAGGTGGGTTAATCTTTCATAGATATGATGCTTATTTTGAATCGTTTAATCTGTTTTATGTTGCAAATAAACTAAATATGTTATGTTTTTGCTTTGGTTCCTCCTTTTTTCAAAATTTGGCATGTCTCTACTGTTATTAGAAGAAAAATTCTCAATTAAGAAATTTGTTTTCTCTTTAACAGATTTATCTTCGATTCTCTATTTTGGTTGGCAGTAACACGTACAACAGTAGATCTGGTATTCGTTCATATATCTTTTGTAATATAATTTTATTATGATATTTTCATTATCATAATAGAGTACTATTTTTTATTATCTAATAATGAGAATATTATGATGTCCTAATTTAATTGACTGTTTATCCAACTTAATAAATGAATTTTACTATTAGAAAATTTTCCCTCAATTTAGCTCTTCATCATACAGGATGTGTAGCCCATCATATCAATTGTTGGTTTTTTCATTCACCATGTTTGGGTTTTAAAGGCAGAGAATTATGTTTCTTTTTAGGGATTTTTATTTTTAACTCCCCGCAAACCATCGTATTTAGCGATCGCCCCCTCCATTCTTCGTATTTGGGTTTTACTCCCCACATTCAAAGGATAATTCCTTTTTACTCCCTGCGAGGGACCTATCTGTAAATTATTTTAATTTTCTTTTTAGTCCCTGATAGGGAGTATAAAGGAATTATCCTTTGAATGTGGGGAATAAAACCCAAAAACGAAGAATGGAGGGGGCGATCGCTAAATACGATAGTTTGTAGGGAGTTAAAAATAAAAAAACCCTTCTTTTTATTATGTATATAATTAAAGACTAAGAGAGACGAATTGTTTTTTTTTTAATTAAACATTATATAATTTTTAGTTTTGGATTCAATTTTGAAAAAGTACCATCAATCATGGTAAGATCTCTTGATCACATAAACCTTTATTGATTTAAGGTTTTTTTTATGGGTTTTTTAAATTTTTGTGTTTCTGTCTATGTTTTTTTTCTTCTTAGATTTGTTTACCCTGCCTATTATACAAAATATAGCACAACGCTTATCTCCTCGCGTAAATGTTCGGATGATGGGTTACTGATAAGTATTTGATCTTTTCAGTTGAGATCCACTACTCTGTGATTTGGACTAAATTCTTTGTTTTCTGTTTATCCCATTTAAGAATTTATAATCTTCATTTATTTAATTTTTTCCATTTGCATGGTACATAGAAACTTTGATGTTATTCATATCTAAAAATCACCAAAAAATATTAATTTCCTATATTTTAGGATATATGTGAGTGTTTTGATGATGCCTATTTAAATTTTTAAAATTTTTATACTCAACTCATTCGTGTTATTAATATTTCATATTTTCATTTGCATAGTTCGAAATTATTTTGATGTTAAAATTTTAAGTCTTTTATGCCATCTATTTAACTTTTATCTTTTTATAATTATAACGAATTCATCCGTATTATCAAAATTTCTAATTTTCATTAACAAAGATAAAAAATACTTCGAAGTTAAAAATTTCATTCTTCTAAGCCATATGTTCAACTTTTATCTTTAAATTTGATTGTTAAATCCATATTATTATTGTTTACTTTTCATTTGCATAGATAAAAATACTTTGAAGTTAAAATTTTTACTCTCTATGCTATCTGTTTAACTTTTATCTTTAAATTTAAATGTTAAATCCATTTTATTATTGTTTACTTTTTTTTTCCAGATGACCCATAAAATATAATTTCAGTTGGTACAAATATAAATATTCAAATACATATACTTCATGTAAATTGTTAATATTATTTTATGATATACATATAAAAGATATGAAACAATTACTAACTGTTTACCCAATTTAATTAACTCTTTAATCATCTTTAGTTATCACGTCTCTCTTTTTTCTTCTCTCTCTCAAAATTTCTTCCGGCCTTAGGAAGGTCGGTTATTTTTTGGTATATATGATGCTTATTTAATTCATCTAATCCATTTTATGTTGCAATTAAGCTTAATATGTTATTTTTTTCATTTGTTATCTTTTTTTAAAAAAATTGACCTGCTTTGGTGTTTTGGCTGTTAAAAGAAAAAAAATCTCAAATAATTAATTATGTTTATATCAATCGATCTATGTTTGTGTATTCTATCAAATTTGTATTTGTTTTGTTTTGCATTTTTTGTTTTCCAAGTTCAAATGGTATACAATATATCCTACATTTTCTTTAGCAAAATTAACTTAAAAAAAGAAAGTTCTTATATACTTGTGTCAATGAGATTCTCATTAGATATTTACTTCTATTATTGTGGTGTATTTTCAACCACAATAGTGACCGATTTATATAAACAATTATGGCAATGGTCAAGGATATTATATAAGAATTGCACCTCGGGTTTTATAATTTTAAATCTATATCCACTCCATTACATTTCGAGTTTTTCATCTTAATATCTATATCTACCCCACCCCACCCCACCCCGTTTAAAGTAAGTTGAATTAATCGATCACTGTATTTAATATAATAAAAATATTATATGACAAAATAAATTCTTTTTATATTCATGAAATAAACTTCAATTTGAATACTAAATATTAAATAGATATATCATAAATAGTTTATGACATTCATTACATACCATATTTTAAAATTAATTAAAATATTTTTGAATATATAATATAAATAGTTCAAAATTACATATAAGACCAAATGAATAATTTTTTTACGTATATGTTGAAAGGAAAATGGAAAAATAAAATACTATAGAGTATCAAACATCTTTTATTATTATGGTGACGGACAATTGATTTTATGAAATTTTGTATTTTGAAATTTCTTCATAAGATGAATATCAATAATTGGTTGTAAAGAAAAAAACAATGACGATAGTTGACTCTTTTTTTAACTATATTAGGAATTAATATTCATTTATTTTATAAATCCTAATGATCGAATAAAGGTCGGGTTCGCGGGTTGGGTCGGGTTTTAAACATAAAACCCAAACCCAACCCATGTATTACATGGAATCCAAACCCACCCATAGAGCGGCTTGGGATGTGTTACTAATAAAACCCAACTCATTGCCATCCCTATCTATTTTTCTTTTTTGAGTTGAGACATTCATTTTAATTTAGTTTGGATATGATTCACTAAAAGTTTTTGGATTATTTGGTTTTTTTGAATTGATTAATTATTTATAAATATTGGATTCATTTGCTTAGATCATTTTTTTTAGACTAATGTACTTACAAGGGTGGTTTGATTTATGGGTACTTGTTTTTTCTAATGAATTATTTAATATTTTTCTTTATGATTTTTAGGAAAAATGCATATGAGATATAGTCTATCATGAATCTATGATTGATTTTTTTTTTAATGTTTGACACTATTATTTTCATCATTTCATTGGATAAACTAGAGACATTAGATTTCTTGCATTTTGAGTTATTATTATAAAGATGTTATTGTAACTAAATTATTTGACATTAATATTAATCAAAACATATGTTAGACTTTGTTTATGTGCATTTGCACATACACAACAACTAGTAAGAAAGAAAAGGTTGGTGGAGGCGTTTGGGTGTGGTGGCGTTGGTGGCAACCGCCTACACAAATAGGGCTGATAAACGAACCAAGCCGTTCGAACTCGATTCGGTTTGAGCTCGTTCAGGTTCATTCATTTAGACAAATGAGCGAGCTTGAACAAGTTTTAAAGCTCAGTTAAGCTCGGGACCTGGATCGAACTTCAATTTATGTTCAAATTCGACCTGTTTGTGTAATTAAAACTTAATTAAAACTTGACTAAACTTCTTTATAAAATCAGAATATTAAATTAATACAAAGTTATGCTCGTTTAAGCTCACGAACTTAGCTCATTTATGCTAAAATTTTGTTTTCAATCCCTAAAAACCCTAAAATGAAGAAGAACACTAGGCTCGTTGAAGCTCGTGAGCTCGGACTCGATTCGACTCGTTTATAAACGAGCCGAGCTTGAACATGTCAAAACTCGACTCGTTCGGCTCATTTACCACCCCTATACACAAACAGGTTTCTCAGGTTCGCATTATTGTCATCATCCACTATGGTCCCCTCGACGAGGTCCCCACCTCCAATTCAAATAGGGCCTAAATATATGTTATAATAAAATAATATGCATACTCAAATTAATTAAATGATTTCAATTTTCTATACGAACCGCAAAAATTAGACTCAATACCCTCTTATCAAATCAAGCTTCAACAATTTATTTATGATCCACTATATCAAGCACGAATTCCGACCCATTCTTTATCAAATAAGAGTTAAATTTATTAGTGTAGAAAATGTTAGCGATCCTTTTACATCGTTTCACTAATGAATCAACACAAGCGTGCACAAAAAAAAAAAAACAAAGCTATATTACAAATTTTACATATTTGACAGTGGTGAGAATCAGAAGATTATCTATAGAGAGACATTGATTTGCCCTCCCACTACCATTCTCAAAGCTGAATTGCTTTTCCTTTACAATTCAGGAACATCGCATCTATCAGACAAGGAAAAAAGGAGAACCCAGGATGAAAAGAAAAAAAAAATCAAAGAATACCGTGAGAAAAAGATAATAAAGAAGAGAGCAAACTCATTAACAAACTTCAGGCGATTTGGGGATGCCGATGAAGGACTTGCCCTTGTAATGGTCAGATATTGAGGCACAATTATCAAATGAGGTAAGATTAGTATTGGATTGCCTCAAGTGATTCTTCTTCTGGTGCTTCTTCGATTCGAGGATCCGCGACAGAGACGGTACAACTTCTCTCATGGATGGCCGTTGCAGCTGGGATTCATTTATGCACCTGTGTGCAAGGGCCGCCATTTCGTTGAGCTCTTGCATGTTGGATTTCCCTTCCAGTCGGGGATCCATAATGTCCTCCCAACCAAGTCTCTCTTCAGTGCTCATTGCACCCTGCATTGTTGCATAATAAGAGTAACACATTAGTTTTATATATCAATGATTCCTTGAATATCACGTATCACTTAAAGCAGTATGTGATGAGATAAGCGCTTGGACTCGAATCTATAACCACTGGTTACAAATTTTGTTATATAAAGCAAAGCAATTGCGTAGGGGCCACGCTAATCTTCTTTGCACAGTTCCAATTTTATCTGAAGTCCCAAAGGATGGCACCCCAAAATCAAAACATGTAAAGATGTATATAAGAATTGTTAATTGTCATTCATATATTAAAAAACATAACATGATGAAGATGAAGATCTTACAAGCTTGACTAATTCCATTAGACCTTGCTGAGGACTTCTAGCCGCAATCAATTCAAACAGTAACACTCCAAAGCTGTAAACATCGCTTTCCTTTGTGAAAATCTGGGTTGAGATGTACTGGGGATCTAGATAGCCATATGTACCCTGGATACCAGATAATGGTCGGCGTAATGCTACCATTGACATCCCAAAATCAGCCACCTTGATAACAAATGAAAGCAAATTTTCAGAAGATCGTCTCATTAACAAATGTTTTGCTCAGAAAAATAAAAGCACCATATTTGACGCCACTAAGTTATGATGTAAAATTCAGCGTTCCTGAAATTTGCAATAAGCAGATATAAATTCCTTTAGCATTTAAGCTAGTCAATAATCATGAAATAGAGAACCATTTTCTCATAATTATGTGCATCAGAACTACCCCAAGATAAGTTTGACAGTGGCACTTTCTTATTATCTTCAACATTTTACAATCAGAATCAAAACCCTTCATCACTTGCAGTCATTTCTTTCATGTCCTCTGAAGGATTAACCACCAAAAAGACACCCCTTTGGGCATGAGGGTTCATGCCATAGCTGGTCAAGATTTACAATTTTTCATGTCAGATGTTCAATTTAAGGTAATATCATATCATTTACAAGATGATAGGCATAATTTACTTGAACGCAAATATTTTTTGGTCAAAATGACAGGAAAAACCTTCAGATGTGAGCACGATAATTGTTAACAAATAGAGAAAAAAAAAGTGGACTGAGGGAACAACCATGTTTACATTGATGGTTGCCAAATGCCAACATGGAAAGTGATCATTCAATCAGATCTATTTTATGTCAAGAATTAATCCAAACTTGAGAAATGAAGATAGAGCTGCATACTCTGGCTCTAAAGGATCGATCTAAGAGAATGTTGGACGATTTGATGTCACGATGCACCACAGGTGGAATGATCTGCAGAAAATTGATAAAACAAAGAAGTACAAATAGTTGGTAAATACTTCGAAATATCATGGAAGTTGTCTTTGTTCATTGTGCCAGAGCATATACCTCATCATGGAGATATTCCAAGCCCCTAGCAACATCCAGGGCTATGCACACCCTCATGTCCCAGTCCAATGGCTCATGCTGATCACCTTTAATATTTTTTAAAAAAGAATTATCAAACGAGAATGGGGTGGGGGTAAAAAGAATAAATTTATGAGCTTTTTTTGGTATTTGCAAGTTAGCTTAGAGTAGGGTTTCATCATTAAACAGTAATATGGTCAAGGAGATAATCTTAATGGGGGAAAGTCATCAATAAAAATCTAAATTTGCAGAGAAACATTTGAAAGTGTAGAATATAATAAAACAAAATAAAAAAAGAAATGCACCCTCAAATGTAGAAACAAAATTGGAGGGCAAGACTAATTTCAGTTTTTTCGTGTTCTGTTAAGCTGTTTCATCACTTCATCTTAGAGGACCCCATATGAGTAACTGGAGGTTCAGTAAACTGATTTTTGGATGATGAGGCAAGAATATTTAGAGTTTTAGACAGCTGGAGTATAAAAGAACTAAACATATATATTCTTTGAGAGCATATTATAAAACATCGACAAATCCAATGTACATAGTTTGACTATATTAAGCAAGAACTCAACACTTATTTAAAAAGGGACTAACGATAATTTACCATATAAATGGGAAGAGAGGCTTCCATTGCTCATGTACTCATATACTAGGATATGTTGGTCTTTTTCTAAACAGTACCCAACCAAATTGACAAGGTTTTTGTGATGCAATCTCCCAAGAAGAAGAACCTGAGATAAGAAAAAGTTAGACAAGGCCAAAAAATACTTTATGGTTCTATTTGACCTTGTGGGCATTACATGATCATTATTACCAGTTGGGTTAAAAGGAGATTTTCTTTTTCATTCTATCTTTCTTCCACTTTTTCTTCTTCATTTTTATTTTTATTTTTTTGGCTAGATATGCTGGGCCCAGCATGGGCTCAAGATAACCCGTGGGTTAAAATGAGAAATTATATCAAACAATAATAGAATTAAGGAAAACAGTTCAGAGCAGCTAGGAATCAATATGGAAGAACATGGATAGCCAAGCATGGCTGACATGCCATCAGACAGACAACCTACAAGCCATATGTTTGCTCAAACCCAGTTATGACTTATTGACTCTAGTAAGCAAAGGGATGAACTGGATGGTTGGAAACAAAAAGTGAACTGAATAAAAGTTGAACAGCAATTATTATCAAAGTCAACCCCAACATAGTCATCTGAAGGCATAGATATAGATAATGAAAAATAGAGATGTAGGGTCTACTAAATATTATAGCCAAATTTTGAATTCTAAATTGACAGACACTTAAGGATATTTACCTCTGATAGAAACTCCCTTGAATTAGTAGCGAGCACTTTCACGGCAACTGTCTCACCAGTTAACAACTGAGCTTTATAAACACAACCAAATGCCCCCTGACCTATCTTGGCTGTAAAGTTAAAAGTTGCTTTCTGCAAATCTCTGAAATTACAGTAAGAAATATAATGTTATGAACTTATGAGGACTAGATGGACATGCATAAAAAATTTCTGAATAAATCATGAAAGCAATTTAATATCGTATAACCAGAAGGTGTGGCTATAAACAGAGTGGGCCTATGACATGGACACAGGTATTACTGTATCTGCACATTGTGTCTGCCTTTCGCCCTCAGGAAATAAATTTACTAGACGCCAACTAGACCCAACGATCCAGTAACATTATTATAGTTGAGGAATCAATTGCAATGAAATAGGAAGTTCCACCAAGTTATCATAGTCACATTTACACTTAAAACAGCTAGGCACAGTTCAATGGAAACAGATGGTCCTACTTTACAGCCTGATCAATCTTTTGGTCATTCATAATGAAAAGACAATGTTGTGCACTGTGAAATTTTGATAACCGTTGCATCTGTAGGTCATCTAAATTTATTGTAGACCATAGAAGATAGGAGATATCTCATTATGGAAACTTTTGAGACTATGTAGAAAAGAAAACATAATACAATAGGAAATGATTTCAAACAAACATTACCCTCATATTTATTGGAGTCATTATATAGGCATGTTGGGTCTATTCCCGGAGGCCTGGGGTTGGGGGCAATGTCCCCCAAAGATTGGACATATCATTTTCCTTTAAATTTTTCTCAAGGGATTTTTGGGGGTTTTGTACATCTTGTATCTATATAAGGACCTTTTGGCCTCCATTATTGAATATAACATTATTCCATTTATTTCTTCTATATTGAGCAATTATAATTATGATTACATCCTGATTACACACATAAAAAACAGAACAAGAATTATCAAAACTAATGTACTTTACCACAGATCAGACAAATAAATTAAAATTCAGAATCAAACTTCTGATATGATGATGTAAAAATACAATATATTTTCTTCAAAACAGCAGCAAGATCTACACAACTTAAATAATATGCATGACCATTTTAATGATCCACCCACGACTCACGAGCAGTATTATATAATAACATCAAACTAAATATCTATAAAGCCTGATTGGCTTACAATGTCAATAATCATGAGATTGACCACACTTCCTAAATTCAAATGTTAGAACATACCACAAAACCAAACCAAAGAAGTGACAACATGGATAAACCACTGATATGCACGCCATACAAAAATCAATGACATGAGATGTGAGAAAATGCCCAAAATTCCAACTGGTAGACAACTAGATACATAATCACAAAGTTTGTATGCTGTTAGTAAGGGTAAATTCGTTAACGACACGAAATAAGTATGGTGGTAAACATATGGAGATAATTGACTTGTTTCTAATTGTATTCTTAGGTAGAGAAATATAGGTAAAAAGAATTTTTGTTGGGTGTGAAGGTAATGATGACAATTAAAGCAAAATTTTAAAATAATGAAAAACGTGGTAAACATCGAAACTAAATAGAAACCTAGATCCTGGATGTACTGCACAGTTTGATGAATAGAAGTATGTTTCGCCGGTAAGCATAAAACATATGCAGAAAAGTTTTGAGTACTTTGTGACTATGCTAGCATCAACAAACATCGGAAGAAAATCTAGACGCAAAGCTAACATTCTCCATCAAATGCTCAGAAAACGCATTTCCACATGAAATAGTGAAACACGAGGACACGGATATAAATATTACTTGTAAGAGTATTTCGGCAGACCGGACTTGGAGAGGGATTTCTTCATATGACCTCCTCCGCACTTCATCACTGAAATCTCACGGTTCTCTTCCGAACTCCTGGGAGACTCCGTGATGTCAGACAAAACGGTGGAAGAATCAACCGCATTGCCACTGATTGGGAGTGCCGCGGCCCGTCGCGAGCTGCTGTTCCCCACCTGCGACCGCCTTCTCCGCAACATGACCCATAACATACCCACAATGGCAGACATTGACCCGACTAAAACCCCTATCGCGATACCAATGATTAAAATCAGAGGAATCCCCTTCATCTCTCCGATTCTGCTCAAAATCCTAAATCTCCAAACGTAAAACTGCAGAAGAACAAGAGAAACCGAAATGCATAAAATTAACAACACCCGATTCTCACGAAATGATTATTTCAAGAACTGACACACGAATGCGACTAGATCAGTCAAAGCAACAACTCCTCCATTTGCATCCGAAATGTGACTGGCTCCAAATTAAAAAAAGAAAAAGAAAAAAAAGTCAAATATGTGAAACCTAGAAGACTGATTCGATAAACGAGAACAACGTATGATTCATTAACGATTTGTGGAGAAGAAGAAACACATAAACGAATTCAAACCCTAAAATCATCGGAATTTTTTTTTCAGAATCCGGTAGACGAACTCACGAACATTACCTCTCCGACCGGAGTTGGAGCTTCAGATGAAAGGATTTCCAGGAGCGAATCGTAGGGTTTGAAAGAGATCCAGAGAGAGAGAGAGAGTCAATGAAAAATATGAGAGAGAGAGAGAGAATGGAAGAAGTGTTTACAGAGTTGGCTTTGAAGACGTGAAAGAATAAAACGACTGCCTTCTTTAAGACATATCAGTTTTTTCTTTTCTAAAAGAGGAGGGGATACGTAAAACTTTTTTTTAAATAATAATAATAATTTTTAAAAGGCGTTCCGTGAATCGCCGCTAAAAATTCAATCAGAAGCGGCGCGTACGTCTCGCAATTGAGACTAAAATATGACGAAAATGCCCTCCCCGTTGGGGACCGTCGCTCCATCGTGTTTGGACGGACTTGTATCATCGTTTTTTTTTTTTTATTGAAAATGAATTAAATTGACGTATAATTTGGAATTATTTTTAAAAAATATCTTTTTGTAAAATTTCTTCTAAGTTAATTCTTTTTTATAAAACTTATTTAAATCAGATTTTTAACAAAATTACTTTGTTAGTTTTTAATGTATAAAAGTTAAAATATATAATCAAAAAATAAAATTTAAATAAATACTCGTTTTGGATTGGATTTCATGAGTAGAATTAACTTGAATTGTTTTTAAAAGTTATTCTTTTCCTTCCATGTAGCCTCCTTTGTTTCATAAAGGTTTTCTGGTTTTGCTCTATTTTTCTTTGGTTTTCTCAATTGGTTGCAAGCCTCATGCAATTCAATGACTTTATTTTTCTAGATCAATGTAACATTAATTAAATTATAAAAGGTTTATCAAAAATTGATTTCAAATGGGATTGAACATATATGATAGTTTCAAAGAACAAAGATCATTTTTTTATATTTTAAATGAAATTTTTTAATGGAATCATGAAAATCGACTTGGCTTTGTAAATGATAGTTTATCAGTTTGAAAATTATTGGTTTCATCTCTACTATACTCAAAAAATAAATCCTGTGGAATCCAATCACAAGGCTTCGGTTGATCTTAAAATAAAATTAATTTGGTGTACATGAATGATTTTTTAATGTAATTGTCACGTGAAGTGGGGATAATTTTGTAAATGGTTTTTTTTAACTTGAATTTAATTTAGGTTTAGTTAAAACTGAATTACATATAGTATAGTTTTCAGAGGGAATAATATTCTGACTCGATCAATATCACGCGATTGGCGGTTGTTGAATTCCGAATTGACTTTTTATGTTAGTTTGTTGAGTTTGATCGACCACCATGCACGTGTGGATAGAACCGCCTCACCAAATCTCCAGTTGTCGTCCGTTCATCATCTAACGGTTTCTATTTGACTTCCTCGATCATATCATTTCGATGGCTTATGATCCATCGTATTTTCCTTATCACGAACGGATGGCCAAGAATTGACTGTGCGGTGGGGCCTACTTGGTCAAGTTCAAGGGCGGAGTAGTAATTTCGGCTGAAGAAGGTGTCACGGGTGACATTTAAGACCTGCTTGTTTTGTTTTTACTATTAATAGAGATTATAAATGTACATTCATAAATATTGATTATTAATGTACGAATTCATGTTTATCGTTTTAAAACTTTAACTATATTTTAATAAGATAAACACAAAGGATAAAAGATTTACTTAAAAGATACAAAAATGTAAAATCATTTTTTTTGTATAAATCTATAAACTAAATGGGATAAATTTCCATTTGTTTTCACTAATAAGATGGTAAATAAAGAAATAATAAGCTTAATTTAGAAAAATGTTATTCAATATGAATAAATTGTATTATAGTTATGTTTTGAATAAACTTTAATAACTATATTTAAAAATAATCAAATAAAAAATCATGTAATTCTAATTTATATCCAGATAGTCTTTTAAACAAGAGAAAATTTAAATTTGAGGAAACAAGGAGACATGTTGTTTGTGCGATGTATTAAATAGATAAATGAGACTAGATGGTTCTTCATAATGAAGCCAAATTCAAAATATAAGGGAGAGTCGGAGAGACTAAAAAAAATTTATATGTAATCTGCCTTTGTAGCCTCTCCAACCAAAAAAAAAAAAGTTTTAAAAAATCTCTTGCACGTTGGCAAGTATGCTTGGGCATTGAATAAGCCTGGTCAACAGTTTCATGCCATATTTAATATTGGAATCGTTAATAAAAGCCAGAATGAAATGGACAATTTGAGATTTATTTTCAATTAAGCTATTGAGTTTTCTTTAATTTTGTTGGGTAGTGGAACTTGTAAAGCTTTAAAAAAAAAGTATTTGAATGATTTAAAAATACGAATACAAGAGAGTAATATATCTGTGGTGGGATCCTTTGACATTTTTCAAGATGGCAGTGAGAGGTGATTATCGACTTAACCAAAACTAAATTTGTAATAATTATAATTTTAATTATTATAACCTGTGTTTTAATTTAATTATTTATGAGTTGAGATAATTGAAGGAGCTTAAAAATGTGTTTGTGTAAAAGTAAAATCTTAAAAATGTCCAAACTCATTTTTAAACCCTGCCTTAATATATATTAGGAAAAAATTCATATAAACCACTATAAATTGCTTGAAATCCATATAACCACATGATTTTTCTTGATATGAATTCATATAGCCCCCTAAAAATATTTATGTAAATTCAAATAACTTCCTGATTTAATTTCCATTTACAGATGAAGAATGTTTTGTTTGGTTAACCATGACTGAAAAACATAATAATCCTTATTTTGCAATGTATTAAACATACAAAAAATTCTCCATAAATTATGATTTTACCCTTCCAGATATGGTTTTACCATCTATTCGGATGGGTAAAATCATCATTTATAAAGAGTTAATTTTTCATATTTTTAATACATTATAAATGATTTTTGATATTCTATGTTTTCAATCAATGTTAACCAAATGAAATATTATATATATAATATTTCTCGCTTGTTAATGAAAATTTAATTTAGAGGTTATTTGGATTTACATATATGTTTTTAAGGAATTTTATGGACTTAAGCAAAAGTCATGGATTATATGAATTTCGGACAGTTTACAAAGGGGGTTTTATTTAAAATTTTCCCAATATATTATATACAGTAGAATACAATAAACTTGACCAGTTGTTTGTTGTGTGGGATCCCTTGCTTGAACTGCATGTCAGCTCCATCACCATGCACGTACTCTCTCACGTGCCGGATCTCTTTTTCTTTCACCTTATAATTATTATTATTATTAGTATTCCATTATTATTATAGATTAAACGAATCTTTCCACTTGGGATGTTTTAGGTAATTCAAGTCAAATGAAGGCTACAAATAGTATATATTTCCCATTCATCGGTTCAATTGATTGAATTGCCATGAACTACGTGTATAACATTATGCCTTTTAGTGTATCTGATCTGGGTAACAAGCCCAACTAGGGGCTGGGGCTTGTAAATTGCATTTCATTTGCTTTTGCTGATAAGTGATCTATTTATTATACCAGGCTCTTCTAAGCCTGTGTTCTTTTTAAATCCAGTATTGGTTGTTACAATAGATGACTATTTGTTCCAACATTTCAAACAGAATATTTTCTATTATCAGTCTGCTATGGCTTCCATTACGATGATAAAATGGGGCTCTCTTTGCCAAACTGATAAGGTAATTAAGGTCCCTACTTCCGAATGATGTATGCAACAATTCGGAACTGGCTTACCAGATCATTTGCCTTGTGCTTTCAAGCCTACCCCTACCGGCTGAGAAAAATTCACAGAAATCAGTCCACAGACACCACCCCTGACCCGGTTAAGTCACAACACCACTGAACTGCTCCTTCTAACATACACCTCAGCATTTGAGTTTTTCGAAATTAGATCATCTGTCATGCATGTTATACTTCTACCAATTACCATTGGTTGCAAGTATGTATGTCAATCTTAAGATATATATTATATACATTGGGTGATGAATATAATCTTCAAGTCATAATTACAAATTTTGGCACATGCGCTATATTGTTGATTCAATTAGAATGAGATCTCAAGTAACCTAAAAGTTTGAAATTTAATTAATGATTTTAAGATCATTATAAACTATCTATTGTTAACCGTTTTTCAGAAATGTATATATATTAATTAACCACTAGAACAGCATGTATGTTAATTCCGATTGATCAAAACGCATTAATTCATTTATATTTTTCTCTTGAAACCTGTAGTTCTATGTTGGATCATTTTATTTAAATAATATTGGATACAATCCCGTTGATAATCCTGATTGTAATATTTCACATTCCTTTTTATTTTTAAAGAAGTAATCATACATCATCTAATCTAATGAGATACATAAAGCTTATATATACTATAATATACCATATGAACATTGTTTTAAAAATTATATAAAAAAATAACTTTGATAGCTTTCGATGCATATTGGACTGACAGGGGACTTTATTTTGATTTCCATGTTGTTGGGCCAAAATGATATAAACCGTCATGTGCATGTATGGATAGGCCTTGTCAGCCCTTGTGGGCTTGGGCCAGATTATTAGATAACTTTTTTTTGGGTTTAGGAAAATGATACATCCTTCTGTCGCTCCGACTATAACTCAGTCAGAAACTCGATGGAAGACCCCACGTCAGATCCGACGTGGCGAGCCCGGCTGATGTGGAATTGTTTAGGCGGGCCTGTTTGAATTTTGAATTTCAAAATTTATTTTTAAGTACCCAAAATAAGAAGAAACTGAGTGGGTCACTGCATTAAATTCCAGAGGGTTCTTATTTTTTAAATAAAATAATCTTCAGCGTTGAATGCTTATCCCCTCGGAAAGAATCTCTGTGCTGTCATTGATTTGACTAATTGATTTGATGTTTCTAAAAGTATGAAATGCACCGTCGTGGAGTCTAAAAAAGCTGGACATGCTCTTATGGATATGGTATATACAATCGAGTATCTGGTATATACCACGAAACACACATATGTCTGGCGTGATTACCGAGGATAAACTTATCTGAGGTCTAACAAGTCTGTTGAAAGCTTTCAGCATCTATTATTACAACTTCATTCTCTCTCCTCTTTAATCCTACATGACTCACATGTTCTCTCTCTTTGACTAAACCCTTTCGTCTTCCACAAAACGAAATCTCTCCCTCTCTCTATCTCTCTTTCTTTCGCCTCTCTCACTCACCCTCTCTGATCTCATCTATGGCTTACTATCGGCGCTACAAGTGTGGTATTTCTTTTCATCTTCACTGAAACAAAAATTTTGCAAGTGTGGGCGTCTGCTGCGTCTTCACCATCTTTGAACCTTGGATTTGTTGCATGAAGTGCCCCTTCACCATCATGGGGTCTGAGAGGAAAAACCCTTTTGATTGTTGTTTTCTTATTTTCTTTTGTTAGCATATGGGTTCATAAATTGGGGGGAAGCATTTTTTGCAGATATTCTTGTTTTCCTTATTTTCTTTTGTTAGCATATGATTTCATAATTCATTTTTCACAGAGATTCTTTATTTTAAAAGGACTTATTTTATTTTGGTAGCATATGGTTTCAGAGATGAAAAAAGGTATTTTTCACAAAGCTTCTTATTTTTCTTATTTTCTTTTGTCAGCATATAATTTCATAATTCATTTTTCACAGAGATTCTTTATTTCCTTACTTTGTTTTGATAGCATATGGTTTCAAAAGGGTATTTTTCACAAAAATTCTTATTTTCCTTATTTTCTTTTGTCAACATATGATTTCATCTGTTGGTAATTCATTCTTCACAGTAATTTAGATTCTTTATTTCTTTATTTCTTTTGGTATCATATGGTTTCAAAAATGTATTTTTTCGAAGAATAAAAGAAAAGATTCTTATTTTCCTTATTTTATTTTGTCAGCATATGATTTAAGACATAATTCATTTTTTACAGAGATTCTTTATTTTCTTATTTTATTTTGGTAGCATATAGTTTCATAAATATGCAATATTGAAAGATAACATTGTTGTTATATACTAAGCATATACCATCTTTTACTGCTATATACTTATATTAGGATAGTATATACCGCTTTACGGATTATTTATCCAAAAAGAAATTACTGATTTTCTTTTTTCATTTGTTATTTAAGCAAAAAGAATTTATATTTAATGCACACGACATTTGAGATGGATTTGACAACATGTATGTGATTACCGATGTAGGTATATGCGTCTCCATCAACACGGTTCAAATGATGAGGCTGAGGGCATTTTTGCAGTTATCTAGAGGAGACTAGATAATGAAGGAGACTGGATATCCAGAGCAGAGCTTTAAATCTACTCTATTTAGGGGTTTCCTCGACATCCCTCCATTCAGGATGGAGAAGTGCTTGTTGGAGACAACTTTATCTTTCTGGAACCCCGTGCGGGAGAGAATTATCATTAAAGGGAGGGAACTTCAGTTCACCATGTCGGATGTGGTGATCATTTTTTTCTTTCGGCACGCGGGACACCTTTGATGGGAGAAAGCAAATCTCCTTCATCAGCTTTCGATCATAAATAATTCTCACACGTTCCGCATGTATATGTTTTAAATATGAATATATTAGTTTAATGATCATGAAATTGCTATTGAGGTATTGTCATATAAATTGATATTGTTTGGCAAAGAACTTTGGTTATGATTCTTGGTTGTGTGGTGTGATTATTTTGTTGTAAAATATACCTTTTGTGATAGACACAAAAATTTTGTGCGCTGAGTTTGATGATTGTGTTATATGCTTTGGAGGGTGAGGTATATGCGTTGTTACCTTACGTATGTGTCCAAATAGTTACATTAGTATGTACTTTTGGATCAAGCAAAATGACAATGGTGACCAATGCGTGTATATACCTCCTTAATACTAGTATGTACTTTAATTTGGATGGTATATATAACTTGATGACCCCACGTTAAAGGAAGCGGAGGAAGGAAGAAGAGGGGTGGCCCCACATTCATGATGTCCTTTCTCCGCAACAGTCCGGTGGGCATGATTTCGGTGTCTTCCTCTGCCATTGGATTGCTTGCAGAATGCTTGATACTCATTTTTATTTTAGCACCAATGTTGATATGACTTATATGCGTGCTATGAATATTACTGGATTTATGAGTGATGAATTTAGTAAAATCTGAACAAGTAAATGATACTCTTTCGGTTGATGTTTATTCAACCATGTTTTAGCTGTCATATACAATTGTACTGTTTGACTGTTTTATATGTGATGATTTTTTGTTGTGTTATATTATTTGTGTGGTGTGATTATTTTGTTTAATAATTATTGTGTGATGTAATCGTTAGTTGTGTTATATACTTTGTAAGATAAAGTATATGCTTGGTTAAGTAACGTATATGCCTAAGATGCCTAGGTAGGCATGTTAATATGGGTTAGATAAGTCAGGCGATGAAAAAATGTGTATGTCATGTTGGAAACAATAAGTTAACTTTTTATAAATAACCAAATTAACAAATACTATATTCGCGATGCCATCCATATGTCAATTCTTCGTCTAGCTGGTATAGGAAGAGCAAACGCTTGTCCAATTAGATTATCCATACAAGCCATTAGATTGCTTGAAGGATGCTTGATATTCGTTGTTATTTTAACACCAATGATGATATGGCTTATATGCGTGTTATGATTACCGCTGGATTTATGGATGATGAATTTTGCTAGCAACAGACCGCATTTGAAAGCCTAAGAGAGCACCTCAACATTACACACAAGACTATCATTGATATTTACTTTAATATCAAATTCGAGCATATTCTTTTTACCCAAGGCATAACGACTTTATATAGAATTATTTTTATAGCCCCAAGTCTCAAATACTTTATTTGTAATCCAATTATATACCTCCTTATATAAGTATATACCTCCTTAGATCAGGTATATACTTCATTAATTTTTATTTTCCTCTAATAACAAAAAAGATCCAATAGAATGACAAAACCCACGTATCACACGCAAATTCAAACAGCAAGAACGCCAACACGTAAAAAAAAAAAACACTGATCACAATCACAGATAAAAAAAAATTAACTTCATTTGTCAAAAAAACAGCAACACATCTACAAAAGACTCATCATAACCTCAATTAATCTAAATCATCGTCTTCACCACCATTAGATAGAACAGTGACGAGGTCTCTCGGAGACCCCTATCGAAACGTCGTGTTATGAACGTTATAATTGTGATGGCGGCGTGGGGGTTTTGGTAGGCATCTCCTACTACTTTTTCGTCTTTCGTGTTTTCTGAAATATAAGAAGGAAATGTTATTGCATAAACACCAGTAAGGTAGTATGTGCTTCACAAAAAAAGATATATGCTTCCTTTGTTTTAGGTAATTCAGAAAAAGGTATATGATTTATTACATAAACATATGCAGCATGAGAAGACCAAATCTTTAATGGTACTTATGCTTTTAATTCTGTTTACATCAATTTCGCATCGTGAGACATTCATTTTGCTCTTCAGATGAACCTTCGTTTGTGCTACTACAGCAGTTTCATCCTTCTTTTTCTCGATTTTCCTCATTCGAACGTGCAAAAATAACTACATTCAAGTAACAATATGCGATTTACCTGTGACATTTAAAAAGTATATGCGTTATGAACATGTGTACATACGTACGCACTCCAAAATGCAAGAGAAAATGTTGTTCATGGGTGAACAGTGTTGAACAGAGTTGAATTTGTCATCAACTTTATAGCTATCTCTGACGAAAAGGCTGTCACAAACGATGAAAAAGCATTTGAAACAAAAGATGAAGACAAATAAATGTTGGAATCTTATGCAAATGAGGCATATACCTACTTTTTGTCTCGTGATGACAAACGAGGTATATTTGCTGCAGGAATGGAAGTGTTATGGCTGGTTCTGTTGTGGTTGCCAATGAGAAGAGAAAGAGAAAGGGAGAGAAATAGTAAATAAAAATGAAATGGATGGAAGAGAAAAATGGATGAAAAAAATGTAGCAGTCAAAAAATGGCGGGAACTTTTGGAGGGAAAATATTTGTGGGCTGTTTTTGATCGCTGACGTGGCATTAAAAAAAATTTTCCACGTGGATCGGCTGACGTGGAGACTGAGTTTTGATCGGTTATTTTGACTGAGTGTAGCAGCACTCTTGGGTTTATTACTAGAGCGCTGATACACGCAATCCTTTTTACAGCTCATTTTGAAGCCTCATACACTATGATAATGTAGCATATACTGCACTATCATAGTGTATGAGTCTTATCATAGTATATGACTCAAATTTGTTTCTTCCATTTTTTCATTATGAAAAAAAAAACTAATGTATCTCAATATATACTTCATTTCATATAACAATATGCACTTCAAATGGTGAGTGCATGATTTAAAAAAAAATTGGGATGGACTGCAATTGGGGTTGCAATGGGGGTTGTGCGTATCTTTTTCCTTATAACTAATCAAATCTCAGATCACACATATTTTTATTTTTTTAAAATAGTAATAATCACCTAATAAGATATATGTTTTACTAAAGAATGTATATTGATCCATTTCAAATTGAATGAATTGATTTTTTAAAAGTGTAAAAAAAATTTAACGAGGTATATACATCGTCTAACGAGGTATATGTTTAACTAAATTTGTAAAAATGTATACATAATTGTATTTTAAACTATAAATAAAATTGAGTATAACTTTTTTTCTATTGGAACTGATACGTTTAAACACTTCTATGCAATCATTTATGGAATGTCATGTCACATCACAAGCATATATGAAAGTATGAAACAATCTACCACAGTAAATCTCGGTAAATCCTCACTATGTTAATATATTGAGAGACATTGTATCTATTTTAATTTTGTGAAAGTACGTAATTGATTAGACAAATGTATACTAAAAAAAAAAAGTTGTTTGATATGCAAAAGTGGGAAACCAACATTTTTTATTATTTAACATGAATCGTTGAATATTTGACCATTGTAATTTGTGATTCATGAGATGGTTTGTTTAAAATCTATTGGGGGCAAACTTTCGCACTTCTCATCTCATTTGCTTTAGGAAATGTTAGCTTCAACTCCAATTTTAGTCCCAACATACTTTATTCTTTAAAAAGTTGTATTTATTTAATAAAGTGCTTATCTTCACAACAAAATGAAATATAATACACTCTAGTGAATTGAATACATACCATTTCATATTTTTCTTAATCGAATATGTGCTCGTTTAACTCTGTATATATTATATTAGATATTTTATATACTAGATTAAGACTGCGTGCGAAAATAAATATTTTGTTGGTACTTCGTCTAATGATTGTGGCGGTCAAATAAAACCTTAACACTTTTCATACATCTTCATGCATCTAAGGTCCCGTTTGGGACTGCGTTGGAAGTCATCGTGTAGGGGGAAGCAAGCCACAATTTGAGAAACGGTGTTTTAAAGCATGGATACATTATCACCTAGCTTTACATGTGAACGTCGGTTTTTTTAATGTTTAGAGTTCATATTTTACACTTTCACTGTGTCAGCTAGCGCAAACGCACTCCCCACGCACTCCCAAACAGGGCTTAAGAAAGAAGTTTTGAAGAATTTCAAAACCATATCATCCGTATCATCATCTTTCCCATTGACAAATGAAAGTCTTTCCTTCTTTCCTTCAATTTCAACCAACTTTTTGAAAATGATAAGATAGTCTTTTGTTGGTGCTTTCTTAAGCCCATTATAGCCCATGTAGGATTTGATTCTTATTCCATATATATATATATATATATATAGGGATATTATTGCGTGCGGCGAACGGCGGGTGCGGCAGCGATCACGGGCCGTCGATCACGGGTCCATCGCATCGGACGGTCGGGTGCGATTCACGTCGACCGTTGGATGCGATGGACCCGCGATCAAACGGCCCACGTCGTGGCCGCACCTGCCGTTCGCCGCACGCAATAATTTATATATATATATATATAGGGATCCGATTAGGTGCGGTGTGCGGTCGGTGCGGTGCGCGATCACGGGCCGTCGATCACGGGTCCATCGCATCGGACGGTCGGGTGCGATTCACGTCGACCGTTGGATGCGATGGACCCGCGATCGAACGACCCACGTCGTAAACCGCACCGACCGCACACCGCACGTAATCACGACCATATATATATATATATATATATATATATATATATATATATATATATATATATATATATATATATATGAAAATTATTGCGTGCGGCGAACGGCAGGTGCGGCCACGACGTGGGCCGTTTGATCGCGGGTCCATCGCATCCAACGGTCGACGTGAATCGCACCCGACCGTCCGATGCGATGGACCCGTGATCGACGGCCCGTGATCGCTGCCGCACCCGCCGTTCGCCGCACGCAATAATATCTATATATATATATATATATATATATATATATATATATATATATATATATATATATATATATATATATATATATATATAGCCGATTACCTGCGGCGAACGGCAGGTGCGGCGTCGATCGTGGGCCGTCGATCACGGGTCCATCGCATCGAACGGTCAGGTGCGATTCACGTCGACCGTTGGATGCGATGGACCCGCGATCGAACGGCCCACATCGCCGCCGCACCTGCCGCACGCCGCACCTAATCGCCCCCGTATATATATATATATATATATATATATATATATATATATATATATATATATATATATATATATATATATATATAGGGATCCGATTAGGTGCGGTGTGCGGTCGGTGCGGTGCGCGATCACGGGCCGTCGATCACGGGTCCATCGCATCGGACGGTCGGGTGCGATTCACGTCGACCGTTGGATGCGATGGACCCGCGATCGAACGGCCCACGTCGTAAACCGCACCGACCGCACACCGCACGTAATCACGACCATATATATATATATATATATATATATATATATATATATATATATATATATATGGAAGTGATTCGGTGCGGGAATGCGATCGTGCGGGAAGCGATCACGGGCCGTCGATCACGGGTCCATCGCATCGGACGGTCGGGTGTGATTCACGTCGACCGTTGGATGCGATGGACCCGCGATCGAACGATCGACGTCGTTTCCCGCATTCCCGCACTGAATCACTCGACTATATATATATATATATATATATATATATATATATATATATATATATATATCACACTGAATCACTCGACTATATATATATATATATATATATATATATAGTCGACTGATACGGTGCGGAGGCCGCACGATCGCGGGTCCATCGCATCCAACGGTCGACGTGAATCGCACCCGACCGTCCGATGCGATGGACCCGTGATCGACGGCCCGTGGTCGACGCCGCACCGTGCGGCCGCCGCACCTAATCATCCCTATATATATATATATATATATATATATATATATATATATATATATATATATATATATATATATAGGGAGCCGATTAGGTGCGGTTTACGGTCGGTGCGGTGCGCGATCACGGGCCGTCGATCACGGGTCCATCGCATCGGACGGTCGGGTGCGATTCACGTCGACCGTTGGATGCGATGGACCCGCGATCGGACAGCCCACGTCGTAAACCGCACCGACCGCATACCGCACGTAATCGCGACCATATATATATATATATATATATATAATGGGAAGTGTTTGCGTGCGGCGAACGGCGGGTGCGGCAGCGACTACGGGCCGTCGATCACGGGTCCATCGCATCGGACGGTCGGGTGCGATTCACGTCGACCGTTGGATGCGATGGACCCGCGATCGAACGGCCCACGTCGCGGCCGCACCTGCCGTTCGCCGCACGCAATAATTTTCATATATATATATATATATATATATATATATATATATATATATATATATATATAGGAAAATGTTTAGACTCAGTCACTTGTACCAACCAAAACATAGACCTCACATATTTTTATTTTTTTAAATATAGTAAACATTATCTAATGAGGTACATGCTTTGATAAAAAGTGTATATCGCTCTTTTTTTAGTTAAATAAACCTATTTTTAGTAAGTGTAAGAATATATATAGTGTGATATATACAACATCTAATAAAATATATGCTTCACTGAATTTTTAATGTGGTATATAGAATTGGTGTTTTAGACTGAGAAAAAAACTGAATGTAAATATGTTGATGTGGTTTGTTATTTATTTATTTATTTAGTAGGAAATGATCTGTATCCAGAGTAAAAAGAAACATGGCTACTAGGCTCTTAACAGCCAGCCTAAAAGACTGTAGTAACTAGTCCAGATAACTAAATTATTTTTTCTCTTGTCTTGCTCCCTGTAGAAATCGAGAACGTGATCTTCCAAAATAAAGGGTGTCCCTACCATCATGCTAAATATGGAGGGACATACATTTCAATGTCGTTGAATATATAATATTGACACAATGCATTGCCATCAAGAATACCAGTCATCTAATAAAGATAAAAACGGACCACCTAATTTTGCACCCACAGTGACTAGGATTGATGATCACATATTCAAATTGCAGGTCACTGTTGCACTTTGCTATCATAGAGATAGTGATTAATTACTTGTGATGTTAGGTTCTGTATCAAGTTTGAAGATGTGTCCATCCCTGATTAGGGACCGACATTGACTGGATACCATGAGCGTATGCATGTATGTAAATTAGTATTCATAATTTCATAAATTATTTGATATTTTAGTATCAGAATAATTTAGGATTATATGTAATTATCATCAATTGCATAAAAATAACATAACTCTATATATAAAGATATATTATATATTCGTATCAATTATTATTTAAGTTATTCTATGATGGTTCAGGATCTGGTTTATTAATTATTTAAATGAATATTTATATCTATTTTTATTTTTAACCTACACAAATTTGAGCTAATAACCAAAATAAGACACACTGGATTGACACTTTGGTCAGAGACATGGATTTGCTTCAGACACAGGTTTTCATGTTTTTGTGTGTGATTTTGTGCATCCGGTATTTTAATATTGGGTTACTGGTTATAAGAAAAAAGATATGATTCTATTCATGAAACCTATGTTAAACCCAATATTTAATCACTTGTTGGCATCATTTTCTGCCGACAAGGTTCAACGAGCTAGATACACCGATTCTTATTTTGTTTGCCTCTTTGGATCCTGATCGTCTGCTTGTTTTTATCATACTTGTATTTTATTTGACTAATCATGTGGTTGTACAATGCATCAAGTGAAATGAATTCTTTTTCTTTTTAAAATCACGTGTATTTATAATCGTCTGATTTTCAGTATGATGATGTGGTAACTCTACAATGAAAGTCAAGCATGATATAAATGTATAAAAATAAGCAGAGGATCCAAACCCTGTTTGTTTTACTTGAATTGGATGGATCCGGATCCGCTATTATTTTTTTGTTGCTATGATCTTGCTTTTATTTTTTCCTTAGATTGCCACGTGGCAATCAATAAAATGGACAGTTTCTTTATATCAAACACATGCCCCATTTTTTACCATTCTTTCCATCACCTTTTCATGGCTCCATTTTTTTTTCTTTTCAAGTACACAAACTACAAGAATGAATAAATATTTGATATTTAAAATGTATTTTTAAAATCTTTTTCTTTAATTACCATATGTTATATAATATAAAACAAATATAGATTTTTTATTTATAAATATTATGGGAGAATTTGTGTATGTATGTATGTCAGTGTATGTGATTGTGTCTATGTTATGTAGAAAGTAAAATTATTATAATATTTTGTATGCATTAATGGTATTAATAGACATATTTAAAAATATGATAAACCTTAATTAGAGTGATAAATATGTAAAATTACTAAATAATTTAATGCTACAAAAATAAATAGATTATTTTTAGTGGTAAGGGTAAATATAAAAATAAAAATGATTTTTTATTTTTAAGTTTTCATAAACTATAGGATTTAGTGATTAATTCCTCACTTCTTCGTATTTTGGTTTTAGTCCACAGATTTAAATGATATGTTCATTTTTAGTCCCTGGGAGGAACCTATCCCTAAAATATTATTTAAATTTGATGATTAAAACCGAAATACAAATAAGTGAGAGATCGATCACTAAATCCAATAGCTTATGGGGACTTAAAAATAAAAAGCCCAAATAAAAAATAAGGGCATTTGAGTTATTCTCCATGATTTTAATGGGGTTAGTAAAAAATTTGAGGAAACTTAACTAAGATGGTAAAAATTCATAATTTTTAAATATTTTAATGGTATAAAAGCAAATAGACCATTTGTGATGGTATACAAATAAATATTATTATTTTTTATGCATAAAAAACCCAAAATAAAATGTTTAATAAACGTGTATTCGTTACTCTCCTCTCCTCTGGGGACCACATAAATCAAATAAAACAAAAAAAAATCACATCTAATGCACAAAAAATATTGTGGGACCCACAATATGTGCAAAGAGAAAAAAAAATGATTCCCTGTGAACAAATGTCAGTCACTCATTTTATTAGACTAGACATGGCAACCCAAGAAAAAAACATAAAAAAGTAAAATCATAGCAAGAAAAAAAAGTAGAGGAATCGGACCCGGACCTGGACCGGACCGGACCCGGACCCGGACCCGGACGGTGTTTTATTTAAGGGTGCCTCTATTTGCACCCCTCAAATTGGGGTGCACACCTCATAAACGGGTAATGCACAAAAAATCCGTTTATAATCGGATTTGTGCACACCCATATATTCGGATCCTTCGCGACACTCGTAGTGTCGATCATTGACGTTTGGGTCGACAACGGGGGTGTCGCGGGGTTCAGAAACCTGAATCCATAGCATCTGAATCCTTAGCGACACTATCAGTGTCGGCATTTAACATTTAAGTCGACAATACTAGTGTCGCGGGGTTCAGAAACCTGAACCAGTAGCATCTCCATCAACCATGACACTATCAGTGTCGATATTTGACGTTTACGCCGACAATTCTTGTGTCGCGGGCTTCAGAAACCTAAACAAATAGCAGACTAATATGTGTGTCGACATTCTGTGTGTCGACGAGTTAGCTATATGGCGACAGTATCAGTGTCGATACTAACAGATTTTTTGAACGATTCAAACATTCACACATTCTCCTCAACCACCTGCCGTTGGATCTCCGCCTCGCCCTCTCCTTCTTCGACTGGACCGGATCCCTCCCCGGCTTCCGCCACGACCACGGCTCCCACTCCGCCCTCCTCGGCCTCCTCGTCCGCCACCGCCTCTTCGCCGCCGCCCGTCGGATCCGAATCTCGATGTTCAGATCGTGCGATGCGGGAGACGTTGTTGGGGCTCTCGAAGGGGAGGGTCTGGGACTTGGAGAGGTCGGTGACGGAGATGCGATTGCCGAGTTGGGTGTCGTCGGTGTGCTTTGAGAATGGATTGGAGCTTAAATAAGGGGGTGTTTAAAAAATGAGAGAAAGTTTTGATATGTGTGTAAAAATAAGGGTGTGCACCCCAATTTAAGGGGTGCAAATAGAGGCACCCTTTATTTAACGCGTGATTCGCGCTTAAGCTGTTGCTTTCATTCATCAATCCGTTTATACACTGTACATTGACCACTTATTGTGGGATAGTTGTCTTGATATTTAATTCCCACACATGAATGGCAAATCAAACCCCCGAGTGGACATGAAAACCGCGGCACAACAATCAACACTATACAAAAAAAACAGAAAAGCGTGATGTGAACCTTCTGAAGCCTCCTATTCTATAGTTATTTTAATAATATAAATAATAAAAAAATAATTTTGTGTTTAATTATTTTTAAATGATTTTTTTTTGTTAAAAAATGTAATAATTTTTTTTTATAATTTGAATAAAATGTTAATAAAGTGTAGATAAAGATTTATAAAATATAAAAAAATGATGATAGTTGATTTATAAGAAATGATAATAGTTGAGTTGATAATAATTCTATATATTATTTTGGTTCGAATAACCTGAAATAACTTAATTTTAAGGGTTGATTGAAATTATGAAAATCTGTGCTTTAATCATTTTATTCTTAATCGAACATGTGCTGAAAGCGAGGAAAGTATTGGGGAAATCATTGAAACACGTGAGAGAATACCATGTGATATAGCATACTTGAAAAGGGAAGAAGAAAAAAAGCAAGATATAGATCAAGTGTGATAGTCATCCATTATAGATTCCATTCCGTATGATTAAATTTAATTAAACAACCAATGAAAATGTTACGCAAGCCCACTCCATGTTTCTCCTGGAAAGCAATGGTGCGTTGTTACGTGGGATTCATTACTTTTTATTTGTGAAAAGATGCTGATCAGAGTTCAGACCCTCTATCTCACAAACACAGATGATCCATGTATGTCCAATCATGTATATCCATTGACCAGTGAATTTTATTAGTTGAGCCTAATTAGTATCTCAAGATATAATTAGTAGTATCTCAAGATTGCGTGTTACATGATAGTCCTATGATTTTTAGGTGCGGTCATTTTTAGGACTGCAACTTGGGTCAGGTTGAACTTGAACTCGACGGGTTGAACCTGATTTTTACATGGATTGACTTAACCAAATGAGTTCAAGTTTGAGTTTGGGTTGATCAATTCTGATTGACTCACAAATCGGGTTGGGTTCGGATTGACCTCACTCACAACCCGACCCAACCTGAAACTGTAAACTAGGGGTGCAACTTGGACGGGTTGAACCCGACCCAACCCGGTTCATGGGCGGGTTTGGATTGAGGTTTTTTTCTGTCGGGTTTAACTCGATCCGAACCCGAACTAACCTGAACCCAAAATTGGGTTCGGGTTGGAGGGTTCAACCTGCGGGCTTAACCTAAACCCGACCCCCAAGTTAACAAATGTTATGCTGCCATAACAACTTACTTATATCTAAAACCCTAAATTCCTAAAACACAATAAACAATTACACAAATTAGAGCATTACTATGTTTGTTGTGTTCAGGTTAATTTATCATAAATATTCACTTTTAATTATTTGTATATAAGGTTTAATTAATAATTAATTAGAGTTTATTGTGTTATTTATTAAATATTTTTTATGATATTTTAGGTGTTAAACCCGAACCCGGCCTGATCCCGACCCGAACCCGACCAAACCTGAATTCAACCTGAACCTGACCCGAACCCTTCGGGTTGAGGCCGGGTTCGGGCTCGGTTTGGGTTAGGCTATCTGCAATGCGGGTTAAAGTTGAATCCGACCCAACTCACCCAACTCACCCGAGTTGCACCCCTACCATAAACTAATAGTTAAAAAAAATCATGGTCGCTCATTCTGTAGCTTCTAATATGGGTAGTTCAAATTTTAGGTAAACCTAGCTAATCTTACGGATCGAGTTGATTTATTTAATTTACATATCATGTTAGAAATTTGGGCTGGGTCGGATTGATTTAATTACGGGTTGGGTTCGGGTTGATCCAATTCGGGTTGAAAATTAGGTTGGATCGGGTTAGGGTTGAGTAGTTTAGAATTCGGGTTGGATTTGGATTGGAGTCAATCCGAACCTAACTCGTCCGAGTTGCAGCCTCAGCTATTTCCACTCAGCATTTTGATAAGCCCACCCCAATATAAAAATAAATACATATCCCTTTAAAAAAATTTAAGCTAATCATTTGATATCCACCCCAACCAGGCTCACCTCCACCTCCACCTCCACCTCCACCTCCACCTCTGGAATGAGCTTAATAACATAGGGAGGACAATAAATAGCGAGGTGAAAATAATGTGTCGCGTCCCTCCCTAAATATCATCATAAAAAAATGTTATAGCATAAACTAATTTTCATTTCAAAATGTTGCTTAACACTGGTGGTCAATTTTTTTGAATTTTTCCGGTTAGTGCTGTATATATTAAACATTACATTAAAGTGCGTATATATTTAATAAAGAGTGCATGCAATCTATATGCATTAACTAGGTCCAATTTGGGAACTAACCAATCTAAAAAAAAAAATAGTGTTATATGATATAGGGTTTTGTTAACTAGTGCTCTCAGGGCATTGGTTAACTCACATTTATTCATATTTTTTTTAGCAACTCAATAAATTAATTATGATGAGTATAAAAAAATAATGTTTTTTTTTAAAATACCAATAACTCCCCTAATAAATTCACCATCCTTTTTTCTTATTCCCTCCCATACCCTATTTTTTTCTCCAATATTTTTTTTTTCTTCCCTTCCATACCCTATTTACTCATAAAAATTATATAAAAAATCGATTTTATATACAAAAAAAAATATTGTTCAATTGTTTGGTGTACATACTTCTGTTTTTTTTACATAAACATGTCATTTTTCTTGAAAACATCTTATTTATACTTGTAACATTTTTTATTTTTAAACGTTGTGTAAGGGAGAGAAAAATTAAGTGTGGGAGGGAAGAAGAAAAAAATTTGATAAATTTATTAGCGGTGTTATTTGTATTTTAAAAAATCTTTTATTTTTTTAACCATATCATAATTAATATGTTAGGTTGTCCAAAAAATAAACAATTAATGTGGTTTAATCAGTGTCTTGAAGACACTTGTTAAAAAAACCCTATTATATATAGCAATATGAACCATTTCAATTTTTAGTGTACGACCAGTGGAAATATTATTTCAATCATGATATAGTTTAACAAATAACTAATCGTATAGAAATTAAGGATCGTCTGATCATTGAATTGGCGTTGATATGGGTGGTCCCACGCAGAAAACACGGGTTTTAGGGACCCCAAAACGTTGTCAAAGCTTCCGCGTCAAGGTCAAACGTTTTGAAACCACACGTGCACCGCACGTGCCACCGTCCAGAACCCACGACGTCGTCACGCCCTACGTCACGTTCTCGTCAAGAAACCACACCTGGGACGCATTAAGTAATCTCACTAACAAACACCCTCGGTGAATTTAACAAAACATCTTCTACTGAGACACACTGAACCACAACCGTCCGATCGATGAACTTATGGGGAGAGCAAAGCAGGTGTTACTCCTTCGGCAGCGGAACCGCCATTCGGATTTACGATCAGATCAAATAACATCTATTCGATAAAAAATGAACGGTGGAGATGAGAGTGCTTACGTGGACCGTCCACATCCGTTGACAGTGCGGGACGAACAAGCGGTCTCGCTGACTTGGACTTCCGTTAAATTTGCCGTTACGTTTCCGTCAGAAGAGGCTTCTGTCTCTCTCTGCTTCTCTCTCTCTCGGTCTCTCGCGCGTTCACGTTCGATGCCTTTATAAGAATCTCCTCCTTTTGCGTGTTTGGACGTCCGAACTTTGAATTCGATCACAAAGACACACGGAGAGAAAAAAGAGGACTTTTTTTTTTGGAGAGGTTTTGGAATTCAAAGGTATGGATGTCTGGGTTGTTTGTTATGTTAGTCGTAGTTTGTAGTGATTTGCATTTGAATATTGAAAATTGATGTTATTGTGAGATATGCTGATTTTTCGGTTCAAATTTGGGGTTTTGGGTGTGCCCTCTGTTGAAGTACGACTTTGTGCTTCTCTGATGGGGGTGAAATTTATGGTAATCCTATGTGGGTTTATGTCTTTATGTGTTGAAATACATTCTGTAACTAGAATTGATTCATATGTTATATGGGTTTTTCTCCCTTTGTGTTATATTGGTTCCAGTTGGGATTTTTAGTTTATCAGGTTAGCAATTGTGAATTAAAAAAATCAGTTCTTTTTTTTATTTATGTGGTTTCTTTTGGCACTGAATGTGTTATGAGATTAATAGAAGTGGTTGTGGTTCCCTTTAAAGATTCAACTTGTGAATTGTGGCTCATGTGGGGATTTCAACTTGTGAATTGTGGCTCATGTGGGGATCATTGGTCTTAAAGTTTATTGGCTTTAAGAGGACTTCCTGAAAATTAGTATATAGACAAGTTAACTAATCACTATTGGTTATAGGCTTAGAATCACTGGTCCTCAAGTTGTCGATTCAAGGAGGTTGTTCACCTCTATTCATCTTCTTCTTGTTCTTTGGGTTTCATTTATGGGAGGAGAATCACATTCAGTGTGTGAAACAGTGGGGCACTTGATTGATTGGTGTGCCTATATGGCCAGGAGAGTTGGGGAAGGTGGGCAGAAGAACAAAGGTTGATTCAAACTAGAAGCTACGAAAGTTTTCCTTTTTGCAATTTTAATTTTGAGAAATGACTGGAGGTAAAGGGAATTTGTATCAAAATTCTTCCCCGTGTGGTATGTTGCAACATGTGTTCGACCAAGAATGATTAGATTTACCAATAGAGACAAGTCTATGCGAAGAATATGTGGGGTGGAGTTGTGCCTTGTTTGAGAGTTTGAGGTAGGCACGATGTGATTTTGTGTGTGTTTAATAGAGATGAAGACTTTATTGTTGACTAGGCTGTGGGAAAAATATATATGTTCCCATTTTTTTCTTTCTATTTTGTTAGCTAGGGAGATATCTTTCTTTTTGCATTTTTGGATGCTTTGCCATTTCAATAAAATTTGGTGGACATAGTCTAATAAAAATATTCATCTTCATTACTTCCAACAACCTTTTTTGACATTCCCCGATATGATAATATTCACTTTTGATATTGTTGGGCTGGGTGGGCGGGGGGAAAAGTGACTGCATTACGTTCACACCGTCTGGCAAGATGATCCGCCAAGGCCTCTTAAATGGTTTGATCTTAATTTCTCAATTGACTAAACTTTAAAAGATTCCAGATGATCATCTACTTGCTCATTTGTTGATCAGGTGGGTGTGGTCAAATTCTTGCTAGGGAGAGTGGTGAACCAAGATTCAAATTTTTAAGTACTATTTTCAAAGTTGGGTCAAGGAATGTGGCTTTCTGTGTATTTAATTGTCCAGTATATTTTTGCACATGTTCTTTATTGTCCTTCATTTTTTTCATAATTCAGCATCATATGTTTCTCTAAGTGGGAATAGGACTTCCTTTGTCCTTTTAGTAATCACCACAAGTGGGCCTTTTTTTCTTGAGTACCATGATCAACTTTTTGGTCAGCTGTTCATTTCTAGATGACATGAATTCATCTGCTTGCACACAAGTTATGTTCTACTCTACACATATCAGGCACTATCAACTGTTAGATATCTCTGTTCACAACTGCCAAGCTTCACCATTGATCATGTACTCATGTCAAGTGAAAGTTTTATATACATAGATAGTATATGTGTATACGTGTGTATGCATATTTGATGTGGGCCTTTCTACTGAATTATGAGTGAAGTTTATGATTTAATTATGTCCAACTAGGTGTCTCTATACTGTACATTATTACCCATCCCCCCAACACATGCTCCCAGTCACACAACAAATTCATGCACCAAGTATGTAAAATTACGCGCAGTAGGAAACTAGATCTGCCTTGATGTCGACCTTGTTTGAGACAATTACAATGCCGTATGATGTGTGAACGTCTCGATTATTGTTGAAATACCAAATAATATAACAGAGACATTCTTACAGAGACTCTTGGAATGACAAACAGTAAACATAGAATGTGTTTTGTCTTTTTAGTCTACTTTGTGTAGTCAGGTCATTTAGCAAGAATATTGAGGTTTCATGTGTTAAGGATGATTGCTCTGATATATGTGGAAGATTTACCATTAAATGAATCCACTCAGCTTTTTTCTATGTGCTAATGGCAGGTCTCTCACCACACATCGCTTGCATCTTTTATAAAGAGCTGTGCTTGGCTTGCTTGGTATAGACTATGGAAAATCTGTTTCTCTAATCAGATGAACAACTGATGTTGGCCCCATAGCATGGATTTGCATCAGCTCTTCCGACACAAGGTTCCTATTGCAGATGTATCGTACGACTTATCTTCTTTGAGTACACTATACCCTGAGTGGATGGTTCAGCCAACTAAAGTCGATACAGGGAATTCCCCCAACTCCCCACTGTCATCACATTTCGACCACGATACCCTTTCAGCATTAAGCAACAGCCAGGATCAGCAGTACAGCTCCACAGAAAATCTTTCAGGGATCAGCGCCTGTCACAATTCGCCTTTGGAGATCGAGAGCTCCTCCCAGAGGTCCCCCCTCAGTCTACCAGACTCACAGACAACCACCGTCCGATCCAATGCAATTTCCAACATGAGGAATGCCTTGCAGGAGTTGGAGACAGTTCTAATGGCCCCTGACACCGATGAAGCGACAACAAGCAAACCCAGCATTGTTTTGAATAAACAACAGCGATTGAGGGATTGGGTCTCCCAGATTTCTGTAGAAGAGCCCCAGCAAACGAAGGCGAGCCGTGGGTCGCACTCGGAGAAGCGCCAGAAAGCGTTGGGTGACGTTTTTAACTCTCAAGGACCACCCAAAAGAGACAACGTGAAGCATCTACTGATCGAGTGCGCGAAAGCCGTGGCTGAAGACAGGACATCTGATTTTGAGAGGCTGCTTCAGGAGGCCCGGGGATACGTCTCGATCAGAGGGGATCCTGTTCAGCGTCTGGGCGCATACATGCTCGAAGGATTGGTCGCTCGTCAGGAGTCATCGGGGACAAACATATACCGCGCGTTGAGGTGCAAAGAACCGGAGAGCAACGAATTGCTGTCTTACATGCACATACTATACGACGTCTGCCCCTACTTCAAGTTCGGTTACATGGCTGCCAATGGTGCCATTGCGGAGGCGTTCCGCAAGGAGGACCGGGTGCACATCATAGATTTCCAGATCGCGCAGGGGACTCAGTGGGTCACGCTCATCCAGGCCCTCGCTGCCAGGCCGGGCGGACCTCCTCATGTCCGGATCACAGGAATCGATGACCCTCTCTCGAACTATGCGCGCGGGGAGGGCCTGCAAGCGGTGGGGAGGAAGCTGGCCTCGCTGTCGGAGCATTTCAAGATCCCCGTGGAGTTCAACCCGGTCCCCGTGTTTGCGTCCAATGTGACACGTGAAATGCTGGACGTCCGGCCCGGGGAGGCCCTGGCAGTGAACTTCACACTCCACCTGCACCACACGCCGGATGAGAGCGTGGACGTGAACAACCCGAGGGACGGGCTGCTGAGGATGGTGAAGTCGTTGTCCCCGAAGGTGACGACCCTGGTGGAGCAGGAGTCAAACACGAACACGACGCCGTTCCTGACGAGGTTCGTGGAGACGATGGACTATTATTCGGCGATGTTCGAGTCGATAGACGTGACGCTGGCGAGGGATAGCAAGGACAGGATAAGTGTGGAGCAGCACTGCCTGGCGAGGGACATAGTGAATGTGGTGGCGTGCGAGGGGAAGGAGAGGGTGGAGCGGCACGAGCTGCTGGGGAAGTGGAGGTCGAGGCTGGGAATGGCGGGGTTCACGGCGTACCCTCTCAGCAAATATGTGAATTCAGTGATCCGGTCGCTGCTCCGGTGCTACTCTGAGAACTATACATTGGTTGAGAAGGATGGGGCAATGCTTCTGGGATGGAAGGACAGGAATTTGATCTCTGCTTCTGCATGGCATTAAGATAGTTTCTGTGGTTTATACATAGTTTGTTTCTTTGGTTCTGTATACGTGGTTTGTTTTTCTTTGGTTCTGTTTTTTAGGAACCTTTTTGTTTAAGGGTTGGGCGTTCATTTGAACAAATCATGCATGACCCAGATATGATGTATTGAATAATAGAACTCTAAAACTCTCTTTCTCCTGTGTTTACTATGCTGTCCCAAATGCACTAGGCCTCTTTATGGGACCATGGTCGAGCAGGATTAAATAGTAAGGGGAGCTGTTGCACTCGGTCATTTTTTTTCCAGTCTAAAATGCAGTATTATATGTTTCGTTAAAAATATAATAAAACATTTTTTTTTCTTACACTTAATTGGAAATGAAACAATATATATTTTTTTATCAAAATACATACCTCATTAGATAATGTTTAATTATTTAAAGAGTCATGATACCCATGAAGTGTCATCATCTCATTTGTTGGCTTGTTAACTTTTCAAAAAGGGTAAAATATCAAAATATAAATGTCATTCATTAAAAATCTTTCTCATTAATCCACATCCCCATTTTATTCTTAAATCAATTACTAATTTTATATATTTCAAATTTGAATTTTGAAATCATTATTTATTAACTGAATTTTTTTATTTCAATTACACCCAAAACTTACCTAAATTACATCAAAACTTACCTAAATTATTTTTTTGTCAAAATCCTTCAAACGGCTACTCTTTTTTTTTTTTTTCAAATTACACTCGTACTATATACAATTTTTTAAAGAATGTTATTAACTAAACTTTATAGCATTTGACAAACATCTTTTCAATTTACATTAATAAGATCATCTCTAATAATGCAAATACATTTCCTAAATGTTTACATCATTTACAATTATTTGTTGCATTTACATAAACATTGTCACATGTACGTAAATGTAACATTACAGTTATATTTACATAACTGTTCTACATTCCATGCAATTTTTAAAAAATTTTAAACTCTCTTCAATATCAATTACATTTTATGAAAAATATCAAATAGCTTTTTTGTTTTGAGTTACATTTAACAAATATTACATGAACTATTTGATTCGTTTTCATAAAAACTGTTACATTTACATAAATGTAGCACAATTACATTTACCAAATGTTTTACATTCCATGCAATTAACCTGTAATTGACACATTTATGAATGTACTAAATATATCAATACATGCATGTGGTTGACTGTTACATTTATGAATGTAACAAAAATAACACAAATTTGAAAAATGACTATTTACATTGTCAATAATGTAGCAGTAGCATCAAACAAAACTATCACATATAAAATGTAACAGTATCGAGTGTTACATTTAGATATTGAGATAAAAGCAAATCAAACTATGAAAAATGACATTTAATACATGAAAAAAATTCATGTTTAAACTTCTAAAACAAAATGCAAAACATCAATACTTCTGTAATGCCCCCGAACCCACAACTCTGTTTTGAAGCGTGAAATCTGGTTGCGTTATCTTGAATCCTCGTATCTCAGAATTCTACTTTTCTTTTTCCTTTATCCAGAGATACAAAATAATACTAAAAAGAATTTCAACCTTTAATAATAATATAACATCTAAGATTTCCACAATACTCTCAATTTTTCTGGATATAACTTGCACATAAAATATATACAACTTGACACACAAATATGGTTACTAGGAAGATGAGTCAACTACATGCCAAATGAAATTGATAAGTCATTCGACCAAGCAAGTTTAACGTTCTCGCACCATGAACTCGTTCGCAGCTACACGAGATACACAAATCTAAGTCCTTAAATCTGAAAGTTTGGCAAAATGATAGGTGATCAACCACACGCTCAGTGAATGGACCTTTAGGTCTCAATAATAATTGATATCAAAATAAAATATTTAATAACATATCATAAGAAAACAATTTGCAGCATACAATAATATGATATTTGCGAATACAATAATTTCTGATAATCCAAACTTAATAGAAATTTCATTTCCAATGTATAGTCTCCAAATCTTGTCAAACACATGATGCATATGGGTGCAATGGACTTGCATGCCCATATTCCATGGCACCTAGCCATCTACGGCACTAGCCGTAAGGATTTCACTTTGAAAATCGTGTCACCTAAACATAAGTCACCTAGACTTGGGTCCATTCTAAATCGTAGTCATCTAGACTAAGCTACTTAGGCTACGTCACTTAGACGAATGCGATGCACACACGATCAACACATATTTTCATTTCAATAATAAGCATGTGACAGTTTCAAAATAACAATATTTTCAATATAATATTTAATAAGACATCAACCTATATAATATGACATGTTCGAGTTATATATAAAATAGCTTTCAAAGTCATTGATAAAATCCTTCAAAAACTACGTAGGAGACAAGACCCACTCACCTTCGGTCCAACGACACGCAAACCAAGCCAGAAATTGTGCAGCACCCTAACCAGTCCTGAAATAGTACGACTAGGTTACAATACGCACAAATAGTACGGGACCTGATGTTACCCATACACACAAAAACCAACGGCTCTCACAAGGGTCGTCTCTGACAATTCTAACGGCTCCCATACGGGACGTTTCTAACAAATCTGACAGCTCCCACAGGGGTTGTCCTAAACATGTCTGACGGTTCTCATTCAAGCCATCCCGAGGCAGAAACATGAAACCCTAATTTTTTTTATTAAAACATCTCAACACGTTCCATCACTGGAAAACCATACACGAGTCGTTTAAAACGGCGTAAAACAGAAAAAAACTCATTTCAAAAATCAAATCATGCGTACGAGAAATCCAATTAAAACCAATCGAAAAACTCTATTTAGTTTTTTGTTAAAACAATCAAATACCTTTTATCATTTACATACATATATGAGTCGTGTAAAACAATGTAAATCAGTAAGGAATATAAAAGATCATTCGTATGCAAGAAATCCAATTAAAAACCCAGTCTATAAGGACTCGCAAAACACGTATATAAAACCAATTAAATCTTATTCAAAATTTCTCAAAAACTTAAATCTATTCATATTAAAAAATCAATATATAATATGTAAATGATACAAAACATTAGGAGATAGATCAAAAATCGGATATAAGAATAATCCATTCGAAACCCTAGCTTATGGAAAACGGTAAAAAATTTCGATAAAACGTTAAAACACTTGGTACACCCAAGGATCTGAATAACTTTATAAAATCCTTTGAAAATCGTAAGTGATAACATATTATTATAACTAGCATGATATCCTTTCTATTCAAAACCCTTGATTTAAAAGGATTCACAAAAACATTTAATAGAAATCAATAAACCATAATCCAAAATCCTTGAAAACCATTAATCTATTATTTGGAGAAAACAATAACACGGATCTATGATAAAATCCTAAAATAATCATGAAAACATGTATAGATTCGGATTATAAACATGCTTTTTACCATTAATAAACAACCCTAAACATGATAAATATATAACCACTTTCTTTTGATATAAAAGATTTGTAAAATACTTTCAAAACTTTATGATTTCATAGCTATAACATAAGGATCCGAAAATCCTATGAAATTTATCAGGACCATGAAAAACTCAAGAGGAGGATTTGAGAGATCAATAAAATATGTACTACATATGTGATCTGATACATCATCAAAAATGTATAAAAGCATCATGAAATCATCGACATATCATTGGTATAATATAAGACCCAAAATCATATAAAGACTTTAAAAAAACCCAAGAAGAAAACCTTTCTTTTGTTTGAAAAGCCTAAAAACGAAATCATATAATCAAGGACCTCTAAAGGGAATAATTATCAATCCAAACTCTTCATAAACATGAGATAATACTCACAAGAACTTTCTACTCGAACCCCTTCCTGAGGTCCTCAATAATGGTGCCGAAAACAAGAGAAGAAAAAAAGAAGACTAAGTTTTAGGGTTTTAATGCAAAAAGAGAGGAAAAGAGGGTATATATGTCTTATACACGTAGGGAAATAATTACGACACCAATAATTCGCATTAATCCCAATTAATGTACCTGCTCTTTCAAAAAACGGACAATATTTTTTAAAATACGAATTTTCAGATCGATGGCTTTTATAGAATCCATCACCAAGGTGTCCGACGGCTCCACCAGGACCCGTCACACAGGTTCCTGACGGCTCCACCAGGACCTCAACCATCTGGTGGATCTGGAAGGAGCGCAACAGCAGACTTTCGCATAATAAATCACGGCATAAAATGGCAATTTGTACGCTAATTATGGAGTCTGTACGGCTGCTGTTGCGGGGAAAGATATTCTATGAGGATTTGACTCCTTTGATGACCAAGGTGGTGACTGATTGGGGAGTAGCCATTGAGCGATAGTGGTGTCAACCTCATTAATCAAATCGTACCCACCAAACAGCGGATGGCTAAAGTCTAACTCAGATGGTTCCTTGTCGGCAGATAGGGCTGGTTTTGGAGCTCTGCTTCGTGATCACAAGGGCTCCTTTCTATTAAGTGTTGCAGCCTAAGTTCCTAAGGCTTCCATAAATATCCTTGAGCTCAAAGGAATTTTGGTAGGTGTTAGACTGGGCCTCCGGCATGGTAGTTCCAAGCTATGGATAAAAGGGGATTCCTCAACAGCCATCTCCTGGGTAAAAGGTTGAGGCTTGCCACCATGGACAACATTCCGCACTCTCTCGTCCATCTCACACTCACTCCGCTCCTTCTCCAGCTGGAAAGCGTCGCACATCTGGCGGGAAGCTAACCAACCGGCAGACATGCTAGCTTCTTGGCGTACACATGAAGGCCAAGAGCAGATATCGGCGAGTACAGTATGGGCTGATCTCAACACAGCTCTCAGAACGGACGCCGAGGGATCTGTGTACCTGAGAACCAAGTAGTTACCAACAATGGCTTACTTTTGAAATCGGGAGTACTCATAGGAAGGTCTGGTAGTAATGAATTGGGGATTCATGTTCATCATGGACTGCTAGCTTACCCTCTGTTGTACAGCCCATGTAAATCTTTTTGTATAAATTGGATAGTCATATAGCAATACAAAGGAGCCGTCACTATTCCTCTGCCTGACCTCTCGATAAAATTTGGCTCATAACTTAATCGATACTAATCCGATTTACAATCCATAAAAAGTATTGGAAAGCTAACGGAATAACGATTCCATCCATACCTTGACTTTTGAAATTGGAGGTATATAAGTACTCCAAAATCTTATAGAAACATGACTCCATGCACAAAAATCAAGAAACGACTAGGAAAACCATAGTCGTTAGAACCTCCACCAAGATTGCTCATCCCCTCACTCTCTCTCGATGGGGTTAGCCTTCCAAAATGCAATTTTCGGTAGTCATCGCCGCTAATGGACAACGAAATAGCGGGAAAGGCGGAAGAGGTGGTGATTCAATATGTGGTGCTTCGGAGGGACCTGATCAGTTCATGGCCCTTCGGGAGCGTCGTCACCCAAGGCTGCCATGCCTCCATCGTTGCCGTCTGGGCCCACAAAGATGACGCTATGTTGATTTTTATTATGATTTGTTGTGATGACGAGGGAGAGAGAAAGAGAGGGTTTTTGGGTTTGAAACAGGAATTGATTTTGAATTTGAATGAATGTTGAATCTCAAGAGGAGGAATGATACAATGGCAAAGATTTTGAGTTTGAATGAAGGTTGAATCTCACGATTCTTACAATAAATCTTGAAGTGGTTATCAAATAAATGACATAATAGCATTAAGAGTATAATAGACAATGTACACTTGCCATATTATGGGGCTTGGTTTGGGGCCTATGAAGTTGGGGCTTGAAAATTATTATTGTTATTTAAAATACAAGCACGTGTGTTCTGAGTTTTAAATAGTAAAAACTTGTTTGTCCCATTCTTCTCCAAAAGTGGGTTCAACTGCTTATACATTGTTTTATCGCAGTGTATACTGCATTATACATTATGTATCATAATTTTTATTTTACTTTTTATAGGAGTACGTACTTCAAGAGAATTAATGAGTACAGCGGATGGAATTGTACACAAAATTGTACATATCACTTTTCAGTTCTAGATAGAGTCATCCTAAATAGTGCCAAGTTTGCAATTTCATTTATAGCTCATACTCATTTTAATTTTTTAAAATTTATATATACTAAACTAATCAAATAATTCTATATATATATATATATATATAGGGAAGTGATTACGTCGGACGGCGGTCGATTCACGTGCGTTGGATGGTGGACCCGCGATCGGACGGCCCACGTCGTAAACCGCACCGACCGCATACCGCCGTAATCGCGACCATATATATATATATATATGGAAGTGATTACATGCGGTCGGTGTGGCCGCGATTACGGGCTGTCACAGGTCCATCGCATCAGACGGTCGGGTGTGAATCACGTTGACCATTGAATGCGATAGACCCGCGATCGCGACCGCACGACCACACGTAATCCGATCGCGGGTCCATCGCATCCAACGGTCGACGTGAATCGCACTCGACCGTCCGATGCGATAGACCCGTGATCAACGGCCCGTGATCGCGGCCACACCGACCGCACGACCGCACCTAATCACGTCCCTATATATATATATATATATATATATATATATATATATATATATATACGCGAGCACCGACTAGGTGCAGCGGCCGCACCGCGTGCGGCGTCGACCACGGGCCGATGTCGATCGTTCATCGCGGGTCCATCGCATCGGACGGTCGGGTGCGATTCACGTCGACCGTTGGATGCGATGGACCCGCGATCGGACGGCTACCGCGTGGTGCAGTCACCGCACCTCATCGCGGTCCCGTGTGTATATATATATATATATATATATATATATATATATATATATATATATATATATAATCATCTAAAAAACAGATCAGAGTGCCTACCATTTCATACTTATACTGTTCTACATTCAATTCACAAAAATCCTTGATGTTTCACATAAACAAAAAAAAACCATTGTAGACACAATCCCTCACTTCATCCCCTCAATGGTGTCATACAACCTCTGGTTCAATGTCTCCGGCAGGTAGAGCACGAGCAGCCCTCCTACGATCCCGCTCACCCCGAACACTGCAAACGGCGTCCCTCCCCCGAGAACCACCACCATGGGCGCGAATATCGCCCCCAAATGCCCCGCCTGCGTTGCGCACCCCAACGCGGCGTTCCTCACCGTGGTCGGGAACAGCTCGGCCACATATATGAACAACAAATTATACGTCGCGGCCATCCCAAATATCCCCAACACCCCACAACCCATCCTCATCACCTCCCCCAACCCGCCACCCTGATCACCACTACTGCTCAACAAGCTCCCCAACAAACAGAACCCCCCACTGAACAACATCGTCCCGATCGCCATGGGCTTCCTCCCGAGCCGGTTCAGCAGCACCGCAGTCAGCACGAACGCGGGCATCTCCGCCACCGCATTGAGGGCCACGTTCAGGTAGACGTTCGTGCCGAGGTTGACCACGTTGAGGCTCAGCCCGTAGTACACGATGGAGGTCACGAAGCTGATCAACACTGTCAGTATCAGTCGTCCCCGCGTGACAGGGGACCGCATCACGTCCACGAGTGAGCCCGACACTAAGCCTGTTAATTATAAAATTATCTGGTATCCAAATATCCATATTAAAAAAAAAATATTTGTATCCAAAATATTTTGGATTTGATACAGTTTTAATCCAAAAAATATCCGTATTTAAAATTTATTATATTAAAAAAATTATATATGTAGGAATATTATGAGTTTTATTTGTTATACTTTAAACCATTTAATATTCTTATAATTATATAAATTTATGTTTTATATTACATAATTATTAGATATATTATTTATATTTTTAAATATTTTGAATAATTGGATTGGATATAGATATTTAATTTAAATATATGTCAAATATTATATACAAATATATTTTTTGAATATTTAGTTTAAATATATAAACATATTTAATCTATATCCTCTCTTTTGACATACTTACCCGACACAGCGTTCTCTGACTCTTTTTTGTTGTTGTTGTTGTTGTCGTAGTCGAGAATGAGAGAGACCCCATCAGGGATGCGCTTCCCGTTGCGGGCGGCGATGGAGTGCATGACGTGCATGGCGTCTTTGGTCCTCCCACGCACGAGGTACCAGCGGGGGGACTCGGAGAGGAAGGGGAGGACGGAGAGGACGTAGGCGAGGGCGGGGAGGGACGTGATGAGGTAGAGTGCGCGCCACGTGTTGAAGGTGTAGGCGATGGCGGAGAGGAGGGCGATGCCACCGGAGAAGAAGTAGAAGGTGGACATGCCGGCTGGGCCGCGCTTGGATGGGCCGATGGGCTCGGTGGCGAGGACGAATGCGCATAGGCCCACTCCGCCCGCGCTTAGGCCCGTGAGGAAGCGGAGGAGGGCATAGGCCCAGTAGGTTGGGGAGAGCGCGGTGAGGCAGCCGAAGATTGCGCAGAGGATGCAGACGGTGGTGAGGGAGCCTTTTCGGCCTAGGAAGGAGTCCGATAGGTGCCCGAACACACCCGCACCTGCAGCGAACCTTGGTGAGAAATTACTAATGATGTATATACCTTGTGTAACAAGATATTTACCTCACCGGAGTTAATTGAGATATATGAATTATTTCATGAGATTATTCCCAACTGCATATAGCAAGTCTTTTTGAGGACTGATTTCACAAGTGATTAAGATTTTGAGAATAAATTATAAAAAAATTTTAGGTTAAAAAGCCCATCAATTTTGTTGTTGTTCACACTTGTGAAAATTAAAACAAAAAGTGGGGATACATGTTATTTCAATATTTAAGTGGAACAAAAAAATCTTCATTTTTATTTTAAAATTGAGACAAATATACATTTTATTCGATTATTTTTTATATCAAACAAGATAAACTGTCATTTCTCATAATTATCTTATTATCACAACACTTATCCCCTTTTAACCAACCCTTAAATAACTATGGTGAATATAGGAAACAAACAATCCATCAGTCCATCTTAGATGATTATTCAGAATGAGTGATATATTTTATTCCCACTAACTATCCATGTCACACACACCTCTACTAACAATAAGTCCATTTAATCTAACAAAACAGTGAAAGCACAATAAAAATCAAGATCAGCAAACAACATATGCTTTGGATCTAACTGATCGAGTAGTGACATTTTTGGCAGGATAAGGTTGGTATTCTCGGATCCACAAAATGCTGAACCACTGTTCCAATGAAACTGATTGGGCTCAGTGTTATTGGGAACTGACAAAAGAAAAAAATTGAATGCCCAAATCACGTGGAAACACGAATGGGTGGGAAACAAGTGAGGTGTGTTTTTTTTTTTTTTTTTTTTTTTTTTACAGGAAACAAGTGAGGCTTTGATTGTATTGATGGTGCACATCGTTCCAAGAAGAGTTTATTTTTCTAATATATTCGTGATGCACTAATGGACTAAAAATATTAATAAAAAAAAACGTTTTTTTTTATTTTTTAATTCTCTAAAATTATATATGATTTAATGATCGATCATTCACTTCTTTATATTTTAGTTTTAGTCCCTATATTTAAAAATATGTTTTTTTATTAGTCAATGAAAAGATTTGTTAATAAATTATTTGATTTAGTTTTTAATCTTTTGAAAGGATAAAAAAAATATCCTATAAATTTAAGGATTTACATAAAAATATGAAAAAATAAAAATATCAAGACTTAATAATAAAAAATCTAAATAAAAACAAAAGAGAAATAATAAAGAATGTTAATGTACTTAGTTGAAGATTCAACAAGTGAACAAGTTCCTAAGGGGCCTTTCTAGTCTTCTAGATAAGTGACACTAATAAAGGCCCGTTTGTCACGGGTGTGGGATATATAAAAATATATAAAAGGTGAATTGTCCAAGTACATTGCAGTTGACCCTCATTATTTTTGTACTTTTTTAAAATATATATATTTTTTACCTATGCAACAAATACTTAATTTTTTTAGTTTCGTTTATTTAATTTCTATGATCCCACAAAATCGTAGTTTTTCTCTAAATTTACAAAACAGTAGATAAATATATATTAATGTATTAATGTATGTATGATTCATATAATGTCATGAATTACACGTTTGTTGGTGTTGATTTATTTGGTATCTGATTAATTGTTGCATCTCTAATATAGTTTGGACTACGCTTTCTTTTTAATGAAGTACATTTGCTAACTCGAAGGTGTGATAATGGACTCGATTTCAACCAAAAGGATATAGAAAGACAACAACTCAGTTCATTATGATAAAAAAAAGAACGTTGGAAATGCAAGCATTCGATGAGTTCAAATGTTATATATGATGTATTTATTATGATAAAATTTTACCAGGTGTTATGTATTAACGTATATTTCTTTAGTGTTTTACAAATTACCATGTTTATATGACATGCATAATAATGCACTTCAAAATAATATTTATAAAAATAATATTTTGTATTCTGCAAGTTATAGATAACATATACACATTTATAGCTGGGAAATATGAATTTGTGGGGCTAGAGGAATTAAAGAGAAGAGCGTAAATAAAATTGGCGTGTTTGTTGTAGGAGTATAGAAGCAATTCACTCAAATATAAATGTGCGGAATAAGTAAAGGCAATTGATAAAAAAAAATCAGAATAAAATGTGAACAATTATCTCAATTTAGTGATGAAAGTAAAAATTTGGAATAACATTATCATCATCTTGCAAATGCCAAGACAAAAGTGATAATTTTTATCTACTAAAATTAGAACAATTAATCAACAATATCTTAAACCCTAGCTAAACCAACTCTAAGGTTCTGTTTGGTTGCACGATTAAAACGGATTCCACTTTTTGAAAAGTTGAAATCCCGAAATCGTGCCAAACAGGACAGATTCCGATAGAATCAAAAGCTGGATTCCTTTTAATTTTTCTATCGAAATACGTGTTTTAAAAAGTTCAAAAAGAACGATTTTTTATTGGAATCAATTTTTTGAATTGAAAATCAATTTTCTCTATCAAACATTAAATTCCTTTCAAATATTGATTTCTGAATTAAAAAAAAATATCCTAAAAAAGTTCAAGATCTAAAATCATATTAAAACGCAGTTTTATTCCAAAAGCTAAGTGTTTTCAAACGGACCCTAAATCAATTTAACATAGTTTCATGCAAACTTTCTTAGATACTATTTGCGAATCAAATTTCAAAATATTTATGTTATAAATTGATTAAAAATTTAAAATACACTATTTAAAGAGAGTACTTTCAATCTAATTTTGTTATAAGTTTATTTTATTTTTAAAACCTAAAATTAGAATCTAAAATCAATATAAATACTAGTTTTTAATTCATCATCTAAAAAAGTAATTTAACAAAAATAAAATCCACCTAAAACTAGAGGGAATCATTATTCAAAACCAAACCATACATTGATATACATATTTTTAAAATTTGAAACTAAAAGAGAGAGAGAGAGAGAGACCGACCAACCATGCAGCCAGCGAAGAAGGCAGACTGGGTCAGCCCGACCTTGTACTTATCCCCGCACACCAGCCCAAACTCGGAAACCGTCGACCCGCCCGGCCCGCCAACCCACTCCCAAGACCCGGGCTCGAGCCCGCAAACTCCACCCGACGCCGGGCCTGGCCGACAACCGGGACCCACGCAGGCCCAGTCGGGCTGGCGATCGGCGAAGATCATGACCATGGTGTGGAATGCCTCGATGAGCCAAGCGAGACTCGTCAGCACGAAGTGCCACAGCTGCCACGGCCCGAACTCCCCCGCGTGCCTCTCCAGCATCTCGTCGATCCCGATCCCCTCCTCTCTCTCTCCTCCGTCCGACGCGTCGAGGACCAGCGGCGTCTCGAGATCTGGACCGTCCATCGCGATGAAACTGAGAGAGATGCGGCGTGAGGGGGTGGGGCTGTGTTTTATATGCGGTGGAGGCGATCAGAGGGTGGGATGTTGGCCACGTGGCATGATCTTGAAGGTCTATCAGGAAGCGCAGGAGCTGCGGCTGTGTAGAGCTTGCTGGATTCGGTTGTGTGAATTTACGAAAAGCCCATGCCCTGTCATTTACAAACACGTGTTGAACGCACGTGGAATCACGCACATTTTTTAAACCGCGACAAAAATAATTGGGTTCAGATCATGTCACTATCACGTCAGTTTCATTGCAGGAAAAAAATTCATATAGCCCCATTAAGCTGTTAAACCATCATTTTACTTAAAATTTATATAATCTTTAAAAAAACATTTATGAAAATTCAAATAACATCTTAAATTAAATTATTATTAACAGATTATAATTATTATATATAAATATTATGTCTGGTTAATCTTGATTGACAATATAGTATATCAAAAACTTTCTAAAATTTGTTAAAAATATACAAAATAATATATAAATGATTATTTTATCTACACAAATAGATTTTATCATCTATTTGGAAGGATAAAATTACCATTTATATAGATTTTTTTACATTTTTAACAAATCATATGGGATTTTAGATATATTGCATTTTTATTTAGGGTTAACCAAATGATAGATGTTTTTAGGGAGTCGCATGGACTTTAAGAAAAATGAGGGGGCTATTTGGATTTTAGGCAGTTTACAAGGGGTTATTTAAATTTTTCCCTTTTGTATTATCAATGAAAATATGCTACATATACATATTTTTTTATTAAAATATTATTATTTGTGATGTTATTTACAAGAAAATTAGTACATATGCACTTTAATTTTTTTTTGAACCATTTAAGTAATGGTTAACACATAAATTTATTGTGTTGAGAACACATAGATCTCATTCCAGAATTATTTGAAGGAGAGATTGAATTTTTTTTATGTATATATATTCTTATATTTTATTTCAAAATTTACATAATTTAAAATTATTTTCACTTAGCAGTCTTATAAATGTTCATGACCAAAATTTGTTTTTCACTTTTTTTTTTTTAATTGAGATTGTTGAATGTTTGGATTAAATATGATTTCTATAAATCTAAAATGTTCAGAATCCGTCCAAACTTGTTTCAAAAGTTGTAAAGGGCGAAGTCAAAGTTTGACAGTATCCTCTAACCTTTTCTGGGACCTATTATGATAGTCCATCATGTTACAACTTACAATACTAGACTAGATACATGGTAGCTAGAACAAAACTATTGATGACTTAAATATAGGTCTATCTGTTCTCCTGCATATCTCTGCCAGCCCAGCAACTCCCGGTCATGGACAAATTTGACAATGTCTGCTTGTTGTGAGCACCAAGTTATTAAAATCTAGAAATCTCTAATTTGAACTTTTGCTTCTGCCAATCATAGCTTTGATGTGGGATGGGATGTCTGTTGTTTCATTATTGTATGCAGCACCTGCAGTTTTTGGTATTTTGTTAGAGCATCAGCAACAATGTTTATTTCCCAAAGACGTTGATACACTATTTTTTCACAGTATCATTTACAATCGTCACATCAATGACTACCACATTATATATATGCATTTGATTAATTTGATTAATTTAAGTAAATACTTCATTCTGAAACAATATACTTAATTAGTCAAATATATTTATTAAAAAAAACAAAACATGTGTTTTTTAAACAATGAATTCAAGCCCTAAAAGTTAAGTCATTCAATTTAAATAACAGATGAGGATGTTTAAATCCTTGTAAACCTTAATTTCTTCAACATCACTGTCAACCTAAGCTCATACAAAACCCAATTTCATTTCACTAAAATTCAACCCCCTTTAGCTGAAATTCAAATGTGAATTGTTTTATTTGAAATTAAAATTTCTAATTCAAAGTAATCATAAAAAGCATCAAACAACCAAGAAAGACCTTATGAAGAAATGCAAGTCCTATGAAGTAGAAATACATGTTCTATCAAAATGATTACTTCAAATCAGTAAATGAAAACGAGTTTGAATAAAATATGAATACTCCAAAAACAATACACATATTCAACAAGAGCTATTCAAATTTGTTTCCAAAAGCTGCTTCAGCCTCACCTTCTCATCAGCCTCCAAGCCTTCCATAGTCTCGAACAATGCCCGATTCTTCGTCTCCGGCAAGTAGAACCCAATCACTCCCCCAAAAACGCCGCACGCGCCAAACACCCGCAAATGGAACCGCCCCTCCAAACACCACCACCAACGGCGCAAGTATCGCCCCAAGCTGCGCGGACTGCGACATGCAACCAAGCGCGACGTTCCTCACAACCGTCGGAAAAAGCTCCGCGGCATAAATCCCCAACAAATGGAACGTCCCCGACATCGCAAATATCCCGAACACTGCGCACACCATCCCCGCCGTCTTCATCGGCCCCAACGCGCCCCCGATCAGGCACGCCTCCCCCGCGAGCCACATCGTCCCGATCGTGAGCGGCTTTCGCCCGATTCGGTCCATCGTCAGCGCGAACGCGGGCACTTCAGCAGCCGCGTTGAGGACGATATTGATGTGTAGGTTCGTGTTGAGGTTGGTCACGTTGAGGCTCAGCCCGTAGTAGACCATGGACGTTATGAAGTTGATCGGCACGGTCACGCAGAGGCGCGCGCGCGCGAGCGGCACGCGCAGGACGTCGAGCACGGACAATGCGACGGCGGGGTGGCGGCGGCCTCTTCTTCGGTGGATGATGACGATGACCCGTCGAGCGCGAGAGAGACGCCGTCCGGGATCGATCGCCCCTTTCCTGTGGCGATCGCGCGCATCACTCGCATCGCATCGGCGGGCATGTGAATAAGCATGCGAGTTATCTGGAAAAAAAAGGTATCCGCTTTGAGGCCCCGTTTGGTTCGTGTCATTTTTTTGGGTGGAATTACTTTACCAGGAATTAGTTTACCAGGAATTAAAATACCAAGAATCATAATTCCATCAGACTGTTTGGTTCGCTAGTGGATTTCTCCAAATAATCATTTTCAAGTGTTTGATTCATACATGGAAAATGATAAGGAATTTGATTTAAATGTCTAAAATACCCTTACTATTATATATATACTTGTAAAATTTATTTCTTTATCTATATCACAAAAATAAAAAAATAATAAATTTTTTATAAATATTTAATGAATGCAAATAAATAAAATAGCCAATTATGTAATTAAACATATAATAATAGTAATTTTTTTAAATCAGTTGAATATTATAAACTCCTCTAAAAACTAAATAACCAATTTTATTAGTTAGGATTCAGAGGCATTGTTTTAGGCCTAAACCCATATCACACATCACATATTATATCAATTATAATAATAACTAAACCCATCACACATGCACAGTTTAGATTTTTCATATCACATAAAAATCATAACAAACTTTTTTAGTTAAAAAATTGAAATAACTATATAAACCCATTATATAGTTGGTGAAAAAAAAGAGGCTATTTATTTTAAAAATGATATACATAGTAATTTCATTAATTTGTAAATGGTATAATAGTAATCTAATTTAAGATTCCCTGTGGAATTTGAGATTACCACCACAAATGGTGGGAATGTGATTCCACCATATTTTCCCACATGGATGGATTTTAATTCCACTGGGGCCCACAATTACCATCAAGATTACCACCAACCAAACACTAGATTTTATACACTTTCCTGGTAATGTTACATGGAATCAAATTCCATCCCAGATTACCACGAACCAAACGGGGCCTCAATCTATAGTCGTAAAATCAGAAATATCCAATATTCTCAAATGCGGATATGAATGTATCTAATCTTAAAAATATTTAAATATAACATGTTATAAAATTATATATATTTTTATGACATATTGTTTATATTTATCATCTTGGTTGATTAATCACAATCATTAGATTTTATATTATTAAATTTTTTATGTATGATATTTGAAAAAAAAGAATAAAACTTAAATATTTCTAATATATTACGTGTAACCCAAATTAGTGTTCAAATTCACAGTCTAAAAATTCATTTTAGATCCCAATTAATCCTCCTGCCTAGGCCTAGACAAACTCAGCTCGCAGCGTTTAGTGCCTAATCATTTTTCTGATTAATCCCTTTGTTGATTAACAAGTTATTTAAATTACATTATATATTATTATATATTTATTAATTAATTTTTTATGCTATTCTTTTTATGCTTATATTATAAATTTTGTTTTCATGTTACTTTATTATTATTTTATAGCATAAAATTATTATATATATAATATATTATACTTATTATTATAAGAAGTGATTGATTAATCTTTTATTAATATGTAGTCCCTCCTTAACTGTTTGGACTAGCGTTTAATATTTTTTTATAATATTAATCTTTTTCTAAACGTACCAATTATATTTAAAAATCCCTATCCGAAAATACCTGAATATGAAAATTAATATATGTATCCGATTAATTAAGATAAGATATCTTATTTGTTATCCATATCCGATTAATTAAGATAAGATACAGATATGTTGTCCATATCTTATTTGTTGGCAAGCATACCTGCGACGCACGAGGTACCACCGGGGGGACTCAGAGACGCACGCGAGGAGGGCGAGGGCGTACGCGAGGGAGGGGAGGGAGGTTGCGATGTAAAGCGCGCTCCATGATGACTTTGTTAGGTAGGCGACGCCAGAGAGGGCAGCGATGTCGACAGAGTATAGTAGGTGGACATGCCGGCCATGCCGCGCGCGGAGGTGCCGACGGAGTAGAAGTAGTAGGTGAACATGCCGGCCATGCCGCGCGCGGAGGGGCCCGACGGGCTCGGTGGCGAAGACGAAGGAGCAGAGGCCCATGCCACCGCTGCTAAAGCCGGTGAGGAAGCGGAGGGCAGCATAGAGCCAGAAGGATGGGGGAGAGGGATGTTAGGCAGCCGAAGACGGCGCTCGCGATGCAGACGGCGATGACGGAGCGTTTTCGGCCAAGGGAGGAGTCAGCGAGGTGGCTGAAAATGCCTGAGCCTGCGCGCGCATGCCGCGTGATTGTGAGAGATGAAATGAAAGATGTCTGTATGTATGTGTGTGTGTTTGTTTTTTTTTTTTTGAAAAATGTGAACACATGTATTTTAAATAATCATAGAGACAATGTCTGAATGAGTTATAAGAGAAGAGCAAGAAGAAAGTAAAGAAAATAGAAGAACATGATGGACGACTCTCATTGATACCCACATATAACAGAATTGGGTAAATAAATGTGTGTGTGGTTTTTGGTGAGGTTGCATTGGAACATGTTTTGCACGGGATTGATTAGGTGCTCTAAGTAAGGATTTAGGATTGAGTAGTGTGATTTAAAAGAAATCACTTGTGTGAGGGACAAATGCGCTTTTCTTTTAGAGATCTTGATTTGAGTTTTATGATCAATTTGATAATTCTAATCTACTAGGATTGAGTAGTGTGATTTAAAAGATATTTTTTTTGTTATAAATTTAATTTTGATTAAAATGATCCATTCATGTGAGGACAAATATATTCTTTCTATCAAAATATCTTAAGCTTGAGTTTTACAATTAATTTGATAAATTTGATCTAGTAAAGAGTTTATTTTTTCTCGTAAATTAAATTTTAATAGATTTTATTAAAAAAGTTTAAAATTACAATAAATATTAAAATGATCACAGAAATAAAGAGTTTTAAATCTTACTTGTTAAAGGAGAAGGCTTCTAGAAATCGAAGGGACTCTCAAAGAGAAAAGAAAAAAAAAAACAACACGTCAAACTAACAAAAAAAAAGAAGAAAAGGGCCACTTTAAATAATCAATCCAACGTGACCTGTCTTTATGATTTTATCTGTTCCAGCTTAAAACAAAATGCATCACATAACTGCATCATAGATATTTCTAGACCATCTCCGATTCTGCATTTCAATACTCAATAGTGCATATTATAATATACAAAACATGGTGCATATTATCTATCTACTATATATAAAGCGGTACGAAGGCGACAAAATTTCGCCAACGGGGTAGTTTGGTAATTTCTCTACCTGTGCGTTGTAGTCGTTCGATCAATGGTTTTTTTTGTTTTTTGAACGGCCAGATTTGGTTGTATGATAACGAGAGCTCGGATGAGATTTGGTTGCTGTCCTGGTGAGACGGACAGGTGGGTCTCTAGAGCCTTCTTTTTTTCCCTTTTTTTTATGGGGCGACGGGAAAAAAATGAAATGAAAGCAAGTGGTCCTGTAGTTTTTTTTTTATAGGTCGGATTGTATGATTTGGTGCTTTTTTCTTTTGCTGTTCAGTGAGGCCGCGAAGGGATTCACATGGGGTCGGGGGTACTCCGACGACGCTGTGGTGAGGTACTCCGACGCGTCCATGACATCTTCGGCGGAGAATTCGGATTTCCTCCCGAAGATGCTGTCCACTCCGACACCGACGTCTTCCGGGCTCCGATTGTCCATGACTGGCAGTAGATCCTCCAAGGTTTGGTTTCTTTTAATATTTTTAACCACTGTCGCATCAGATTCGATTTTTAATGTTATTTGGTTTAGATGATGGCTTAGACTTCTGAACGAGCTTTTGTTATTGAAACTCTAATAGGTCTTTTGAGCTTTTGAGTCTCTTTTTTTTTTAATTTTTTTTATTGCAAGTACTAATTTTATTTTACATGTGTATGTTTTGTTCTCTGAGAAAAGATGGGTAAGTATTGATGGATGCCTATCTGGTGAATAACTTTTGTAGGTATACTATATTGTTCTTTTCATCATCGATTAGTAGTTTATTATTGTTTATTATGATTGTTGTATTGACCAGGCTTTGGTTGGTATAAATGAATGTCCATCTGGTGGATAATTTTTGTTGGTACACTATATTTTCTGTTCATCATCAATTAGTAGTTGTTTTTCGGTTAATTGTGATTGTTGTATTGATGTTACTGTTTAATTTAAATTAAGGACAACTATCTTAATATATCTGTATTATATTCCTTGGTCAATTTAACTTTTAAGAATTATTTCTTCATATTTTTTTTTACATATTGTGCAAATTTTTAACTTTGAATGATGCCTGTTTGGTTATTTCACACTTGTTCAGTTCAAATACCATTGGTTGAAAGTTGGAAAACTCATATCTAAAATACTCTGTTGCTAACCTGTTGTCTTTGAATGATTTTTATAGGGAACAAAAGAGTTTATGGTTGGTTTGGTGGATTCTTGTTGAGTAAGCACCATTGAAAATGAGGAGATTGGGTTTTCTTGGATTCATGTTTTTTTTTTTTTTAAATCATTGTTTGGTGTGGTCCTTATCTTTGAATGATTCATGACTATGGCAAAGAAAATGCCCAAGATTTTCATGTTTGGAGATTTTAGTTTTTTTATTGCCCCTTCCACTGAACCGTTTAATTTTGTATACTTTTTTTTTTAATTTTTTTTGTTTCTGTTGGGATGAAGCAATAATGAAATAATTTGGTTTCTCTGTACTTCTTCCCCATTGTAGTTGAAAGGTTTTGATTTAGAGATACTGCATGCTACACAAGATTGGCCTTTGTTATGTCTAAGCTATATATTCTTTTTGTCTTTGTTCCATTGCTGGTGCCATAATATTGCTTTGTGCATGTCTTTTGATTGTTTTTGGGCAGAGGTCTAGGATCAGATTTACCATTGGATGCTTTATGTCTAGCTATCAATTTGTCTTTTATCTATCATTGATCCGTCATTTTTTTAAAAATTAACTTTACATGTTTGATAAGGTATTCATACGATGAGGAGGCAGATGATGACCAAGAAGAGACTGGATGGAAATATATCCATGGTGATGTTTTCTAGGTATCCCAAGAACAAGTCGTCGTTTGCTGGTACAGAGCTTTTTACCCAATACGTATTCTCAATAGTCCTGTTTGTGTAATTTTTTTAAAATTGAAACAGATATCCTAAAAACTAAACCAATACTGACATAATGGAGCATCCATTATAACCTACTGTGATGGCCTTCATAAATCTCATTTCTAATACTTGATTCTTTTTCATAATATGTAGCTCAATTTTTCATTTTCATACTTGCATTGATAGGGGTATTCTATCCGTACAACCGTGGTGCTCTGTTTACTGCTTTTGTTGTCATATATGCGCTTACATCTGGCATTGTGGATATACTGCGACTTCTCTCTATTGTCAGCTTGAAGGAACGAACTGGGTAAGTCATGTTTTCCTTTCTTTTGTTATCTATCAACATAATCCTTTTCTTCTATTTTATTTTCTCTCAATTATACATGTTTTTGCATATGGATATATTTTTCCTGGGTTGTATATATCCAAATATGTAAACATGTATCTAATTAACTATTGAGAATGCATTCAAGCTATCTTTCAATCAAGGAGTTGCTAAACTGCCTTCCTTGGTTCTCATCCCAATTTTGTTCTTTTAGTGCTGCTGTCGTGATACATGTGTTTCTGTACTTGTTGACTAATAATACATGCTTGAATTTTGGTTTGCTAGACAAGGAATATTTTGTTGCTAGACTTTCTTTCCAACAATTTCCTTGCCTTTCTTTCTGTTTCAAGTGTTTGTACATGTATTTCAGAATGCATAGGTTTATTATTGATTTAAATTATACTTTACATGGATTTAACTTATTTGATGTTTATTTTGAACTAATGAGAGTTTGAATGCTTGGATTAACAGGTGAGGAGCCTTTTGTTGACTGGGTCTCTCTTTGATGAGCAATCTATTAATGGAGCCACCGATACAAAAAAGAAAGGAAATTAAAATCAGGGCCTAAGAACGTCAGCCCAGATATGTATTGCTATTTTGTATTTTTATACCTGCTTTCACATTCTACATTGCAACTGCTAATATCCTTTCCCATTTCCTTTCTATCTGCCAGTATTTCATTCAGATTGGCAAGTTCAATTCCATTAATTTGTTTAGTTAAATGTCTCGAAAATTGTAATAATGGATTCTTAAATTTGGTTAAAAAGAATTGTTGAATTAAATTTTTTCATTCAAGCTTCTTTTTGTGTAAAAAATGTAGAGATTTTTTTTAATCAAAGATATTCTAGCTTCTTTTTGTGTAAAATATTTTTCTCATTATTTTTTTCAGTGTTTCAAGTCTGTCCAGATTGATGAGAGTTGTATATTTTGAATGACAAGATCTTTTCACATAAAAATGAGCATGGTGCAATGGTTGTGGAGCTATAAGATGTTCTCCACAACCCTAAGAAATCTTCCAAAAAAAAATTACTAACAAACATAACAAGGAAAGCCCCAAATTCATTATGAAGTGGATATGGACTGTATACAATGACTTGGAGTGCTGCAAGTATTGAGTGACTCAAAAATTATTCTATCACTTATATCTTATTAGTGACCATGGAATACTTCTTTGTAGTACATGTGTTTCTTTTACAGTTGATTAGAATTTCTGTTTTAAGTTTTTTCTATAAAACTTGAATTGGTAGTAGTAATTCTTTCGGGAAGAAAGAAAATGGAAATTCATCATATAGATGTTGATCCTATATATTATCTTTGTACTTCCATATGTGCATATGCCTTTCAATAGCAGTAGGAATGTGGAACACATTCTATATTAATCCATGACATTATCCTGTATGGGGTAACTCCAAAAAGGACATCAGTTCCCTCAACTCAAATTAATTCTCTCCCCTTGGGTTTGTCTCTGTGAATTATGTAATGGGTGACTCCTATAATAAAGTGGTCAAAATTCCATGTATACGGTGTTTATTGATGGAAGTATAATGTTCAATAATATAAGAATCTTGCACAATTGTGAAAAAGAAAGAGTAGCTCAAGGAGATGAGGGACAACCTCTTCCCAGTGCTTTTGTTTTTTTCAACTTTTATTTTCTATTACTTTTGTGCTAAAATATATATGTAATGAAACAGTGAAATATTTCATTTATTTTCTATTAATGACTCATTTTTTGAGACACACAAAGACAAATTGCTTATAAATTATATGCATCCATGAAATACTTATGTATTTATTTTGAATACTTATTTCTGCTAGTTGCTGCAGGTGTGCATTTACTCAAATTGACTTCTTCACATATTCAGATTAGTGACAGTTTTCAGTGATAAACATTATTTCAGGATAAGCCTAATTCTGCAAATAATGCATGGAGGAATGATTCTGAAGTTTGTAAGTCTTCTTACTTTGGTTTCTTAACATTTATGTGATGTAGCATAGTTGAAATATTGCAAAAATGTGTATGCTTATAACTTTGTAAGATATTAATTGTTGGAAATTTTTTTTGTACATGATTATCTTATCAACCTTTAATAACACTGAAGACTTAAAATTGTTAAGTTATCCTACTATAAGTTGATTTCATTATCTATATCACAAATTAGATTTATATGGGATTTGGTTCTTGATATATACCAGGACATGTTTGGACAAGGGGTGTTTTTAATATATGTTTCTTTGTTTATAGTGCACAAGTATATGATAGATGATTTTCTTTGTCATTGGTTGTTCATGTAATAATTTACTTTTCCTACACCGTAACCTAAATATTGTTATATGCCATTCTGTTCGGTACTTTGAGTTCTTCCCTAATGATTCTTGGAGATTTAAAATATCTAAATATTTTCTCCTTCAAACTAGGAGATTCTGTGTCAGATCCGTCATTTCTTATCTTTTCCCTGTATACTTTCCATGTCTTCTCATCTATATCAAAATTATATTTAAAAATCAGAAATGAAATGTTGGTAGTTATTTCTACATTTTTCAAAAAGAAAAAAAAAAGCTTGCCTTAGTTTTTACCCTGTTTGTCTTTTTATTTCTAAATTCTCTCTGTTTTTTTTAGTTCATTTTCTTTCTATAGGAATTTGAAAATTTATATAGGAATTTGAATATTGGATATAATATGGATATAATCTGATACGAATTTGAAGTTATTGTTAAAATAGTGTTTGGTATGTATAATAGCATTTGTGAATTGAATTACTTGATTATTTTTCATTGTAATGATTTAAATGATTTGTGGAGTTAGCAGGACATGTCTAATACTTTGTTGAGATTTAGAAATTTTAGTAGATATTTGTAAATTTATTTTTTGGGTTTCCTATTGATGTACACTAATTAGTTCTCATTTACAATTTCAATACATATTAGGTTGCTTTGAGTGTTTTATATCATGTATCAAATTGTGTAGTTTCTTTTTATATTTTGCAGGTTGGTATCCAACAAAACTACACACGGGGAAAAAAAATGCATGGGAAAACACAAACCCGGTGACATTGATGGTTTCGATATCTTAAGTCGTCATAAAAATGATTTTAGGGTGCAATTACCGTATCTCTTTGATATATATATTTTTTCTTATATTTTACTGTATATAGTTTTGTGACACACACACTACTCGCGCAAAGCGCGTACATCATCACTAGTAATATAAAAATAGTACATACATTGGCAATTGGCATTGAATAAAGCAATTATTGTAAGGGGACCGGCCACGTGCATCAGTGACTGTTACTATTGGAAGGGGGAGCATGTCATGTGCCCACAAAATTGCACAATCAAAAATAAATTGACAATTATTCAATCATCATTCATGTAATTATATGCACAAGTGTTTGAAAAAAAATTTAATAATCTAAAAAAACATTCATTTTTCAGTGTAGATATTATGATTTTATAATATGTTTTAAAATTAAATAAGTTTTCATAAATTTAAACAAACATGCAATAACTACTCATTTTAAAGTAAAAGCTATAATCTCTAGCTTATAAATTTTAATGAACATGTACCACGTCATGTGTACTAAATTGCACAATAAAAAATAAGTTGACAATTATTCAATCATCATTCATTTAATTATATATATATATATACAATTCCATATCTTTTAAAATTTAAAAAATATATATATGGATCTAAAAAACAACTATGTTCACAAAAAGATAATATACATATCCCAAAAAATAAATACACAATGATTGAGTGTATCAACGTCCTCAAATAAAATCGTTGTAGCGGAAAGCAGGACCACTCACCAATCATGTTGCCCACAAAGTATCCCGACTGAGCCAACCCAATCTTATACTGGGAACCACATACGAGTCCCCACGCAGCCACGGTCGACGAGCCCGGGCCATCGGTCCACTCCCACGAGCCCGGATCGAGCCCGCACATGGTCCGAGGCGGTTGTGGGAGGCACGCCGTGCTGGCCCGGTCGGTGCACCGCCAATCCAGTTCTCTATCGGCGAAGACCACGACCATGGTGTGGAATGCAGACCTCGTCAGCACGAAGTGCCTGAGCTGCCACGGCCCAAACTCCCCCGCGTGCCTCTCCAGCATCTCATCTATGCCCATCTTGGTGTCACCATCACCAATTCGGGCCGAAGTGAGGGCCGGTTCGTCTGAGGAGCCTGAAACCGGCATTGGATGATGACAATGTGTTTGTTTGATTTGCTTACGTATGGGGAGAGAGAGAATATATAATGATAAATAAGAGGGTTGCATTTATACACCTCACGTCAGTGTGTGTGTGTGGGGAGAGAGAGAAGGCATGCATCAACAGATATGGGTTATTATATTCCCAAGCATCTAGGTGTTTTTGCATAATATAATTTTTTTAAATATGTAGGAATGTCATCCATATAAGGAATATGGCTGAAAATATTAATTCATCACATATATTTTGACAAAATAAGATCTTTATAGGGGTATATAAAAAAAATCCTAATTAAAATGAGTGAGTTTGACGTTAAAAAATATTATTGATGCAGTCTCGTTTGCATCCTGATTAATATGCATATATAAAATTTTTTTGAAGTATATTAACGCAGCAAAAAACTGATAAAAAAATGTAACCAACGTTAAGATCTCATAGGCAATGGTGGAGCCACCATAGGACTAGGGGGGGGGGGGGGATGTGCCTCCTGGATTTTTTTAATTTATTTTCAAATCCTTTTAATTTTTTCTAGGTCCTTTTAATTTTTTGTGATAATTTAATTTTAATTAGTGTCCATAGACCATAGGCTCCATCTGCATATGAAATTTCCTGAACAGCAACCACTCACAACTAAATAAAATAAAATAAAAACAATCATCTATATCCATCTAGATCATCCATGTGTATGGTGTGCACTCTCACCGTTTCTTTTAATTAACCCTCCCCCCTCCATATAACACAAAAATCATTTTTAACTCTTCTTTTTCATTTACCCCCAAGCCTCCTTCTATCTTTATTCACCTATAGAGACATGAATTTCACTTCTCAACGTCTTCACCTAAGTGTTTATCTTTAAAAAAAAAAATTTGAATCTCCTTTTTTCTTTTTCATTTTATATTTCAATTGTTCCTAATATCAATCTTCATCTCTAAATAATTTTTACTTTTTGTTCCATTAAATGTCATAATTGAGAATCTACAATTTGTAATCCATCAATACTTTGAAGGTATATAATTTTTTCCTTTTACCTTATTATCATTGTTACTAATTTATTTAAAGTTTAAAATATTTGTGTAAATATCTAAAATAATCAAATCATTCAACATTTTCATAATATGAAACATCGTTGAAGTCAAATTTAAAGGTATGTATTGCTTGTTAGATTTATGTTTTGACATTTTTTTTATGAATTATCAATATAAAATATGACGTATTGTATTAAAATATGATAATTATTTTTTATAATTATTCAATGATATGTTTTATATGAATGTCTTTATTTCATTTTATACATATTTTTAATCTATGCTATTGAAATAAAAAAACATAATGATATAATTTTAAAAAATATTTATATAAGTCACATTAGGCCCCCCTTTATAAAAATCCTGGCTCTGTCACTGTTCATAAGCACCTTTAATCCACAAGGAAGAAACCCTCAAAAGAGAGAAAATTCGAAATATTATTGATAAAAAACTGTCAACCCTAGGTTACAAGTCTACTATTTATACTAATAAGATAAAATAAAAAAAATTACTAAAAATAATAAAATCCAAAAATTAATTTTTCAGATTCTATAAGATCCTAAATGATCATAGGAATTGATAAAAATCAATTCCGATCTGTTATGATTGAGATATCACAAATCTAAAACTTATTAAAAATAGTAAAATCTCTAATTTAAAGGCTTAAATAAATGAATTTTTAAAAAATAAGAATTGTTAGTTGTATAACAACTAATCCAGAAGATCTCCTCGATATATTTCACCATGTAAAATTCGTGCAATTCTGAGATCATGTCCATTGATTTATAATTTATTTGACAGATTTTTTGCGGTGATCCCATTTGCATAATCTATCCTACATTTGACTCCTCTTCTTCAAAATAACTCGTCCTCGAGTTCTTTCGCTCTTCAATTGATGTTTCTTTGTATTTCACATATGGTAAGAGAAGAGTCATTTTCTTGACTTTAAATTTCTTCTCAATAAAATCGATCATGTATAAAATTGAATGCACCTCGATTTGTAGCCCAAATTTCTTTACCATTGTAATAGCCGTAAAGTCTTCATCGTCATTATTGTTGATGATGAAATCCAAAACACTCTTGTTGATGGTGCATATATCCTGCAACACGAGCTTCTATAGGGGCTCTTTCATCTTAGTGGTCACTGCTATGGGCTGTGGAAATACCTCCTATTATTCTCCTCCAATAACATCTTCAGAATCACCAAAGAAAATAACATCAATTTCTTATTTATTGCTCATGTCCTCATTGATATCTGGCTCAACGATGAAGTTGACCCGCTCACCTTCTTCTTCAGCGAACTTGACGCTATCATATATATCATCACCACCAGTTGTTTGTTTCTTTTGTTCTCACCAATATCTTATTCAATCAGATGTTGATCAAAAAGTTTGATCTTCAAATTCTTCTCCCCTGGGGCACTATAACTGCATATTAACTTAATTGCATATTTATATGTTATTTCCTATCTTGCTAGGTTGCACCCATGCCATGTTAGATATTACATGCTAGGGCTATACATCCACGTATCATGTATAGGAGCCCATACATGTCTGGATATCATGTCACATGTTAGCATAACTTTGATCCATACATGTTCACATCTAGTTAATTTAATTTAACCCTATGAGGATGTATAGGTATAAGCATGTCTTAGATGATATTATAACTTGTTATATTTATTTAAATGCTTTCATGATTAATTCCTTGTGTAATTAATTGCATGTTGTATATTATATATATACTTATATTAAAGTCATGAACCTTGCCTAATGAATTAGGCAAGTGTATGACCTATGATGGGCTCATATCATGGCATTGTCATTACAAATCATTTGTCTTCCCCGCATCTAAGTTATACGTCCTAGAGGGAATTCATGAGAATTTGTTACCTTATCGGTGTCTATGGCGGATCCATGAGGATCGTGTCCGCGAGTGTCGAGTGCTCTCCCCTTCATTGGCTCCGTGTTGAAGCCGCCCGGCTTGTAGTTGTCCTGCGAGGTGCTCCTAGACACTACTCATGACGCATGTTGGTGCGCCCATATGGTAGAGATAGCAGTCATGAGAGGCCACCAGGTAGAGGCTATCCAGGAGAGGGCTACCGGACGACGAGCAGTGTAGAACAGTCGACTTTCTCCAAATAGTCCTATGTCACCCTATGAGGGTGAGGGTGTGGTGGGCTCGGGTTGTTACATGACCCACCAACTTAAGTAGTTGCTCCCATCTTGTTGGGACCTTAATTACTTGAAAAGATTAATATGAGTTATGTTGCATAGATTGTACCATTCACTGAGTGTGTGGCTCACCCCTCGCTTGTTATTTCCTCCAATTGTCGTCGAGTCGGATCCGAAGGAGAAGCTCCCCTAGGTGCAGTACCAGCAGTGGTGCAGCGTCCGTGTCTTGGATTTTGCGAGTGAGAGGCCATCAGCATCCCCCTTTTTTTCTGTATGTATTGATACTCGTGCTTGTACACAGTATAGGTGTATGGATGTCTTTTGTTTTATTTTGGATCTTACAGGATAACTGATTATGTAATCTGGTCTGTAATATGCTTTTGGATTTTAGACTTAGTCTTTAGCTTCCGCTATATATTTTACATATATATGACAGTTATCCTTGTTAATTGTTATGTTGCCTTGGATATCATGTTAGAGTCTTTATTGATCTCGTTATTAATAGCTGATATTATATATTTGACACGTTTCGGGGATGGCCGCCCTGGAGGCTGGAGCGTGACAAATATAGGGTTGTAACTCAGGCATGTTGAATTTGGGTTAACTCCAACCTGAACTCAACTCAGAATTCAAGATGTTCAACTCTAACCCACCCAACCCATAAAACCTGATTTTCAAGTTTAATATTTAACAAAAAACAATACACATCTTTCATAAATTTTAATAACTCACTAAAACAATTTAAAGTCCACAAAAAAAAATGTAATTCAAAGGCAGAGATTTAGAATAAAAAACAAATATCAATAATCTATGTTTCATTTAGAATATCATATAAATGTCTACTACAAGTTTAGGTTGAGTCTGATTATCTATGATACGAATCCGAACACAACCTGATTTTAACTCAACCTGAATTAGTCAATCAGGTTCAATATGTTGGATTTGTGTTGAACCCGGCCCTTACAAACAAATGAACAGGTTTCACTCGTTCATACCTCAGAGTTACCTCGGACACCCAATCCAACGGTCATCACTTCCAAAGCACCGCAACGGGTGCAACGCGTCAGTGCCCGCGCACGACCAAGCGTGGGCGTACACGAACAAGGCCCGCACAGGCGGTCGACGCATGCTATAACAAAATCACATGTTTCATGCGTTCGCACGTGCCACATATTGACGGGACGCATCTCCGTAGTACCACTGCCGAGTAAAGAAAAAAAAAAACCGTTACGATCTTGCCACGTGGCCAAAAATCCACCCTCCGAACGCTCTCCCACCTACATAAAAAGAACCCCCTTTTTGCATCCCAAACAAATTCACTCTCTTTAATTATCACCCCCTCGCACGCCGCGTCTCTCTCTCTCTCTCTTCGCGATGGACGGTCCTGATCTAGAGACGCCTCTGGTCCGGGACGCATCGGACGGAGGAGGGGAGGGGATCGGGATAGACGAGATGTTGGAGAGGTACGCGGGGGAGTTCGGGCCGTGGCAACTCAGGCACTTCGTGCTGACGAGTCTGGCGTGGCTCCTCGAGGCCTTCCACACCATGGTCATGATCTTCGCCGATCGCCAACCCGACTGGGTCTGCGTGGGTCCCGGTTGTCGGCCCGGCCCGGAATCGGGTGGAGTTTGCGGGCTCGAGCCTGGGTCGTGGGAGTGGGTCGGCGGGCCGAGTGGGTCGACGGTTTCCGAGTTCGGGCTGGTGTGCGGGGACAAGTATAAGGTCGGGCTGGCCCAGTCTGCCTTCTTCGGCGGCTGCATGGTTGGTTAGTCTCTCTCTCTCTCTCTATCTAAATATTTTGGGATTCTTTCGAATATTCTTTTGGTTTTAATTTTGAAAAATTGAAAAAAAAAAAATTTGAATACATGGTATGGTTTTACATGCTGACGTGGCACAACTTATGTTTTTTTATTATTGGTAATATTATAATTTTAAAAATAATAAAATAATAAAGATGAATGAGTGTAACTCTCTTGAGAAAATTATCATATGTTTTGAATGGCACAACTTATGTTTTGTGGATGATTAAGATGTTTTGGAGATAATATAACTTTTTGAAACATTCAAATATGGGAGTGCTTATCCGACCATACGTTTTGAATGAATGAATAAATGGACGTGATCAAGAGACATGTTGAAACTTGAAACTATACTGACATTTTTTTGGTTGGCTTTATTTCTATGGATGTTTTTGTCCGTTGTGAACTATTAAGCATCATTTATTCATTAGTATTTCATGAATTAAAAAATGGTTCTTCTTGGATTTTTTTTTTTTAAGAAAATGTAGTTATTTTCTATTTCCATTATAAGAAAGAACATGACTAAGGGTGTGTTTGTGCATGATGGAAAGTGAAGGAAAGTGAGGGAAAGTAAAGATTTTCCCTTTGACCACTTAAAAAGCTAGCATTTGTGCCAAACAAGGAAAAGAAAAAATTTTCCATCACTTTCCCTCTCCTACTTTGTCTTATTAGAAAAAGTGGGAAAAACTTTTCCTTTCCCCATAGGTGAGAAAATGAGAGAAAGTGATGGAAAATTTTTCCACCACATGCACAAACACCTTGAAAGTTGGTCGAAGGGAAAAAATTTTACTTTCCACCACTTTCCCTTTGACCCAAATTCCCTCACTTTCTTTCATTTTCCCTTCAACTTTGTGCACAAACACACCCTAAGCGAGATAAAAAGAGTAGAATGATAAGAAAGTAAAACAATAACAAAAGAAAAATACACGCACTCATGGTGTCAAGTACTGTTGCACATATATCAACCCACTTGCATCTGTCAAGGGTAGATAGAAAAGACTTTAACCCCTTCCCCGTATGATCCAACTACTCAGTGATACAGAATGCAGTTTCATCTATGTGAATGTTTGAGACCCCCACACATGCAAGTGCCCTAATCTCTTAAAATCTTGTGCATAATTTTAGTGCAATATAGTCAAGCATGGCGGATGATAATTAAAAAAGTTGTTTTTATTTATTAATACGGTGATCCTGATATGATATTTTGAAGATATTATGGCTGTGCACGCTGTTATTGGACGATCGGGATATTCTATTTATAGGGAGGGTGTCTAAAAAGCTAGTTCATTATTTTTGTCAAAGATAAGATCATGATATTTATTATTTAATAGGGGATGTTTCTAAAATGTTATTTTTGTCAAAGTTGAGACATAGAAAGCTTCACTGTCACTGATTTCCTCTCAATTTGTGTCATTTATTGATTCCACGTGATTTGGGCAAGCTGTTCCCAACAACACATTGATTTTTTTTTTTTTGAACGAAACACATTGATATATTGAATCCTCTCTGTTTCATTGGAAAAGTAGTTTAAGCTTTACTTGGTTCTTAAAGTATTAGCTCCTTTATTTTGGAGACACGATAAAAAAAAAATCCCCATAAAAATGGCTCTGCTCGGTTACATCCCCAGTATGATGTTTGGCTGATCTTTATTTTATTTTGTTTGCACTGTTTAGTTAGATTAGGTAGACATTGTTTAGTAGAAGTAAGAGAGAGATGGAATAGTTTAACATGAGTCAAACATCTATTCTGACATGTGAGAATTAGTATATGCATTTATTGTGTATTATCATTTAAGAATGACAATTTGTTTCTATCATATACATGATGGTTGGAACTTAGGTCCCGACTTTATGAGAGAGTTGCCACTACTTTAAAAGCATCTTTATTAGGTGAGAGAGAGCAATACAAGACTCACAGTGACTTCCAGTGTAGATCCCTAGATTTAGTAATGTCCATTTTATCATCTCAAAAGTTATATTTATTACTTATCCTTAAAAAAAATTATATATATTAACTTAAAAGGCATATAATAATTATATATATTTTAAATAAAAACATATAACCTTTTGGATGATAAAAGAGAAGTTGAAACATTTTTTGATGATATTATAAGGCAGCCATTGTAACGTTGCATCCATGCAATCCACGTACTATAATGGCAGAGTTTTTTTTTGAGGAAGGTGACTGTAATGGCAGAGTTGCATGTCAGAAAGCACGGTGTGGTGGAGTTATTAGAGATAGGTGACTGTTACATCTGTCCCCTCCATGAAAGCATACGAAGGTGGCATGTACTGATGTTTTGACAGTGGTATCGTTGGATCTATTTTCGTATTTATATACCATGTGCACCACTTATAAATCTAAAATTCTTGACAGACTATCCTTCCATGTGTATATTCAAGACTCATATGAAAATGAGTTTAAATGTTAGTTTTTTTTTAAAAAAAATAAATTTGTAGAAAATTGTCGATGCTGAAAAGTCAGTTTTTAACTATGTTTTTAAAATAATGTGTATAGAAATTTTAATTAAACTGTAACTTTAATCTATTTGAATATACATGTGTATATATATATCATTAAAAAAATTTATGTTTTTCATTCAATTGATTCACTACAGGTGCGGGTGTGTTCGGGCATCTATCGGACTCCTTCCTGGGCCGAAAAGGCTCCCTCACCACCGTCTGCATCCTCTGCGCCATCTTCGGCTGCCTCACCGCGCTCTCCCCAACCTACTGGGCCTACGCCCTCCTCCGCTTCCTCACGGGCCTAAGCGCGGGCGGAGTGGGCCTATGCGCATTCGTCCTCGCCACCGAGCCCATCGGCCCATCCAAGCGCGGCCCAGCCGGCATGTCCACCTTCTACTTCTTCTCCGGTGGCATCGCCCTCCTCTCAGCCATCGCCTACGCCTTCAACACGTGGCGCACACTCTACCTCGTCACGTCCCTCCCCGCCCTCGCGTACGTCCTCTCCGTCCTTCCATTCCTCTCCGAGTCCCCCCGCTGGTACCTCGTGCGCGGGAGGACCAAAGACGCCATGCACGTCATGCATTCCATCGCAGCCCGCAATGGGAAGCGCATCCCTGATGGGGTCTCTCTCATTCTCGATGATGACAACAACAAAAAAGAGTCGGAAAATGCCGTGTCGGGTAAATCTGTCAACGAAACGGGTATGGATAATATAAAACATAAAATTATAAATATATTACTCAGATCGGAATTACTTCAGCTACAATATTTTATTTTGGATACAAATATGGATTTTTTTCGGATAATTGACAGGCATGGTATCGGCTCACTTGTGGACGTGATGCGGTCCCCTGTCACGCGGAGGCGGCTGATACTGACAGTGGTGATCAACTTCATGACGGCCATCGTGTACTACGGTCTGAGCCTCAACGTGGTCAACCTCGGCACGAACGTCTACCTGAACGTGGCCCTCAATGCGGTGGCGGAGATGCCCGCGTTCGTGCTGACTGCGGTGCTGCTGAACCGGCTCGGGAGGAAGCCCATGGCGATCGGGACGATGTTGTTCAGTGGGGGGTTCTGTTTGTTGGGGAGCTTGTTGAGCAGTAGTGGCGATCAGGGTGGCGGGTTGGGGGAGGCGATGAGGATGGGTTGTGGGGTGTTGGGGATATTTGGGATGGCCGCGACGTATAATTTGTTGTTCATATATGTGGCCGAGCTGTTCCCGACCACGGTGAGGAACGCCGCGTTGGGGTGCGCAACGCAGGCAGGGCATTTGGGGGCCATATTTGCGCCCATGGTGGTGGTTCTCGGGGGAGGGACGCCGTTCGCAGTGTTCGGGGTGAGCGGGATCGTAGGAGGGCTGCTCGTGCTCTACCTGCCGGAGACGTTGAACCAGAGGTTGTATGACACCATTGAGGGGATGAAGTGAGGGATTGTGTCTACAATTTTGTTATATATATATATAAATAACAATAGAGGATTGGAGAACACGTAATGAAACCGAGAGTGTATTCTCTTTGTATCAGCGATCTTAAGCTTGAATAATATTACATGCAGTCTGTAACTACATGTTAATATAAAACATGATGTCTTCTGTAAAAGCACTCATATTCTCACAAGAAGGAAAAAGAGGAAAGAGATTTCACAAATAAATGATAAAAGTAAAGGTCCAACTCTTGTAATGCTTTTCTTGTTTCATTTTTTTTTTTCCTAGACGGTCTTTAAAAATCCTCCTCAGACGACAAAATTTATAAACTACAGTATCAACGTCGTATGCGCCATTTAAGCTATCTTGCACTGAATGGGGCTTCAATGACCAATGCCAACCATCCAAATAAATCCCAAAAATGGAGGGGAAGATGAGAAAATTGAAGAAAAATTAGCTAACTTAACCAATGGCTACCACTAAGTAATGAATTACAAATTAAAAAAAAAACATTGGGGGGTAAGCTATTCACGGAGGGAGGTATGGTGAGGAGCACAGGTCGGGGTGTGATTTTTTCAGAACGATTTCCAGTTCCCAGCAATCATAGTTGATGGAGAAGCTGCTCAGTGTGGATCAAGATTTTGGGGATATAATCATTCTAAAAGCAGAGGCGTGGCTGCGCCTCTATTGAGTGTGGAGCATGGTGGCACACATGACAGACCCAATCATTCATCCCAGGCGGCCTGGAAAACACTTGGACGGCTTCTGAGCCACTGCAACATCTCCCTGTCCAAGGGACAATTATTCAACACGGCATCCATCATCGGACTGCCAAGAATCTTCGGGGCGCTCTTAAACGCCCATATACGGTCTTTCGGCCATGGCCGCTGTGGCTGCTTCTCCTGTTCAAATGGATCAGAAACCATACACGAAATCATTCAATAGTCAGATAGGAAGCGACAATTTATTGGAGAATATTGGGAACACGAACCATTTTTGAGAGTATAAATCTTAGGGTTCTTTGGCCATAAACGAGTTCCCCCAGTGGCTTCTGTGACTTTGCATAGAACGAGGATATGTCAGGCAACAACAAGCAGCCTCTTCTGGCTCTTGCCAATTTACTGTCTGGCTCCGCACAGGTCAGGTTGTGCCAATATATTAACTGGCCTAAACAGTAGTTCTCACCATATGTTTTGCAATACTCTTGGAATCCTGTACCTAACTTATTAGTGTATTTTGGACCCATATCAAGTGGGCTTATATACACAGGGGGAGATGTCATGCTTCTATACTCCTGCGGAAATGCAAGAGGGGTCAAAAACAAAATACCCAAAAGAGGAATTCCCTTCGATCCTGTCAACAAATCTCAAAGCAACATTTAGGTGAAGATACTTACCCGGACTTTGAAGAAGGATTTTGTATATGCGTACATGTGAATCAAGTCTGCTGCAGCATCATGCCTGCACTTGTATGAACATGGCAGATTCCGCAATTCATCCCGCAACCTGGAATTGGAAAATTTGAAGAAGCAAATAAACACCAAAGAACCAGTGAAAATTTAAATGCAGTGTTATAACAATTTTTTTTCCCTAGAACTTACCATAGCAAAGATTTACGAAGATCTCCTTGAAGATCGGATCCACATGGGTCATGAGCAGATATGTTGGACCTCAATTCGTCCAACAAGTCTGTCTCCATGTGTGGTGCCATGCACTGAAGAAGATCCTCAACCAGGGAGCCTTCCCCTTTCCAAACCATGGAAACCACAGATTCCGGGCTAAGCCTCACCAATGGTGGAGGAGATTTCTTTGGGTCTTTAAAAATAGATCTCATCACATACCGTACCTGCCAAATTCGATACAGTTAGAAGAGGGCCCTGTTTTACAGAAAACCTTAGAGCTAGGCAGTGGAACAATCACAGACAATGTTACATCTCTGTAACATCTTGACACTACTATTATGTTCCCTCAGCACAGGCGAATAAAAAATGATATAGGAAACTTTGGTGTAAAGAAAGTCTCTGGGTTCCTTGGTCAAGTGCATAAAGTTGTACTATTTTATACTCTGTATTGAAGAAGATGAGGAACAAAAAAAATGAGAGAAAAATCCTGGAGTAAAATTAATGAATTGCATTGTGGAAAATCAAACACCTTGTCAATGGTGGTCGCCATGCTTTGAAGCCTTTGGTTATAGACTCCCTCGGCCTGCATCATGCCAATGAGTTAGAAAATCTTTTCTGTAAAATCTAAGATGCAAATGACAAGAAAAAAAAAAATAATAAGTACCTGAATCTCAGCTTCACTCCTCTCAATTTCAATACATATCTCTGAAAAGAATTTCTTTTTCTCTTCCAAATTATGCTCCAAAATCTCCCCAGGCAATTTTGTCCGTTCTAAATTTATGAACCTCACCTTCATTCAGACAATTGATTAGGTCAGATACAATACTGGAATAAACTACGGTTCAAAAAATGGGGAAAATGCAGCAAACACATCTACCAAGCCAGCTGAGTAAGCCACGAGCCAATCAGGCAACCCATCAAGTAGACAGGGGCCCAAGCCAGCCCCAGCCAGATCAATATAATCTTCTTCAGAAACATAGTTCTTTTCACAAGCCTCCAGCATTAATTTATGTCGATCTAGTAAGCCATGGCTTTCTTTCAAAACCTAATGCATATGGCATTTTAGTAATCAAAGCAACATTAGATAAGACAATACAGAACCTATTATACATTGAGAAAATCTGTTTTATACCATCTGGAAAGCTTCTTCACCAGTCAAATTCAGATAGCTTCCCCTGCAAACTTGACTGCCACACAAACATACAGATGCCTCATATTCTTCCTTGCTCTGCAAATCATACACTGATATCAATTACAAGAGGTTACTTTTAATCACATAAACTCAATAAAGAGGAGAGAAGCACCTCTGTTACAGAGTTATAATCAAAAGTGACTTCTTCACCATATGCGATTGGTCGCACAGTATATATTCCAATTTGATACTGTCCATCTACAGCAGTTACTCTGCACCCATAATGGACATGGATCAGCCAAAAAATAAAAGAAGTTTAAATAAAATAAAAGTGATGTATATTTGTAGTGAGATTTAAAAAAAAAAAAAAACTTGGTTAGTAATAAAAGAAGTTAGACTGACTTGGCTTCACAATTGGGTCTACAAGAATGACAAATTCTGCTGGCAAAATTGGCCTTGTGCATTGCATCAACCATAACCAAATCATATCCATCGCGATCACCCTAGAAGACATTTCAAAAAATTTGCAAATAAAACCCTGCATAATCAGTCCATACACCAGACATTCAAATTTTACAAAGATGATGAAATAATACCTTTGGCCTCTCCAGTTGTATGTTATAAAATTCAGGTGCTGGGTCTTTGCTATTTTTCTGCAAAGCCCTGATCCCATCCTGCTTTTCATACCACTTCCATATTGGATAGACCTAAAAGCATTAAAATACAATAAAAAAGTGTCCAATTAAATTTTAATATAAATTTATATCAGAGAGAAAATGACAGGACTAAATAACTAAACAAAATAAGAGACATTTAGAAATTCATGGCTATAAAAAAAATCAATGCAAGAACAAAATATAGTCCAATTCCCACACGAGAACATACAGACCTCTCCCAAAAATTCAACAACAAAATCATCCTCAACAAAACCTTCCTCCTTGTTGCAAACAACGCCGAGTCCCTAATTGTAGAATGAAAAAAAAAGAGGAAGAAATTAGTGAATGGCAATCAATCATCAAATGAACACCCGCAATGATATCCGTGAGGTAAAAGAATGTCAACAGGTTTAGAAGGATCTATCATTTATGCAAGGAATGCACCTTTCTGTATGCGACATAATTATCATCAGGACGACTCATCATGGCCTTGAGAATTGCTTTGCACAATCGCAAAGTGCGTGTATCGCCACTTTCATCAGCAGTCCTCTGGACCTCTTCAACGACAAGTCGCAAAGGATACACCATAGGGGCATTCCCAATACCGGTAAAATGTCTGACTTGCTTATTCATACAACGCAGAAGCGCCTAAAAGAAGCAATTAAAATTTTAAGATACATTCGCAATTATTAACTGACAAACATGTATTTAGTACACTTACATCTTCAATGAACTTATGCTTGTCCACAAGTGGCCATTCCTCTGGCATCGAGTCGAGAAGAAGGTTGTGAGTATAAGGATCTATCCCATAAACTTCCTGCTCTAAGACCTCATCCCCAACCTGTTTTCTTGGTTTATAATCTTTGACTTCAGGAATTTCCATTTCGGACTCCTCCATATTATTTTTCTGCGCGCTGAGCTTTTCAGCATAATCCTCAGGTAAGGAAACACGCATCTTTCGCTTCACTTCCTCCTCATCTGCCACGACAACGTACTGATCTATAACTTCATATTTCCTAGTAACTGGGGGAACAAGGCTTGCTTTTGTCATGCGAGCACCCCATTCGCGTTCTTCAGCCACAGACTCCAAGGGCTCTGCAATATAATGGTCATCTCTTTTTATATCCAATGCCCGTCCTTCGGAACGGATGTCCAAGTCACTTTCTGTTTCTGAATCACTGCTGGGATGCCCACGCCTAGATTCTTCTTCAGAAAAGTCAGATCCATCTGAAGTGTCACTTCCTGACTCCATGCCTCTTTTATTCAATTTGGATAGACGTCTCCTAATCTCACGATCAGATGCACAATCGCTAGTACCCGGTGCATCATTAACAACAGAGGCTGAATTAGTCCTTGTTATACTTTTCCTTTCATTCATTTTGTTCTGCTTATATTTTAACTTTGAAGATCCAGAACAGAACCCTACACCTGAACTATCTTTTAGCATCTTTCGATAAGATAACTTGGAATTGTCTTCCAAACTCCTAGCCATCTCAATGAATGACAATATAACTTGATTCATGTTTCCAGACCCTCCGAGATTTTTCTCTCTGCAATAACAAATTCAAGGTTACCAAATCCATGGGTCAGAATCTTAGCAAAAGTAGAGACACATTACAGCATGAGCAGAAAAGGTTAGCATACTAAAAATCATAATAAGTGAAGAAAAATGTAAAACAATATCAAGAAAACCTACTTGAACAGGAGCATGCAAGGAATATTATTCAAAATATCAATGTAGAATTAACACATGATTGGATGATTCTCCAAAGCATCTCCCATTCCGGAGACACAAACACAATTTTATCATGCACGGTTTCCGCCAAACTCATCAAACACTGACTTCAACTTACGGATAAAACCTTTTAAAGGCAACTTCATGTTACGTTCATAAAATACTACATAATGAAACAGCAAACAAGCTTACTTAAGAGCATCCCGGCACATTCGTCTGATGTCGTCCTTAACAGAGCTCAATCCATGTCTAAAGTAATGACCATTTCTCATCCTATCCTCGATTGCAGCGACCTATAATAAATCAGCATTGATAAATTTATCAGGTGGATTAAACTTAAACAAAAAAACAATATTAAAACAGCTAAACAAATATAGTTGTTGGTACACATGAGATGCAAACAAGGTTGTACCTTAGGAATAAAGAATGCAAAGGCATTCTCCTTCATGATGTCTTTCAAACTATTGGCAATATACTCTTCCAACTTCCTATAACTGTCTGCTGATTTCCTACGGAGCCATAATCTCATTTGGGCATCCCTTGATGTAAGAGCTGAGGACTTTTTAGCATCTGGTATTTTTGTCCGTTTATAGCAACCATGCTTAAATGTGCTGCTTGCTTTTCTTTCCGAACTGGGATCATGCTCAGCAACTACTCCCGGCTCACCAGTGCTTGAGCCCTTGTAAGCCTTGGACATCAAGTATCCTTTCTCAGTTATCTGTTTCAGGCTCTTCATTTTCAACTGAGATTCTTCTATATTCTTTGAGTGATGCAAACTGTGACCTGTTATCCACTTCACATTGTGGAATGTGTCCATCAACTCTCTTAAGTGATCGCAGCCCTTGATGTTGACATAAGATATGCATGGAAATGATTGAAGCATTTCCTCGACTGCAGTAGCACTAACACTAGTGCAACCCTTTAGGACAACATATGTTATTTTTGTTTTGTCATAGCCACTCTGCAAAACACTTGTGTTAGCTTGTTTAACAGGGAAAAAGTTAATAAACCAAAAAATTATAAAAATAACACACCACTTACTATGATACTCCAGAATATGGAATCAGTGCACTCAGGCCCTGCAGATGACAAGTCAATATGTCTTGAGATATCCTTATAGAACTTGATTGCAGATTTCCAGTGTTTACAAGTAGCAGCACTAGATACAAGTGCCCTCACGTCAGTTCTCAAAAAATGGAAGACCCTTGCTAGGACATGACCATCCAGGAGACCCCATTCCTCAGACTCACTGTGAGAACTCGGAATATTTTCTGCTTCAAAGGTAACTTCACCACATAACTCATCAAAAGAGTCATTCTTATTACCAATCAGTAGATCATCTTCCATGTCATAGTAATCATCACTCTCATTAACCATTAATCGGGCTCTTTTTTCTGTATGAATGTTGTCTGTGTCATTCTCTGTGTTCAAAAAAAGTAACAATGAAAAAAAGTGTTACATCCTAGACAAACACACAGCTCATGTTCAAGAAGCACAATTCAATCTTCACTAGAAAGATTATTCCTTTCCCAAAAAAAATATTATAATATCTTACATAGTTTCCTATCTGAAGTAGGAGGATCTGTTGATCTAAAATAGAACCTCGTTGTCTAAAACATTTGAATCCGCAATAAAAAAATAAGAGATCCTCACATTAAAAGAAGATTGTACTATTGAAAAAGGAAACTTGTTTAGAGTCTGAATATGATTTTTAAATTTTGGTTTTATTTTTAATTGAGATAGTTGAGGAAAAACCAATTATTTCTACAAGGTTTGGGTAGTCCCCGAGGGGGTTATTTTCTATTGTTGTTTGGTCCTTCTGTTTTCTTTGGATGTCCTGGATTTGTTTCCTCTCCCCCAATTCAGATATTGTCTGTTTTAATTTTATATTTAAATAGGTATGCCCACAGTTTCCTTTTAAAAAAAAGTTCCAGATAACTTCCCAGCATTGAAATCTAAGAAAACACTAGCCATGTGTGACACACCCCAACAGGCAATCCTTATATTCAAGCTTTCATGAATCAAATGGAGCCATTTTGGGGAAGGGGATGCAACATGTTTGATGGATAAATGCAGAAGTGACAAAAGAGTGTCAAGATAGTAGTACCTGAAATCCAGAATCCGTGCCTGGCTGAGTCATGACCGGGAACGATAGCACTCTTTATGACAGATGAACTGAAAGAGAAATGTTTGTCGATATCTTTCTTTGGCTGCTTTGCAGTCATCCATGGATCTAAAACCTCATTTATTGTTGCAGCAAACTCTCGACTCTTGAAGGATTTCATGACCAATTCATGCAGCCTACCACGAGTATAACCAATAAACTGCGGAAATGAATCATGAAATGAGGCAACCTTAGGCATGCATGCATCCTGTGAATCCATCGGAAAACTGATGGATGAATCAGAGGCATTTTCCACTCTTTCTTCTCGAAAGTGGCTTTCCTTTGAAGACGTGGCATCAGAACTAATGGGGACCCAAAGTTTATCAAATTTCCTGAAGACACTGCTGTGCTGAGGGATACTCCCTTTCGCTGCTAGGGCTTGAAGCTCCAAAAATGATGAGGGACCAATTTCATGGCCTGCTCCATCCAGATAGTACCAGTCACCCAAAGTTAATGCCAGTTCATCTACAGTACAAACATGATCTTTGGGGATGTTTATACTATCTCTACATTTGAACAAACTTTGTAAATCGTGCTCTTGGGCCTTGACAGGCCGAGGAGTGGTGTCAGGAAAGGGACTTCTATGGTCACTGCTTGAAGAGTAGGAACGTGTAGACCTCAAAGCATGCCGCTCGTGACTCCTCGCTTTTGGGCGTGACTCGCTGCCCAGAGATCCTTGGTCTGCAACAACGCAGGCATTAATTCTGACCACAGGTAGCATATTACCCTTTACTCCCTTTGGAATCAATGGCTTCACCTGGCCTTGCCTGCCACCAAGGATAGCCTTTGCATCAACACTACCATCATTCTTTTCATCTGCAAATGCAAATGCCCATGGTGGCATGTCAAGTTTTTTAGGGCGTGAAGGGTGGTACAGATCATCCTTTATATGCCAACGGGGGTCCTCGTAGCCGGACTTTGGCATTTGGCAGATTGGGAAGCCTTCATTTAGAACGAGTTTTCTTCTATATGTTCTATCTTGGACTGCCACCTCATCATTCCTCTTCCAGTCCCCACCCTTACATGACCATCTTCCAGCAAACCAGTCACTCGAACCAGAATTGAGGGACGCAAACTCCTTGTCAAAGGGTGCTGCCAATCTGGTTTCAACACCTTCTCTGGCAATGTTTTCGGATGCTCTACAGAATTCCTCATTCCTTGAATATCTAGAAACCTCAGCAGATCGAGCACGAAACCGTGTGAAATCTGCATCCACATTTATGTATGTCAATGGAAGTGAAATATACAAGCGAAGAACATGCTGCAGGAAATTAACCCCGACAAAACAGATGATATATGCAGCAGAGCTAGTACAAAAGAATCACGGAATGCTAAAATTTACCTTCAGAATTATCCCATTTTTCCCATTCTACGTGCTCAAACTTCAAGTTCAAAATTTCTGCAACAAAAATATCACAGAACAAATAAATTGATCATTATATGGGCATTAAACACAGTTGAATCATAACATAGAAGGTTCCCAATACATGAAGCCAGTTTTGACCAATTTACCCTTGCATGGAAGGATATTTTAAAAACTGCCATCTTTCTATATCATGTATTAGAAAAAAAGTTGCATTACAAAATGAATGGCCCGATGAGGCATGCAACTCACACTAGTGAGTCACAGGCATCATGGCAAGCCAGATCTTTAAAAAACGGGGGGGGGGGGGGGGTGGATAGAGGGATTTTTTTTGAAGAAAGGGTAGTAAAGGAATTACCTCCAAGAGTTTCAAGTTCCCTCCCTGGAATGATGTCACACCCATCTAACAACGCACTGACCCTCTCATCAATCTGTAGATCAACCAACAATTCAGAATCAACGCCCACATCATCTGATTGCAACAATGGGGTGGATGATTCCAAATCTGCAGCGACATCAGTTGACAGATTCCCAGGAGCCTCCGGAGGGCTTGCCATCTCAGTCACCATTTCTGAAACCACCGGTGTCAAGCTCATGGTCACCAATGGGGAGGTAGCATTCTCAATGGTAACCCACCGGTCACCCTCCGAATGCTTGATCAAATGATCCGACTGCAGCAGCCCTTCTTCAACAAACCTCTTAAGGTCGCACAATTTGGATGGCCCCTGATCCATTCCAAAACTGTCAAGATAAAACCACTTGCCAAGAGTCTGATCAGTGGTTGCCATAACATGTGGAGGAGTGTCACAGATGTCCATATCCTCTTCCATGGAAGGCAGCTCCTCTATGGTGTCATTGGACACAGGTGGAGGAAGAGGTAGAGGTGGAGGTGGGGGAAGAGGCTTGTCGATATCTATATTCAAGCCCTGAAGTTGTTTCTCCTTGTGAGGATGATTGTCAGCAGAAAGTTCAAGATGACGGCTGATTTCACTATGACTAGATGGTCCATTAGAGGAACTCTTCTGAGAATCTCTTCCACCTGAGTCCTTCCTCTCTTGTTTTCCTTGCCGACCTGCTCCATTCTTCCTGTTGGAATCCCGGCTATCAGTTGGTCGAGACCGTTCGTGTGGAGACCGCTCTGGGTGCCCTGAAGACCGGTCCTTTCGATCTGGGTAGCGGGCTCGATCATGTGGGGACCGGTCTGAATAACTTGGTGTGTGATCCCTGTGATCACGGTTTCTCCCTGGGCTCCGTTCTCTATGATCACTGTGGCGCGTCCCACGGTCATGCAGTGACCGCTCTGCATGCCTATCATAAGCTCCTCCTCTAGAAGTTGGAGAGGGTTCGTGATGCCTTGAGGGGTGCCTGTTTCCTATAGAGGCGATAGATCCATTTGATGAGATCCTAGAAGACAAGTTCTTGTGAGATCTATCAGGCGAACCCCTCAAGCGGTGGTTTCCATGAACATCCTCCAAAATCCTCCTGCTCTTTGATGAGCCCGAATGGTCTCGAATGTCTCCATGATGCTTGCGATCCCCGCTATCTGAGTCGACACCATGTGGCTTCAGCCATGGTGTCTTTCCATTGCTCTGATCATGCTTGTGCGGTCCAGATTCATCACTGCCATTCTCCAACTTGGAAGAGGACCGCTTCCTCCGTTCACGGTCATCGTCTACCAGTCTTGAAACTGGTGGAGGGTGATTCTTCCCCTTCTTTGGGGATCGTTCCCACTCACCTTTGCGAGGCTTTGGAGATGATCGTTTATCAGGAATGACTTCTATCTTCTCTAACTCCATTTTCCGCCCCCGCCAGGGGGCAAAATCAGGCCTTTCTCTCTCGGCTCTCCGCCATTTCTCTGGGACAAACACACCTTTCTCCAATTCAGGCACAAACTCTCCCTTTTCCAACTCGAGCCTTCTCCGCCTCTCAGGCACAAACTCTCCCTTCTCAAGATCTCCATTCCGGGTACTCTCCGGAACAAACTCCCCCTTCTCCAGCTCTCCTCTGTGGGACCTCTCCGGGACAAACTCACCCTTCTCAAGCTCCCCTTTATGTGTTCTCTCTGGAATGAACTCGCCCTTCTCCAGCTCTCCCTTCCGAAACCTGTCTGGAAAAAGCTCGCCCTTCTCTAGCTCGCCCTTGCGAGTCTTCTCTGGAACAAACTCACCCTTTTCAAGCTCCCCCTTTTTGTAAACGCTCACTCCCTTCTCCACCCTCCGAGCCTTCTCAGAAGTCCCGCCCATCCCCTTCTCTACCTCCGTCTTCTTATCTGGCTTCTCATGGAGCCGATGCTTGGAAGGGAATCCACCACTGCCAACAACACAGAACGCCGACGCCTCGGGGACCGGGAACCTCTCCATGACGTGCTGCGAGGGTATGCATGCAACTCCTCCATCGCCCATGGAAGTCCCAACAAAACAAGGCCTCCCCCAAACGGAGCACCGAAACCCTAGTTCGCCTCCTCTATGGGGCTGTCGATGCTCATGCTGCGCGAACGGATCAAAACAGGCTAACCCGAACGAAGAACCTGTTTTCCACCACAAATATAGCTCGTCAGGCCCAAAAATCAATCAAACAATAATGCAGGGTTTCAGAAACCCAGAACGACGAGAGAGAGACGAATTGGCCAAGAAAAGAAGGAGAACCAACGAAAAAGAAACCCTAAAATCCGAATTGAAACAAAATTAGGTCAAATCAAAACGAAACGAAAAAGAAATCGAAGATCTCACCGAGGGGAATCCTACAATTGGGAGTTACAGATCGGGATACGGGGCTCAGAGGATTGGGCTACGGCGAGGTACGGCGTTGTACGGTCTCGTGCACGGATCGAAATACGCCATGAATGGATCCTCGACGAAGCTCTCTCTCTCTGAATGTCTCTGTGAAACGGAAGCTTTGTTTTGGTTCGCTCTCTCTCTCTCTCGTTTGGGTTTTGGTTTTGATGTTGCTCTTACAGTTTCTATGACCTTGGAAGCCTATAAGGTTATAATATAATATATATATATATATCGAGTCGCGGTAATTACCTTTCTTATACGGTATACGTTGTGTATATGATAAATCGTGAATCGTATTTTTATACGGATGAGGTCACCTCTCCTGCGTTATGGTGACTCGACGGAACAATGGATATATGGTGCTCCGCTCTTTATTCACCACTGTTTTTCGGAACGGACGACGCTGACGCGGTGGATAATTTTGATTAACGTCACCGGGGGGTCATTTAAGATATTTTGGCTCTCGCGGGATCTTGACTGTGGGAGGAATCGGATTTTGCGTCGAATGACTTCTTGTCCTGAAAATATTTGGGCGCGAAGCCGGTCTGTGGAGGTTGGAGGGTGATTTTCTTCTGTAGATAGGGACAAAAACGTAATAATCGATGGTCGCACACACAGGCAAACTTGGCTTCTAATAAATTGGTTTGGACAAAACTATTCCCACTACCCGACTTACTATTTTCCACTACCTAAAATTACAAAAATATCATTATTTATTTTATTTTTTCGTCTCCCTTTCCCACTACCCAGTTCGACAGCATCCAGTCGAAGTGTTCTTCACTCGGACGACAGAGATCTGTCGAACTGTATGAATAAGTGTCGACAGAGGTTCAGTCGAAGTGTGTTTCACTAGGACGACAGAGACCGTCGATCTGTCTGAGCAAGTGTCGACATGGATGTGTCGAACCCTTTAAAACAACAACTTTCTTCTAAGTATCAATCAATTATACAACCATTTAAGTCTTTATGAAAAACAAAAATGTCATTTAAGTTATTTAAGTCTTTTTGAAAATCATTCACATATATATTTATTTAAGTATAAGAAACAAAAATATCAAACAAAGAGTTATTTGAATCAAATAAACAGTAAACATTTCATATATAAAAAAACATTATTTTCTTTTCTAAACAAGTTGAGTCTTTTATAAACAAACTCCACTTATTTAGAAAAAAAATAATGTTTTTTTCTATATGAAATGTTTACTATTTATTTGGTTCAAATAACTCTTTGTTTGATATTTTTGTTTCTTATACTTAAATAAATATATATGTGAATGATTTTCAAAAAGACTTAAATAACTTAAATGACATTTTTGTTTTTCATAAGGACTTAAATGGTTGTATAATTGATTGATTCTTAGAAGAAAGTTGTTGTTTTGAAGGGTTCGACACATCCATGTCGACACGCAAACACACTTCACGGGTCTCTGTCGTCCTTGAAACACACTTCAATGCCTCTGTCGACATTTATTCAGACAGTTCGACGACCTCTGTCGTCCCGGAAGAACACTTCGACTGAACGCTGTCGAACTGGGTAGTGGGAAAGGGAGACAAAAAATTAAAAAAATAATGGCATTTTCGTAATTAGAGGTGGTGGGAAAGTGATGCAGACATCATAGCCGTACAATACATGGACGGCCGAGATCAAATGGAGCACAAGAAGAAGGGGCTCGTGATGAATCGAGAGCACCGTGACTTCAAACAGCCATAACTTGAACCGTAGATCAGAATCGCTATTATAATATGTCCACGTGTTCGACGACGAGCCCTCAGGAGTGTCGCTATGCCACTACGCCATTTTTCGGAGCGTTCTGAATCGTCTTGGGGGTCAAATCGACGGTTCAAAGTTATTTTTACTATTTTTGAGTTGTTTTGAGGTTGTTAGGATTTTATTTATTTGTTAGGATTTCTATATTTAGATTTGAATTTCAAACATTATTTGAATTCAAATTTGAATTTTAGTTAGGATTAGATAAAGATCTATTAGATTTGTTTGTTAGATTTAGATAATTAGTTGAGTCTAGTTTGTTGGGATTCTCTTCTATAAATAACTTGTGAACCCATTTGATTATTTAGTTTTAGAATATTTGAAGTTTAGTTATTTTATCTCTTGTATTTTGTTAGGAGTACTAACAATTGCAAAACCTCCCAATTCTCTATTATTATCCGAAGTAGTAATTATGAAGCCCAACCCCCTGGCATTCTTTTGAAGAATCAACAGCACGTTGGAGCCTACCGATTCGTTCTTTTGAACGAATCCGTAGAAGAGCGTGGTTGCACGCTGCATCAGAAAGTTAAGTAGGGTAGTGGGACTAGCACTACCCAATTGGTTTTTGTGAGCCCCTTGGGGTTTCCAACTCTTTTTTGTGATCTATTCTCATACAAAAATCATCATCACGAACTTTCAATGCTTTTAGTGTCATTTGTTTTGTTTTTCCTTCAACATCCATTTATGTTCTAAGCTTGTGTTTTTCATGTCATTGACTCATTCTTTTGACATAAAAGGTGGAGATTTATGATTTATCTCTGTTATATTTTGGGTGTAAATGGGGTAGATTAGGTTGGTATAGAGGTTTATTCAAATCCCATAAAAATATACCTAACTCAGATCCAAACTTAAGACCTCAACTCAATGGTTCAAAACAAACACAACTGGGTCTTCAACAAACTGGTTCAGATTCAGATCGAGGAGTAAACATGCGGATGTGAGATCGGGAGCGAGGCCTTAGGACGCACACCTCGTGTGAGCTGGAAGGAGATCGCCTTGGTTTATTTAGTTTGGGTTTTGTATGGGCATATATGACCATCTTATCTTTGTTTTCGCGAGACGGTTTTTTTTAACTGTCACGCGAGAACTTTTCTGTCTTCTATTCTCCCCACTTCCGACTCTTTGTATTTGACTTCACGATATGAATGAACTATCAATTCCTAAAAAAAAAACAACAAACTGGTTCAGGTTAAATTGGGGTCTTAGGTTGATCTTGGTTTGAGTTATGGGTTAACCTGTGGTCAACATTTTGAGATATGTATTTAAACAATAAAATTATAAACACCTTTTAAATCCTCATTTCAACATGATTATCATTTATGAATGATCTACTCTAGAAATTATGTGGGTGCAATATACAGGTTACAATATACAATAGTTAAATTGGCTGCGTCTTGTTTAACATTTAATTATCGGGTTCTTTTCAAGCATCCCATAAATATGATACGTCTTGTCCTCTATATAAAAAGTATAAAAAAAAGGATAATGTTACATCCAGTCCTATTTTCAGCTTCAATTCCAGTCTACATGTGTTTTGAATTTTTTAAAAATATTATACATCATCTAATGAGTTACATATTTTTATAAAAAATGAATCATATACTCCAATAAATTACATTGATGCATTTATAGAAAACGTAAAAAAACATTTCGAAACATATGTCTTGTTAACGTGAGCATATGCGTCGATAAAAATCTATCGACACATATAAGACTAGAATTGGGGCTGAAAATGGATTTGAGTGTAACAGCGCGCCCATAAAAAAACCTGTGATAAGTTATCCAAAGATTCATGGATGAAGTATTTTCTTTAAATAATTTAAAGGAAAAAGATACATACAACCCCAATTGCAAGCCCGTTTTGCAGTCCTCCATGATTTTTTTAAAATCATATACTCATCTTTTGAAGTACATGCTGTTATATGAAATAAAGTATATACTAAGATACATTAGTGTTTTTTTTTCATAATGAGAAAAAAATAAAATTGGGTCAAATATTATGTTAGGACACATATGTTATGATAACGTAATATTTACTACGTTATCTTAACGTATGAGACTGCAAAACGGGCTGCAAAAAAAATTGTGTTTATCAGCGCCCTAATTTAAAAGCTATATCTTGATAGCCCAAAACTTAAGATTAGTAAACAATGAAATACCTTCTTATTCCATCAACCCTCCAATTTAACATCCGCTAGTTGCACTCCAGCACGCCCTCATCCAATTGAAGATACATGGGTATGTGGGGTGGTAAACGAGCAAAGCAGCTTGGGCTCCACTTGGACTCAACTCGGTTAAAGCTCATTACAAACGAGTCGAGTTTGAGTATTTTTTAAAGCTTGATTTATAAATGAGCAAACCATGCTCGAGCCTATACGAGCTCGTTACTTAACATAAAAGGAGGAAAACAAAAAACCTCAGCTGAGCCCGAGCCCAAGTTTATGTCATTTTCACATGTATAAGATGTGATTTGTAAAAGATGATTTTCAAATGCTAAATAATTTTTTTAACTAAACAAGGCCGAGCCAATCCTTGGTTCGAGCGTCGGCTTGCCTCGTTTAACAAACGAGTCGAACCAAGTTTTAATTGAGCTTTTCACGAGCCAAACAAGCCGAGCTTGAACACGAAATTAAGTTTGGTCTCAAGTTAAACGCTGAGCCCGAACCATGCTTGATATCAAATGAGTCGAGTTTAAACATGTCAAACGAACCCGACTTATTCGACTCGTTTACAACCCCTATGGGTACGCACATAAAGTGCACATAAATAAGCCATGAATTGTGTATTTAGATCAACATTTGATTTGATGGTTCCTTTACATTTGATCGAAGTAGGACTAACCTTAAGTGTAAATGAGAAACAACCGTTTAGGGTCACATCCAAAGATGTCCCCTAGATCCAAAAAAAAATGTTTCATTAAAAAATATTTTAATAATATTATATTCAATATTTAATTTTTTTTTGGACAAGGATCATATCATTCCTTTCGTTTTTTTAGTTATTTTTATAAATTTTTGTTTCATTATAAATATACTCACATACATCTTCAACCTATAGATATCAATTAAAAATTAACTTTATTGTTTCTGCATTGAAATTTTTTGTTTCCTTTTAAAATAAAAGTCATCTATTTGTTTCTTGTTACTCTCTTTCATTTATTTATTTATTATTTATTCTTTTATTTGAAGGGTAGGCACTTTCCTATATATGTTAAGGAACAAGAACCTAATAAAAATAACATACAAAACAACAAAAAAACCCTATAGGAGCTAAATAGAAGAGATATCGATCACCTCCCAGAGACCAAAAGGCCTAAGTCCCCTAAGAAACTAAGTCTATCAGCTTGAAGACCCCCTACCCAACAGATATCTCCCCAATCAAGGATTACACTCTTGGCTAATTCTTATATATTCTCCCCACATGGTCTTTGACCCTAAAAATAGCCTAATTGCAGCTAACCCATATCGACCATACCAAAGCAGGAACTAACAATTGAGAAACTTTGATCTTCACTGATTGGTCACCTGCTCTCCTCATTCACTACCAGCTGACTGGATTCCTTCCAAATCCCCAAAGACTGTATCCATCCTTGACACCTTCAAATGACATAAAAGTAAACAAATGGTCCGCCAACTCCTCCTCCCCCCGCAAGGAGCACATGAAGTGTCCAAACCCGAAGTCCATCTTGCTAATCTGGTTCTCGTAAAAATCTTCCTCTGATATAAAATTCATAAAAAGATATTAAATTTGGGTGGAGCTTTACATCCCCAAACTTCCCTTCTCTATGCTACGGTGATTACTAAAATTTGTAAATCTCTCCTTATCCATTCATAGCCCTTTTTCACTGTGAATCATGTTGTCCTCGTCGACCTCCAAACAACCACATTCTACCCGACTTGATACCATGCTTCCGTACACCCTCCATCAACTCCAAGAACTCATCCCCTTCACTGCACTTAGAGGCATCGTCACCTTCATGACCCAATGCTCTGCATCACCCTTGGCTCTCCCAAACAATCTGGCTGCCCCTTGTTTAAGTCTCACAATGTGAGAGATGGACAAGAAGCATACTTTCAGAGGCAAGTCCCCAATCTAGAGATCATGTAAAAAATGAATTTTCTCTCTTGAGCCTAGACTCCATAGGATGCCTCACAAGGAATTCTCCGGCCCTTACAAAATGCATTTCCATATCCAAGATATTTTACACGACACTCGTAGGAAACACCTACGCACCAAAGCCCCTCACCCCGTAGCACTCTCGCACCACCTTGCACCGCAGTAGATCTGGATTGGAGATACAACGCCACATCCATTTCATCAGTAGAGCGCGATCCATGATGTCCAGATTCAACACCCCTACTCCTCCTGCCTCTTACCTTCACAAATCTTTTATTTATTATTTATTAGAGATTTACTTTTTTAAAACAAGTTGAATTTATAAAGAATATTATTTTTTTCAATAACAAATCTAACAAATCCCACCATTTAAAGATTCTTTTTATCTTCATTTAAAGTGTTATTTTGTTTCCGTTTTATCTTTATTTTTTATTTTTGGCCATTTTTTATTTTTTAAAGATAAATTCAGAATTGTTTTCACAAGAGCTCAATCTTTATTACAATTTCAAATAAAATCTTGTATATCTTATTAGCGCATTCTACTCACTCTACGAGATATATGTCTTATTCAAAAAATTTCATATGTTATAAATCACTTAATGCATAAAAATATATATTTTATAAAGGTGTGCATTTTAGACTGTAAAAATAAACTAAATGTAACATTTTCTTTTCACCAATCGGGTCTCATCCAGCAATGCGAATATCTGGGCCGGGCCATATGGACCCTCTGTAATCCATGGACTCAATAAGTCTGAATAATCCCTCCTCATGTTTTCATCAACCCGACGCGAGTTGATCCAACCGACTCCCCGAACCAACTCAACGTGCACGCATAAAACATCATCCTTACGCCGCAATCACTCTACTCCGCCGCATGCTTCCCCGCCCACTTGGCTTACGAGGACACAACCGTCAATTTGCGAATAAAAAGGGCATTCGAAATCCCCTCTCTCCGTCTCCCCCAACCAGACGCGAAGGAATCTCCACTGTCACTAACAATTCTCTCCTCTCCATATCCTTCAACAACAACGAAGAAGGAGAACCAAAACCAAAACGCTTCGGAGAGGAGAGAGAGTGACAGAGATGTCGAAGAAGAAGAGCACGATGACCCTGAAGGACTTCCATGGTGGTTCCATCCCCTCCGATCTCCCCCTCCCCTCCGCCCCCGGCGCGTACGCTCAGATCTCTCTCTCCAAACCCTAATTTCTAGCTCAATCTCACCTTCCTCTTAATCACCAGATCTGAACGTTTTTGTTTGTTTTGTTTTGTCCGATTCAGTGCTGCGAGGCCTTCCGATCGATCAGCTTTCGACCGTCCGATCCCATCGCCCGCGTGGGGAAACCCGATCAGCGGAGGTGGCGTCAGCTCCCGATCCGACAATCTTCACCGTCCGCGCCCCGGATCGTCCGGTGCCGGCTCCCGCGTCGGCGGTGGCGGGATCTTCGAAGAGAGACCCTCGCTGCTCTCCCACCCGGTCCACATCGGCCGCAACTTCGACGAGGACGAGCGCAAGCCGTTCGACGCCTCCTCCGCCCCCCGCCGCCACATCACCGACCCCGATGACGTCCTCCGTGGCCCGCCGACGCTGCCGGCCCGTCCCGAATCGGCTCCGAAGCTCTCCTCCTCGTCCGTTGCCCGCTCCTCTCTTTCTCTACCGCTGCTTCTCAGAGCCATTCAATCGGCCCTGCGAAGCTCCCTGGTGTGTCGGCGGGGACGGCAGCTCCTAATGTCTGGGCGGCAAGGAAGGAGGCCGCGATTGGAAACATTGATCTGACGGTCCCTTCCGCGTCCCCCGCAGGGTGGTCGGGCCCCGGTGCAGTCTCGAGATTCGCGCAGGCCAGCGCGGTCGAGAAGGTGTCTTCAGGGATGTGGCAGACTTCCAGGCAGCCTGTGACGGATGATAGGCACGGTGGGAATTCCGAGAGGGCGCGGTCTCCGGTGGATCTGGATGTGAAGGAGAGGAGCTATTCGGCGGTGGAGTTTTATAATGATGGGGTTGTCCGGCCCAAGTCTACCGAGGGCAAACTTGGTGGGCAGCACCTGCAGCAGTCGCGAGAGGCCTCGGATGTGTTGGAACGTCCGAAGCTGAAGCTCCTTCCGAGAACTAAGCCGTTGGATACTTCGGAAACACGTGTTCCGGATCACAAGCAGGTAGAGCTTCAACTCATTTCGCAACCTTGGTGAAATTGAGACTCAAAGTTTGTAATCTTTATTTTATGTTGATTGTCATTTGTATTCTCCTTGCTGTGGATTCTGTATCTGTTTCAGGTGTATCAACTGCCTCCTGATCCTGGTCATATTGAAACTGTTGTTGAATTGCATGGAAGCACAAACCCACCAAAGCCAGGGTCATCTGGAGGTGTTGATGGGGAGAGGAGAGGGGTTGAACGTCCCAAGTTGAACTTGAAGCCTCGTTCACAGCCTGTGGAACAGCCTGATGGGAGTCTTGAAAGAGAAAGGTCAGTGCTGATCTTTAACACTTTGTTTTATTTTCTTTTGTTCACTGCATTGCTATTTTTCATGATTTCGTTTCATGAATACAGTGCATTAGAATAACGATGTTATCAAGCGTTTTTTCGACTGACATTTCTTCATTATCACTCTGTTGATAGATTAAAGATGGTGGGAGTTTCATTACGTGCACAAAACCAAAGCAATGAATCTAACACGAAGAATAGTTGTGACAGTTATTCATGAACTAACCAAATACAAACTACTAAATGGAGAAATAAAATTCACAGTAACATTTTTATTTTTAGAAATGTGGATTCATAGGGCAAATATGCACGTCAACGACCTTATCTCTCTGAGGGCAGAAATTGTTTGAAAGAGCCATCCACACTTTATCTTAAGAGTTCAGAGGGGTATTTTGTATGATAAAGTTGGGTAAATGTCATTCGCCATATACATTTTCTTCAGCTGAGGCTCATCCTTCAAGATGATCATTCCACCAACACCTTTCACAATGTGATGACCTACTTATTGATTGTTGTCCATTATATAACCGGGATTTTATCTTGAAATTTCTGATGGCTTTCTCCAGGCACCTTGTTTAATAAATGTACTTCTATGCACTTGATCCTCAACAACACTGTTATAATTCACACAGTCGGGCTTGCCCAATTCTTCTCTCACTCAATTTCATTGGATTCAACCAACTATATTGTAGTAAATTTAGGTTGATAATTATAAGTCTAATTCATTAAATGTATGATGGGCTCGGATGATATTTGCTTGAGTTCTTGTTGGTTTTTTTTTATAGGATCTTTGGGATTAATCCCCTAACCTCCTCTATGGAAGAGGGGTGCTAAATCGGCTAACCAAAGCTTGATTCACTTTTCTTTTTAATGCGCCCTACAGTCCACGCCGTGCACGTGACTTCTTTTATTTTAAAAATGATTTCTATTGATCAAACTTTTGAGATTGAGAACCTTTGTTCTCCTCAAATGGTTTTTGATTATAAGTTTCAATTAGGTGGTGTTCCATGTCTTCCTGTTATCTGGCAGATGACTGTGCTGATAAATTTTAGGTAACCATAGATATTCAATCCATTTACATTTAACCTATCCAAATTTCACTGGCATCTCCTATATGCTGGAAAAGTTGACCATATCTTCACAATCTCTGTTAAGAAATGGTGTCCGTGAAGGCAAAGCACATTCATACACTAACATCCCGGCAGGCTTAATCAACCCTAAAATGATTAGCACAAACAGAACCTAAAATGTTTTCATGGATATATAAAAGAACCCGAGGAAACCGGCAATTTTTCCTGAATGTATCTGTCCCTTCTGCACCAGGAGTCAAGATGGCTTTTACGATTCAAAATTCTTAAATGCATATACTGTTTGTGTTGCTAAACTTGGAGTCTTTTTTTTTTTTTGGGTGTTTGTGTGTGTGTCTGTATGTTTGTGAAACAGGCTGACATGCCTCTATCAAAGACTTTGTTCCTTTGAAAGCGATGAATATGCATTATGTGTGATATCTGATCTGGATACACTTAATTTAAAGTAAAATCATGCTCCTTTAAGTTTATAAATATTAAAGAACTTTTGAAAAAGTGACTTACCAGATGCAGAGTCACCTACAATCTCAGTTGTGCTGCGCGTCAGATAAACCTGGGAGGATTTGAACTTGAGTCATATGGGGAGCAAACCCATGGCTCTAACCAACCAGTGTTTTTAGTTTGTAGCCACATGGATAAATCGTTGGATGGGGGGAACCTTTAGGTCACATGTTACATTCATTGATATTTTGCATATGGTGTTTGATAGCAGAGCAGGGATCATACAGTGAGACTGAGAACCTACTGCAGCCAAGCTCCAAGAGTTATAGAAGTCCACCAACAACATTGGTGGGTGCCTTAGCTGAGAGGTACCAGAATGAGCATTCGAGGGGGGGGAGTATCTGGGCCGATATCTATCAAATTGTGTTCGGTGTTGCAGTGGGATAGTAGTTGCTGACACATTGCAAGTTAATGGGGAAATGTGGTTTGGTGTTAGAAGCTTTGTAGAAACTGATGCTAAACTGCTGGAGGTTGATATTTGCCACCTGGGCTGATAACCTTGAGCTGAAAGAGAATCATATATGCTTATCCAGGATAAAAAAAGTGCAATTAATGTCATTCTATTCAGCTTTAACATATGTGCGAGCTAACTCCTTCGGGTTGGCGGGGCTGATATCGTAATTTATTTATTTATTTTTGTTGGGGTGGGGTGGGGGGGGGGGGGTTGTAAGGTTTTCCCTGAAGGCATAGATTTTTGTGTGTTGGCCTTCTTGAGGAAGATGGAAAGAAATGTAGTAAATCAGTTTTGGGTTAGAAGGGTAGAAGGGAAGAGAATGAGCACTAGGTCATTTAGCTGAGAAGGAATCTAAATGATGAGGAGGTTGATTACTTTGCTTCTCTTCTTTTGGAACTCTAGGAGGTCGGGTTAGAATAGAGGTGGTGGTGACTGACAGCGTGATGTGGAAACCCCAGCCCAGAGAGGGTTTCACAGTTTGGAGGTGCTACACATGGTGGAGATGGGAGCGACAGAGGAACATGCTGGTGGTGTAAAAATCAAGGAAAGTGTGGGAGTAATGCTCCTTTAAAAAGTGTGTGTTTATGTGGTGGACCGGTGGTGTGGTGGATTTGGCTCACATGCAATCAAGCTGTTGTTGAGGGTGTGATGCCAAAGTGTAAAGTTGTTGTAGTGGTTAATGGCGGAACTATCAATATATCTCTCTTCTGCTCTGGTAAAGCCTGTGTGGGTGGTTTTTCTTTTTGTCTGATGTTTTGGGCATTCTCTTCTAATTTAATGTATATTCGAGGTTGGATGCCTGTCTTCATGCTGGTATTTATTAACTTAAACACAACATCTAACCAATTAATTGATCTAATATGATGTTATGATTTTTAAAATAATGATTCAGATGCATTTTACTTAATGTGTAGATTAATTTTCTTTATTTTGTTTTTTAGATGGTGCCTCACTTCACTCAGGCGTGTGCTCCCCTTTGGGCCTGGTGCCTTGTGCCCTTGTGTTTTGATTGCTTTTGCATATATTATCACTATTTCTGGTTTGGACGTTTTTGGCTTGATGCATGGTTTGTACATAGGATACTAATGCTACCTTGTTGACTGGTGGTGCAATTATTTTATTTTATTTTATTTTTGATGGGGATTGTTTTCGTATGTTGGTCTATGTTGGCACTTTGTCCTCTGACTTTGTCTCATCTTTATTGCCTGCATATTAATCTACTAGGTATTCTATATCATAAGCAGAAAAAATAAAAGGAATGGAGGAATGTGCATAACTGCAGATGAAAGATCCTGTAATTGTTCAGCAATAGCATTATCATTGCTCATCGAGTCATCGTTAATCTTATGTTATCTTAAGCTAGATTCTGAACTTGCATTATGTGCTAGCAATGTCAACATGAATGCTCCCAATTGTTGAATAATTAAGCTATGCTCTGGACAGGAATTTTCCATTCTAGGAGGATATATCTACAGATTGAATCCAACTAATTTTTTTAAGACGTTTGTTGATTTGGCTCCTTTTTTTGAAGTGTCAAGCCTATGGCCAAGTTTATCTTGCTTAGGTTAATATGCAACCTCTAGTACAGAAAAAACCTGTCTTCATTATTTCCTGAGAATGCTTTATTATCACCAGCGTGGTCCTCTAGTGTTCTGCGTATAATTTTAGATAACTGTCTCATATGAAAAATCAATTGTCTAATATATATATAGCTTTCTTGCATCAGACATGTTTCATATCCAAGTTTATTCTTTTTCATTTTATTGAGTTTTCCTTTTCATGTTACAAGTCATGTAATCTGTATTTCAATTTTTTGCTGCTGCAGGAAAACATTGTTTGGTGGTGCTCGCCCACGAGAACTGGTCTGCTTTACCTCATTGTGTTTTAATGGTCTTAGATAAAGTTGAAAGAATATTCATTGATTTAATTTCTATATCCAAAAAAGATCAATTCCCCCCCTTCTTTCTAATTCTTTCTATGCATCCAGCGATCCACTTTGATGCTGTCTTGCTGTTGATTTGTTTGATTTGCAGGTTCTGAAGGAGCGCGGCATTGATAGTGTTGCTTTAGAAAATCTTGACCTTGGCCCGCCAACCAATAGGTACTATATATAGTTATTGCAGATTTCTGTTTTTGCTTCTATGCGGACATGTTATTGATATCCCTCTGCTAAAATGGGAAGCATTTAAGGGCATTCAAATTTCCAAATACACTCACCTTATTGCTATATTATTTTGGTATATGCAGGGTTAAACATGAAGTCCCCAGGACTGATGTGAAGCAGGAAGCTGTTGCCCCAACTAACAGACACGCCGAGGCTCCAATGGAACCGAAGACCGGAAGGGATCCAGAAAGGAGGGACCACCGATCCGATGCACCAAGGAATTCGTCCTGGAGGAATGACAATAGGAGGCACAACGAGAAGCCCCAGGAGCAGCGTCAGCAGGAACCGGAGAACTGGTGCAAGCCCGTCGATCCCCCGAAATCACCACCATCGGAAGCAGAAGGTCCACGTTTTAAGAAAGCTTCTTCTGCATTGGAGCTTGCTCAAGCATTTTCAAGGTCAGTTTCCGAGGCCAAGGCCGACGGCCACCCTACCAGCCATAAGGGCCAGGTGCCCTTTTCAAGGCTGACTGATAGCCGGGAGTTCCGTTCTGGACCAAACCAGAGGCATATCAATGGCTATTGAATCGATTCCTTATAGTTTGGTGGAATTTTTCGATTTCGACGATCGTATTGTGTTCTCATAGAGTGGAAAATTGGGGAATATCTTATGAATGTCATTGTTTATGAGTGAGTCCTGCAGAAGAGAGGGGGTGGAAATTTTTTTTCTTCTTTTCGTTAACGCGAAGTAACTGTAAAGCAAAGCATTGATAAGTCTTTGGTTTCACAGGAGATGGTTGGTATCGAATTAGTTGGTTCTGAATGGGATGAATATGCTTAAATTGCGAAGGTGAGAATGAGTTGTTTGTCAATCACTCTATTGAGAAAGGTTAAATTAAATACAGATCTTTTTTTTTTTTTTTTGTAAAAGCACATATCTAATTGGTTTGTCTTTTATGACGACTAACAAATGAAAGGGGGCTGCTTTCATGGGCTTTCGGGCCATAACTCGTTCCGGGCTTTTAAGGTATCTCTTCGGAGAGCCCTCTTAATGAAAATTTCACGGGCGTTACATCAGCCCTTTTATAATTCAATACACAATCATATATATAGTTGGATGAGGAATATGCTTGTTAAATTTTTTATATTAATTAAAAATAGATTTATTTAATTCAAAATGGAATAATATTTTTTTATATCAAATATACATCATTAGATTGTATTTACTATTTTAAAAAAAATGTGGTCGTTTTTTAAATTTCAGTGGTCGGATGATAACACTATCTGTGCGGGCATTGGATACGAGATTGCATAAATTTAATAGATTTTGGTCATACAATTATTTTCAAATGACTCTTAAAGAAAGTGAAAATATTTTTTTAAAATTATAAAGCACTTAAAGCTATTTCAAAAGTTAAAGAGAGTTTTGATAGTAATTCATTCATCCATCACTTATACTTGCAGAGTTATTGAAGACAAGATAATAAAAAATACTACTACTCAGAAACCGTCCTAGATATGGTTGACGTCCTCTGCGACTCTTGGGAATGGTAAAAGAACAACTATTCACGATCATTAGTCACAAAGTTTGCGTCGGCAATTGTTTGATGCAATACGTGTGTATTACGAGATAAACACAATAGTTACACTATTTTTAAAATATATTATGTTGTTATTATAAAAAAATGCAAAAAAATTCTTTATTGGACTGATATATTTTTTAAATATTCAGAAAAGTTTAGATCTCTAAACTGTATGTTCAAGATGACAACTTTCAGTGAATAACTTAAAACAAAAAATTAAAGAAATTAATTTCAGATCCTCTGAAGAATCTGTGAATTAATTTTAAGTCCCTAAAGATTTTCTTCCATCCAATAAATGGACTTACAAGTGTTTAGACAGAAAGACCCGAAAGTAATGTCCAATAAAATCATAATAAAAATTCAAAGAGCGAAAATGACCTTTTTCAAATTCAAAGAGAATAATTATAATAATAATAATAAGCTGAACAGCTTTTACTATTCTAAATTTCTAATGAGGCCTGTTTACAGGCATTAAATTAAATTTGTTGAGATGAAATAACATTTTTATCTAAATCCTTAATTCTCTCAACAAATCAATTAATTCCCAACAACTTAATCCTACTAAAAATCTAAAATAATTATTTAAATAAAATAATAAATAAAATTAAAGATAATATTATGTAGAACCTTAATTCTAGCATTAATTTCAGTTTATATGTGTTTTAAATTTTTTAAAAATATTATACGTAGTGTATATGTTTTTATAAAAAATAAAGGATATACTCCGATAAATTATATACATGAATTTATAAAAAAATAAATTTTTAAAAAAAATATATATTTGTTAATATGAGCACATGTTCCATTAATTTTCTCTGAAAGTTAGAAATAGATCTGAGTGTAACAACGTACTAAAATTTATCAAAACACTAAAAAAAAGTTGGACGGAAACTAAAAAGTGAATAACTTAAATAGTCATTCAAAGGCTTGTGTTCATCTGATGATGAGTTAGCTTTACAATATATCAAAAAAAAAAAAAAAAAAAAACAACGTTCGCTTAGAACATGAACGCCGTCGGAGTGAACGCCGGCAACGCGATTCCTACGTACCTACACATTAAAATAACATTAATCAATAAAACCAAAAATACCAAAAAACACCCTCCAAAAAAACAGAACCCCCCCCCCCCCCCAAAGAAAAAAACGCATGACCGTCGATTACCTCAGATTGTCCTTCTGTTTGCGAGGCCGAATCCTAGCCGTCCGTCCGCACCTCCCCTCCGTACTTCTCTTCGCGCGCGACCCCCCACCAGCACCACCGCCAGCACCAGTAGTCGCCGACGCAGACGCCGAGGCAGATCCGAGTACCCCGTCCTCGGAAATCGCGCCGAGCGTGGGCCTCCAGTGGGCCGAGGGCGTCCGCCTCTGCGGGAACGAGGAGGCGCGCGTCAGTCGCTCCGCCGCCTCCTTTGCGGCCCCGTCGTCGTCCTTCTCCGCCGCCTCCGACGACCTCAGGCGACCGCAAGGACGAATTTATAGAGCTTCATCGGAGTGTGAATTCAAAAAAAAAAACTTTGCTAAAGATTTGGGATTTTTTTTTTTTTTTTTTTTTTTTTTGGTGATTTTGGGGTCACAGGGAGGCTTTTATCGGGACTCTAGCGCGTGTGAGTTTACTGAAATGACCTTATTAGAATGGGCGAGACTTCGAATTGGGTATGGGTGTTTTTGTAAAGTGGTTATTTGTGGATATCTATGACGCTATGTCGATCCAGTAAAATAGTATCCCGTTTTTTATGGGGGCGGCTTTTGTTTTTTTATATAAAACTAGGGGTGCTTATTTTTATTTAAAAGTCCATGGGTTTAATTGTTTAAACTATTATCAGTGAACGGTCCCTTTTAAAATATAATTTAGTTTGGGTAAAAAAATAAATATGAAAATAGGGTGGAATAGAGATGAATAAATTTAAAAAATTATTTGTTTGTCCAGAATAAATGATTATAACTATATCAAAATATATGAAAATAAACTGATATTGATATTTATGTTATTATTTTATATAAATGAGGCACAAGTCAAATAACCTCTTATAATTTAGATTATTCACGTATCAAATTATTTTTTATAAAATTCTTAGTCACATGTTATTAACATTTTATAGTCAAACATATAATAAAAAAAACTTAATCTTTTTACAACTAGGAAAACTAAAAAAACAATGAGACAAAAAATAATTTATTTCATGGGTATAATCTTCTATATTTAAATAATTATTTATCTCTCGGACATGAAGTTGTTTTGAATCTGATTTTTTTGTCATTTAATAATTAATATGTCTATGACCTAAGCTTATATTTGTAAATATTATATTAAAATGTATTTTAATTGATCGCGGGAAGAATCAAAATTCGAGTCTAGTGCCTATCTAAAAAATTAAAACATCTTTTTTTTTTAACATGACATGCACAACTTGTTTTTCTTTCCTCCAAATCCAAACTAGAATTAAGTTATTACAAGTTTTATGACTATTCTAATATAAATAATAATAAAATTATTTTTATTTAATTGTGTTTTAAATTATTCTGATTAGAAAATCGTAATAATAAATTTTTTATTGTTTGAGTAAAATGTGAATATTGTATAAATGTTGATTTGATAGTAGACCAATATATTCTTTTGGATTGAATAACCTAATATAACTTAATTTTAGAGGTTAGCTGAAATCTAATTATCATTTTATACCAGTTAATTATGAATACAGATTCTTATTTATTAATTACAATTTTCAAACACCCATTGTAAAATTATTTGGTGATTAAAATTTTTCATAAAGAAAGCATTGATGAGAGATCCTGCGATATATAACAACATCACTCCCTCGTAAGAATTTGTATACATTATTATTATTATTATTATTATTATTATTATTATATAGTGAAGTGGAAATGTACACTGATATTTGACATGCAGGACGTTAGACTTTGTAGTGGTCCTTTTAACCGTGACGTACGACTAATGATCCAAAAGGACACACAAAACCATATAATTATATCAATATTTTATCATCACCAGTTCAAATTCTGAAAAATACACTTTGGATCTGATTATGAAAACAATTTTAGTTTCATAGAATAAACATGATGAATAACCATCTAGTTGGGTTTCAACCAATTGTAGATAGATAAAGAGAAAAATAGTGTACAAGCAACCCTTCGTTCTATGGATGAACAAACGCCATTGATTTATTGACAACTCACAAAGTTAGTTGAGATTGAGAGAGAGAGAGAGATTAGAGTCACACCACGTGGGGATAACAAAGTTGTTAATAAACTATTCAATATATGTTTGTGGCTACTTATGAAATGTGATTGCAAAACTCATAAACTTTTAATTCCACTTATGTTACACTAATGACGTACTCGTGCATTAGCATCATTAACCTGATCTTGATTCTAGGCTGGCTAAACGGTCATCCAAGAACCCCACCCAGAGTGTGTGTATATATACACACACACACATATACTTACATACTTTATATATGCAAAAAATATTTAAATTGTGAGATAGTAATAATTCTTTTATTAGGAGTTCGTACCAAAACATCAGCCCTGGGCTGCTGGGAATTAGTTTCCTCTGTATAAATAATGAAAATCTAGATAAGCTGATTAGGCTAGCTATTTTACCAAACAATCTAATAAAGAAGACTATAGACTGTTTTCAGATTACTTGACTTCTACATTTATGAAATACAAGCAGCCCATATGCATGGAGAAAAAGACCCATTTTATTTTATATTATAATCTCACATGCCTTCCTCGTTTATTATTATATTATTATTATTATTTGCTGATCAAGATCATTTTTTAAGTGAATCCATTGGTCAAAGAAAATTGAAACATCTACGTTTCTCGTTTGTTAAATATTACAGCTGTTGTTGTTTTGTGATTGTCATTGTAGTTATTCATTAACATCCTGTTTGGAACGAGAATAACCCCCGGATAACCCTGGATAAGTATTTGAAGGTGTTTGTTTACCCCGGATAACCCTAGATAAATTATGCCAGAATAAGCCTTGATAAAGTGGTATATGAATTCCAATCAACCCCTAGAATAAAAGTTATCCTAGGTTATTCCACCTAAAGAATATGTGGGCCCACTGTCAAATCAACTGTCATCACCTCTTATAAATCACCATGTCAAATCAACTATCATTACTTTTTTAACTTTTATAAATCTTTATCCATACTTTATTCACATTTTAACCAAACAACAAAACATTTATTCTTACGTTTACCAATGAGAATAATTCAAAATACAACCAAACACAAAATCACTTTATCCTTATTTATACTCATTTATACTTGGATAAATCTATACCCTAGAATAAAAACTATCCCCGTTCCAAACGGGGGATAGATAATATTGATTTTACGTGAAAAAGTGTGTGCATAAATCATATTTTCCAATGTTTTTGGAATATGGAAAGGGGGTTATTTAAAATTTTCATAAAAAGTCAAGAGTCAACTATTCTTCAAAAATACTGATTCATTATAATGCGCGCTTTGGATCTTGTTAGAGCTCAATTGAGATCCTGTTTGGATCCGTGATGAGGCGGACTCTACAATGGATAACTCTACGAAATGTCATCGCGGATCCAAACAGCAAAGTGGCGTCTGCATTTTTACACTAAAACTGACATCTAAATACAAAAAAATCCTCAACTTTGAAACTCTTAAAAAATGTGATATGAAGTTGGAGGAAGTCAACTTGAACTCAATTTGACTCGATTGTGAAACCTAATAAAAACTAATTTTACCTAGTCTTTCGGTTTGGTTCAGATTGTATTGTAGTTTACTTCAGGTTGGATTATATTCAAATTGAGTTTGATTTTGATTTTCAAAAAGGTGTATTCTAACGATTAGAACTCATGGCAGCAAATAGTCGGACACTTATTAGGAAATAAAATAAGAGGCATGGCCAAATGGGAACCCAAATGAAACTATGAAATTTTAATAGATTTTAAGATGATAATAAATTAGATAATTCAAATTTCATCCACACATTAATTATTTTTTTTTTTTTGTGAAGAGAGATAAATGTTTGTTAACTGATTTCATTTTTAAAAAAACTTAGGGTCCGTTTGAATGCGAGTTGCCATAGAGTGCGCGGTGTGGAATCTCAAAATTTGAGCATCGCAGATCCAAACATCACTGGGCGTTGAGAACTCAAAAAAGTCATCTTGCGTTTTATGTGTTAATACCCCAATGTTTCAAACGCCTGAAAATAATGTTTTTCAGAATCCTATGACTCAACGTAGCTAATAAGTCATGTAAATACTAAACTACCCCTCTATATTAGTAATATTGACCCTCTATGTAAGCCTAAAAAAACTCGAAAGTCACAACCCATGTTATCGCCAAGATATCTACAAGATATCTACTGTTCACCTTCCCCATCTATCGCCATGGAAAAAAAGTTTTCATCCCATCCCTTCACTTCAGGTGGTTTTTTCCCAATACATCTTACGAATATCTGATGCTTCATCTTCCCATTTTATATTTGGTGAATCTTGATTTTCTGCATTGCAAGTTATCACCATTTTGTGAAGAGGGACCGACAGATGATCATCTGGAAATGATGGAGGGGGGCTCTTTTAAAGGAGACTTTCGGGTTTTGATGTATATATTTTTAATAGAAAAAAAAGATATTGGGAATTTTCAAAGGGTGTTTTTGTAATGAACACAAAGACTTCTGCAAAGCTGTTTTTGTTGTCAAACAAAACTGTTTTTCACTTGCAAAGGGTTTAAACGCGACCCACTCGTTGGTCGTGTCTTAAAAGTTGTGTATGTATAATTTGGTGTTGGCACCTCATATCCAAACGACTACCTTTTATAACATGCCGAAACGGTTACAACTAAACATTTAATTTTTTTCACTCATTCCGTCAAATTTGGCTTAGACATAAGTAACTCGATCCCCTCAACTTAAATCCAACGAAAATTGAATTCAAATGATACAATATAATAAAGTGGCCATATAATTTCAAGTTATCATTTAGACCACAAATATTCAAAGAGTTCTCGGAGTTGGAACAGACTGTATCTATGATCACTTGACAAATTTTGTTTTAACAGCCTGTGGAGAATCAATCCCACTTGGAAAAAAAAAATCTCCTCAACATTGAATTTTTCAATTCCATACATATGGTGCCTTTGAAAAATAATGGTGAAAAGTCCCCACCCTAATAATAATAGATGTTGCTGTCTACCCATCATACTCTATGTGACTGATTTCAGACGTATCTCTGCAAAACCACTGATATTTGTTTTGTTACTTTGTAAGTTGGGTTATTGACTTGTTGTGGGGAGGTGACCCAGATTGACTTGTATGCATTGTACACGACTCATGTATATATTAATTAATGTACGAGTTCCATTCATTCTTTTGTTTCGAATTCCAGCTTTCAGACCTCACCACAAACACCATCTGTTTATTATTATTATTATTATTATTATTATTATTATTATATAAGTTGTTTGGAAAGGAAGTTAAAAATTATAAATGTGTTTTAAAATATCTACAATTTTGATTAATTAATAAATAGAGCTAAGTTTTTTAATTATAAATGTCACATGAAAATATTTTTTCACAGAAGTTCAAAGTGTGTTTGCGGAGAATTAATTTTAAAAATAAAAAATACGATAAGACACCCTTAGCAAGAGATTAATGCTAGACAATGTTTGAAACGAGTTTGAAAAATAAATTTTAAATTAATAATTTTTTAAAATATTTTTTTAGATAACATATTTTTATTAGATTAATTGATAATCTATTTTTTAAATTAATTTATATTTAAAAAATCAGTTTACATTAAATATGATTATTGTAAAAAAAATCTTTAAAAAATGTTCAGCTCAGTTTCGAAAATTGCCTTAGGACCTTAGGTCACTCAAATGTATCTACGAGGTTTCCCCCACTTCAAAAATAATGGGAGAGAGCTTTAGTGCCACCTGTGTTTTTAGTCCCATTTGAAGATCACAATTTTTTTGCTTGGTATTTGAAGATCACTATGATGTCTTTTTTTTTTTTTGGTAGAAAACCCCCTGGGCCACTAAGCTGTCCTTTTATCCACTATGATCAATCCCTTCATCCCCATATTGGCATTTGTGTCCAAATCAGTGGGGTTGAAGAAGAGCATTAATTTTGGAGAAACATGAACTGCTCTAAGCACATTATGTGGCTCAGTTGAATATTGAAGAGTGGAGGATTAATAGACTGCCCCACTTCACCACACAAAAGATTTGTACTCTGCTTATCCTTTTTTAGAAGCTCATATATAGAATTATTGCCCGAGAAAGGTCTAATTCTTAAGACTTTAATTGTATGGCATTGTAGAGATATCTTGAGAGATTGAGAGCGATAGCTGAATTAATTAGAGGGTGAATATGATGTAAAATTTTAAAAAAGTTTGTTTTGATTATTTTTATATGAATAATTAATTTAGATCATTATTTTAGGGTTTTACCAGATAACTATAGATTTTAGTTTTTTTAGGATTGGTTAGACTTAAAATTTTCACGTTGTTAGGTTGTCTGGAGTCTATTGATTTGTTAAAAGAGCTGTGATTTATATTAAAGGAAAAAATTCACACAACCCCTTGAAATCTGACCGAAATCCATAAACCCCTTACTTCTCTTAAATTCCATATAACCCCCTAGAAAAACCTAGTAAATCCAAATAATCATCTGAATAGAATTTTTGTTAATAGATGATGAATATTTTCAAATATTTTATTTGGTTAACCCTAACTGAAAACACAATATATTAAAAAACCACTATAATGTGTTAAAAATGTAAAAAATCCTATAAAAATAACGATTTTACCCTCTCTAGAAATATTATAGAACCTATCCGGAGAGATAAAATCGTCATTTATAGAAGATTTTTCACATTTTTCACACATTGTAGGTTTTTTTTTGTATACTGTGTTTTCTACCAGGGTTAACCAAACATAATATTCATAAAATATTCATCATCTGTAAACGTAAATTTTATTTAGGGGGTTATTTGGTTTTACTAAGTATTTTCAAGAAGTTATATGAATTTTAAAAAAAGTTAAGAGGTTACGTTACATGGATTTCAGTCCGTTTATAAGGGGTTATATGGATTTTTCCCTTATATTAAATATTATCCCATTTCAACAAACTGAAGTGAGTATAAATAGGCATCATTAGATTTGTAAAAATAAATATAATTCAATTTATTATTATTGTGATTGTTATCTTGGAGTTTAAAAGAAGTCTTTTACTCTTTTAGCTTTTTTATGATTATGTTGAAACAACAATAGTTCCTCTATCATATCTCTCTCTTTTGCTGGTTATTTTTTCTTCTCTACGTCAGAATATGTATGATATTATGTTATTATCCTTGTTTCAATTCGATCTCAAATTATATTTAATACACTATTTTTAATATGCATAACAATTGAAATAAAAAAATCTGAACACCAACAACTGGTATCAAAGCATTTTATTACCAATGAAGCAGATGCTAAAAGCAAGTTTTTATGAAGTCAATGAAAGTCAACTTAAGCTGTTCTTTATCACTATTTCAATGTTTTCCACTAAATCCCTGTCAAGTTGAGCTTTATATGGGACTTTTGATGCCTTTCTGAAAGATAATACCTAAAACAGTGCACAAGAGATTTGAAGCTTTTGATGCATCTAAACCTGTGATCTCCCACCATCGCTGTCTTTGATAAAAGCACATATACACACACAGCTTTATCCCTAATTCTCCACTCAGGCTGTAACTTATCCTATGTTCCTTATCCATGGTGTGCATTTGAATCACTTTACATAGATCTTTCAAATCTTTATGATGAGATTTTAATGATACACATGATAGAACCTCTTGCTAATGCTACATCAATAGTGATTTAAGGTGATATCATCAGTTTTTTTTATAGGTAATTAAAAGTGGGATTCAAACCCATGACCTCTTGGAAACTATCATAATTGTTAATATATTTTCCCCAACAATGTATAATTTTTACTATTATGACTATAGAATTTGTGGGGGCGGATTTTTTCGATGATCCCCTCCTGGGCCGGATCCTGGTCGATCCGGGCTTTTGAATTGGTTCCGGAGAGATGGTGTGGGCTTGGGCTCTTTCCCGAGTTGATCCGACCGAACCGTCCGCTTCTCACTGCCTTCGCCGGGGTGCTCCGCTCCGTCTGGGTCCCGCCCTTCGTGTACCTGCTACTCACACCAGTGTGGTGCCGGCTAACGCCCCTCCGACGCTCAAGTCAGTACCACTTCTCCATAGAGGAAGAGGAAGAAGAGGAGCTTTGTAATACTTGAACGTTTTAAAGAAGATAGGGTCTCGGGTTTTTTCGCATACCTTAGGAGGGAGGGATATCCTCCCTTTTATAGTGGATGTGGGCGCGCCGATCAAGACCTTAGGGAGTGGCCATAACATAATATGGAATTTCCTACGTGGCCTACAGATTTCGGACACGTGGCGTCTAGGGATCATCATTGTCCTGTAACGGCTTCCCTGACGCGCTGTCCTTTTTGGTGTCAGATAATATTCCCTTTGTTAACCGTCTCGCCTTGGGGAAGAAGCTCATGACCGACCTGTCGTTCGATCATGAACCCCGTTGTGCCCTTCGGCCGAGGTAAGCTGCCATAATCCTGACCGTTTTCATGGTTACGCAAAAATAGCTTTAGCACTCTGGTCGGGCAATTTAAGCCATAGTCGGGCATATGACTTGCCCGCCCTGACCTTCCTTTGTCTTTCTCATTCGCTCACATCTGGGCCGGTCAGGCCCACACGCTTTGCGGGCAGTGGTGCCCTATCTCGGTGTTGCCCGATGGGCCCGAGCTCGTGGTTTGGCTCTTGGGCCTGTCGGTTGAGAGATGGGCCATATTCAGGTTGTTCCCCATGCCATGCTATATTTTGTTTCTTATTCTTTGTCCTGGTTGGATTCACCTCCTACAAATGCCCCTTCTTTTGGGCTTCCAGGGTCTCGGGAGTCCGAAAGAACTGACCGAAGGAGACCCGTTCAACAGGGGTGGTGTGTTCCACCAGCTTCCCTGATTTGACCGCGTCACGATGGGCGACTCTGTCGTCATCTCTCTAAGCCACTTGTCGCTTATCCGTACGCCCTCCTCATTAATGTTACTTAAGCGCGAATTTCAAAGACCTTTGCCGCCTCTCCCTTATTTCGAATCGTCGCGACGGTTGGGGATACTAAAATCGGATTCTTATTATGCTCTTGGACTGCTTGTGTGATTCCCATACTTGCTGCCGAATCAGAACTGTTACGAGTCTCGACTGTTCTCTTGTTCTTCCCCTTCATCCCCTCTATCCGATGGCGCAGTCACCTGAGGTTGTCACAGTCGAAGAGTACAGGGGGGAAATGCCCCCTCCGCACGATCCTTCGTTGTTATGGGTTTATTCCGGCCTGGTGGAGGTCGGAAGGATTCTGTTCCCCTTATCTGTTCTAATAATTGAGTTTCTGAGTTTTTTCGATCTTCACCCCCTCCAACTTGTTCCGAGCGCCTTCCGCATCCTGGCGGCCATCACTGCCCTCAATCGTGCCCTTGGTATACACCTTGGGCTAAATGAGGTGAGGAGCTTCTACATCCTGAAGCCCCTGACTGGAGGATGCCCCACCTTTTACCTATCCCGGAGACCTTCCTCGGGAACATTGATTTTGGACGCCAACGAGTTCATCTACGATTGGCGCTCGAAGGTCCTTCGGGTCCGGGGTCCTGGTTTCCTGAAGACTGCCCCTTCCGCATCCCCACCAGGATGAGGGGGCCATACCTAGGCTCGGGTAAGTTCCCCTGCTCCCGTACCGAACTCTACTTTGTTCATTTGTGGAGTATGGTCCTTAGCTCATGGTATTCTCGTGTTTGCCTCAGGTGCGTCCTCTCTAAACGCCTGCCCTCCTCCAGGGGTTCTGCGATCGGAAGACGTGGAGCGGGCTCTGGCTTTTGAAGGCAGGAGATGGAAGACCCTGCTTGGCGCGACTTCTTCGAGCTCCGTCGCTCGTCCTGCCCCGGTTGCTCCTCTTCCTTTTGTGAGCTGGCCCTCAAGCCGGCATCCTCCAGCCGCCTCTTCTTCCGACAGCGTCTCGGGCTCATCCTCTAATCCCGGGGGAACGCTGAGGCGGTCGAGCCGTCGGCCCAAGTTTGCAGTCCGGTCATCCGTACCATACAGTCGTCCTATCGTTGTCCCCGAGGACGAAGAGAGTGATGAAGAGATCTTCATTGGGGGTGGTTGCAATCGGACCCCCCCTCCGGCCTCGTCATCCGTGCAGCGGGAAAGGGTGGAGAAAGAGAGGTTAGACAGTCCTCGGCCCCTCATTGGCTCGCCTTCTAGGGTCCCCGAAGAAGGTGTGGGCGAGTTCGGTGGTGGGAGCTCTCCTCTATCCAAACCGGCATCACCCTTCCTGCCCCCTGTGACTCCCGCGGAGCGCTTCTCCCAGGAGGGGGTTCTGTCGAGCCTCCACGGTCGTCCCCTGCGGCTGAGGGGGGGCCTCGTGCTTCGATTTCCCCTCCTATATCTCTGTCTCGGGTACCCCAGTATGTATACTGTGTTAGCCCTACCCGAGTCGAAGCTATGGGCAGGTACTCCATGCCCCCGGCCCTTTCCCGCAAGGCTAGCCTTGTGACATGTGGCCATGTCGGTGCCGTGTGCAGGGAGGTGGAGAGGATGAAGCATTTGATCGAGGAGGAAGAGAACGAGCGTTTCGAGGACTTCTGTGCCGGCTTCAGCACGGGCTACTCGGCCAGACAGGACGGTCAAGCTTTCCCTTCGGAGTCTAAGCTAAAGGAGATGTACCAGCTCTCTCTTTTTGAAAGGAAGTGCGGTCCTTTCGCGGAGGAAGATCCGGATACATCAACTCGGCCGACTCCTTCCACCTCTCGCCCAGGACGCCAGGAGTGAGGCCTGCGTCGATGCTTCATGCTTTCTGCCTCTTTTGATTTCGTTTTCTTTGTACTTTTCTTTTTGCGAACACCTTCCCGGTGAACACCGGGCGCTTTATCCGGGCTGCGTCCCGAGTTAAACATTCTTTTGTGTGTTAAGCCTCTTGATTTTTAATGATCGTGTGTGGTAATTGATTGTGTCTTTTAATGACTGTGTTGATTGTTTCGATGGAGGAATTATCATCGATAAACGGGCGTGGCTCATTATTACATGAGCGCCTCCTCGTATCCGTCTGGTGTTCGACTCATCTTTCCGTGTTGACATCGGGACTTTGAATTTGCATTGAATGCGCGCCCATCATTTCTCACGCATATAATCGGCTCGCGGCGAACGTGTCGCTCATTTCTTTATGCAACTTCACGTCTTGTTTCTATCAAAATGTCTACCATTCTTGATAATGTCTCGGTCGAACCTTATGAGGGTGAAGTGCCCCCTACTCCTGATCAGACCTCATGTGTCTTCTATTTCTCCCAGATAGAGATAGGGAGACTATTCTTTCCCCTCCCAGACCTTATAGGGTTTTTCCTGGGGTGGTGTGAGATTCATCCCCTACAGTTGACTCCCGGTAGCTTCCTGATCTTGTCCAGTGTGGTCGCTCTCTGTCACGCGGCCAAAGTGCGATTCAGGCTGAAAGAACTTTTGAAGTTCTATCAGCTTGAACCGTCACATAGGGGGGACGGCTGCTACGGCCTGGTCAGGCGTCCGGATGTCCCTCCCCTGATCTTGGACGTGGATGACACTTTTCTAGGGTGGAGGGCCCATCCTATGAAGATTTCAGGATTGTGGAAGTCAGCAGATTCTACATAGCAACTTCCATCCGTCTTTAGGCCTTCTTCTCCTGGTAAATAATCTCCACCTCTCCTGGCACTGTTGCTTTATTGCTTAGCAGCACCTTCTGACGGCTTGTTTCCTTCTCTTCTCTTTTTTGCAGTAGAGGGCTCGGGATGTCCTTCCGACGGAGAGCTCAGGCTGGAGGATATCGCCAAGGCGTTGGCCTTTCGGGAGCGGAGCTGGGTTAGCTTACTCGAGGATGCTCCTCGCCACGCTGAATTAATTTTGGCTCTCCATGTCAGACCATTCCCGCTGGCGGCTCGTCACGCCAGGGGCAATGCAAGAGCAGCGTCCCGTGCCTTCCCCTATTTCGTATCCGCGGATGTGCCTCCGTCCTTGCGGCATTCGTATCCTAGGGGACGAGGGGGTCCTGATTCCCGTCGGGTGAGGAGAAATGACCCCATCCCGATTTTTCCTTTGCCGTCGAGGTTGTCGTTTATACAACGAGAACTGGCCGGACGGTCTTCGGTCCCTACAGAGGTACCAAGGAGACTCCCAGTACGCGACCCAGAAGAGGAGCGGTTGGAGGACTATGCTTCTGGGTTCCGGGCTGGTTTCCTGAACGGGTCGTTTGGTCGTGCGTACCCCTCCGTCCGTGAGCTGAATGAGTCCTTCCGTTTGTCACTGAGGCGCCGACGTGCCGAGACTCGTGCTCAAGAGGAGGGATCCACCGTGCCCTGATCCGGTGTTGCTGCCCCGTCGGGATACCTTTATATTGCCGATTTGTGGCCCCCTCTTTTCTTTCATTTATTGTATTTGTATAACAAACAATGCATTTGAATTTTTATTTGGAAGGGACCGTGTGGAATTCGACACTCCTTCTTTGTCATTATTTATTTTTGCTTCTGCATGCCACTGTTTGGATGTTCATGCTTGTTAGAACGGTCGATGAGTGAGAACGGGTAGCTTTGCTATAGTCGGGCAGGGATACCTCCCGCTATGGGGGGGGGGGGGCTTTTCCCAATTTCGCCCCTGCACTTACTCTCCTTTTTTTTATTTTTTTATAGGTCAGATCGGGCTACCCTTAGCTTTATCTGCAGAGTTCCGTCAAAGCCATTCGATCATCCAGCTCGGATAGATGACCTGTCTTTAGTGACCACGAAAGACCTGGGCCTCGCGATCGCGCATATCTTCGGATGTCAGAGTCTTGAGCAGGCTTTACACGTGGCCACTTTGGGCGGGATTTTTAAGGCGTTCGAATCATCTTCCATGATTAGGGCTGCCGCACTTCTCACCTTCCAAGGCCATTCGTCGTGCGTTGGCCATTCGAAAAGACGCCCTGCCCTTCTGGCAGGTCCGTCGCTTTTAAAACAATGATTTTATTTTCATTTTCTAGCGACCCCCGCTTCCATCGCCCAAGTCAAGGTACTTCAACTTCTCTCTCGAACCTGTGTATCCGGCTCTCTTCGTCTCTGTCCGTTGTAGGGTTTATTTTCTTTTTAGGAGAGCTTGGTCCGTCACATTTGCCCTTCATTCTTTCTCCCTTTTTTTTTATATATCCCACGCACAGATGTCTATCTTGAAATCGTTGGCTGGTCTTAGGGGCATGTTCGACATCCCCGAGTCGGTTGGGATGGAATGGTCGCGTTATGACTCTTTTCCCGTTCCACTGGAATTTATGAATCATTCGAGCATGTACATATACCCCTCCCAGATTGCGAGAGGTGGCCTGACGTTGCCTTTCCCCCCTCTTGTTCGGAAGTTTCTGTCAACGTTCGACCTTCACCCTACCCAGTGCAATCCCAATTTTTTTAGGGTTTTAATGTGCTATGTCACCATCAATAGGGATTTTGATCTGGATTTGGGAGTCCCTGAAATTATGCATACCTATGAGCTCCGGAAGTCCGGTAGGGGCTACCATTTTAGGGCTAGGGATTCTAAACGGAAACTCATAGACGAGCTTCCAGATTCTGACAAGGGTTGGGCCGAAAGCAAGTTGGTCATTCTTTTTGGAAACTGGGAATTCGGCGATGCCCCTGCAGATATCTGGAAGGTCCCACGCTCCATCTTAATGAGTGCGATAGGTCGGGCAGTCATTTTCCCCATGCGCTCGTAGCTGAACGTCTTCTCTTTATTTTTACTGATTCCTTTCTGTTTGGTTCCAGCTCCTGGTGCCAACTCTCGCCCTTCTGACAGCTCGGTGAAGTTGGAGCACGTGAACACTGCCTTTCGAGTAAACGACCGGGTTTTCTTCAGGCTTCTTGGCTGGGATAATCCGAATCCCAGTAGCACTCGTCGGTTAAGGCCACGCCTGACCGACATTTTTGAAGGTCCTTCCTGCCCGGAATCGCAGGTTGTGTCTCCGGACGCCCACGAAGACCGTCCTTCTTTACCAGAAAAAGGCTCTGAGGAAGACCTTGAACCGTTATACAGGCTGGGCTTTTGTGACCCAATGGCGACTGAGAGTTCGTCCAGCGGTGCTCGGCACGGTTCCCGTCTGCGCCGAGGACCACGAGGGAGCCCACGACCGGGGGAAAAAATCTGGCTCCCAATCCGCCGGGAAGTCTGTAACGGGCTCGGAGAAGAAGGGCGGCCGTCATCAATTCGGGGAATCCCCGGTTCATGCCCGATCAGGGGATAGGTCGGGACCCGTTGATGCTGGTACCCGTTCTGATGTCAGGAGGAGTCTTGTTCCCGAGGGGGGTTCGCCTCAGCCCTCGGCCGAGAGGGAGGGGGGGGCCGCCACAGTGGTTCCCCTCGCCGTCTCTGTTTCTTCGGATAAGGCAGGTACTGATCTTGCTTCAGGATCAAAGACCCCTTCTAGTGAGGAGAAAGTGGCCTGATTAGCGGCACTGCGAGCTGAGGTGGCTGCTCAATCTGGGAGGATCGGGTAGCTCCCTATTCTGGAGAAAAGGCGATTGTCTTCATCGATGCCGGCCTCATCTGTCCCTTCAAAAAGAGCAGGGTGGCCATAGCTAGTCCGCCCTCCTCCTCCCCCCAGCCGAGGCAATCTTCAGCTGGCGGTTCGACTGGCAAGGGGAAGGAAGTTGTCTCGGCTGCTCGACTACCACCTCCGCCTTCAACTGTAAAAGACCCCGGGGCCCGGCCTTTCGTTCCTTCTCCTCGGGCAATTTCCCGTTTTGTCCAGACCACTGACTCAGGCCTGAAAGACTGTGATGTGGCTATTGGCCTGACTCGATCAATTGTTCTGGAGAAGGATAAGGCCCTGGCTGGTGCCGTTTCTCTTCCAGAGACTGGCTCGATTCGTCAGAGCCTAGCTTATCAGGTACTACATGCACTACTATATTATTAATTTATTTTTTTTGCTATTAAAATGTTTTCAAGTTTAGAGTTACTTATGTCGTTCATCCCCACTTCGTGTAGCTTTGCGTTTACTCGGGCTTGGTGTGTCCGTCATACGAGCAATTTGTAGCGGATATTGCACGGGCGCACCGGTCTTGTGAAGAGGAGCGGGCCATCCGGGAGAAGGTTGAGACTCGATTGAAGGCTACGGAGGAAGAACATTCCCGGGTTGTAGAACGGCTCAAGAGGGAATGCCTCGAGCTGTCCCAGGCGCTGGCTAAGGAGCGAGCTGAGAAGGCTCAGGCGATCGATGAGTTCGAGCGGCAGAGAAGGGAAGTCTCCTTGGACTTCGAGATCAATGTGCTTCAAACGGTGAAGGATCGCCTGGATCCAATTGAAGAGAAGGCCACGGAGGCTGCTCTGGCTGCTTACGACCGGGGGTACCACAGGGGTTTTCAGGATTGCCAAGACGGAGCCCCTGCTCCTGACGGTGAGAGGGTCATCCAACTCCCAAGCCCGTCCATCGCCGATCCTGGGACCGGAGGCACCGAAAGTGGACCTGCTAGTCCGACTGCGCTTATTGAGGTCGGGGGAGTCCCAGAACAGGTAACCAGCTTCCTTGGCTGTAATTTAACTGACATAATAGACCTCGATGGTTTTCCTTCCCCTGGCTGCCAGGATAACCCGGCTGTCCAAAAGCCTTTAGCCACCGATGTTGTAGGGGTTAAGAGAGAACCCTCCGAGAACGTTCCTGAGCCTGAAATACGTCATCCTGTGGTCGATGTCGTGGACACCGCGGGCCGCGTAAATGAGGGTCAGGTGATTATGGCTGGCCATGCCGTGGACCCCTCCAACGCCGAAGAAGATTCAGTTTCTCTTCTCCGACACGATCCCTCTAGCTAAACTCCCAGGGAGCATTTGGGCTGCAAACAGCGGATATATATATATATATATATATATATATATATATATATATATATTATGCTCTCGACTTGGAGTCAACATGGCTTGCGGCCTCTTTATTGTATTTGAATGAGTTAATTTTGGACGATGTATGTTTTCGCCTTTCTGGTGCGAGTTTCGTATTTGCGTGGCTATTTTGCTTTTGTCTATATGTTTGACGCTTGGCTTCGCTTTTATTTCCTGTTGTATTGATATTTTGGTGTGATCTCCGCTTGCCCGTTACTCTGTGGGTACCGTGGGGTAGAGAAATGGTGCTGTATTTTCAATTCCTCGCAGAAATTCTTTATCAGTTTACTGTCGAACTGTTTTCCGTTGTCGAAAATGATGGCTTGCGGGACCCCGAATCGGCATATTATGTCTTTCCAGAGGAATGACTTGACCTCGATATCTCTGATCCTCGCCAGGGGTACCGCCTCTACCCACTTAGTGAAGTAGTCGGTGGCTACTAGCAGGAAACGTTTTTGCCGTGGCGCCGTAGGCATGGGTCCGACAATATCTAAACCCCATTGTGCAAACGGCCATGGACTTTTCATAGGAACCATTTCCGTTGCTGGCTGGTGAATGAGATTCCCGAATCGTTGACAGTTCTCACACTTCTGGACCAAATCTGCTGAATCTCTCTTCATGCTTGCCCAGAAATAACCAATAGACACGGCCCAGAGGGCTAGTGATCGAGAACCAATATATCCTCCACACAGGCCTGAGTGCAGTGTGTTGAGGACTCGCTGCGCCTCCCGGGGTCCAATGCACCTGAGGTATGGACCTTGAAAACTTCTTTTGTAAAGGATCCACATGGATGACATCCAATACCTGGCTGCCCTCTGCCTTAGCTTTCTTGCCTCGATTTTGCTTTCTGACAAAGTCCCTTCTGAAAGGTACTTCTTGATGTCAGTCATCCAATTCGGCGAATCCTCCACACTAGCGATTGTCAAAATTTCACCGAGCCTCTCGATTTTAGGTAGTCAAGGTGGATGCTTCTGGCAGGCTTTCCGCCGAGGGATGACGCCAAGGTTTCTAGAGCGTCGGCTTGAGTGTTGAGCTCTCTTTCTATCTGATGCACTTTTGTGGATTTAAATTGGGAGAGCAATAGCTGCACTTTTTGCTGATACGATGTCATCCTCTCGTCTCTGGTCTCCCAAATGACTTGTACTCCCAAATGAGCTGCGAGATCCAGCCCTGCGATGAGAGCTTCGTACTCTGCTTCATTGTTGGATGCCCGGAAGCCCATCTTGATGGCGTGTTCAAATAAGAGCCCATCACTGTTTTTTAAAACCAATCCCGCGTCTGCGCCCCTTCGATTAGAAGCTCCATCGACGTTCAGGGTCCACTTCGGTCCGGATACCTCTTCTTGACCCTCAATTGTCAAAATTTCACCAGAAGGTGGGGTCAAATCGGCCATCATGTCTGCGATGACTTGCCCCTTAATGGCGTTCCTCGGCACGTAATACAGATCGAAAGGGGAGAGTTCGATCGCCCATTTCAGCATTCGCCCTGTGATGTTTGCTTTTTCAAAATGGGTTTCAAGGGATAGTCGGTTACGACGTTGACCGAATGAGCTATGAAGTAATGTCGGAGTTTCCAAGATGAAACGAGCAAGGTGTAGACTACTTTTTCCAAGTACAAGTACCGGGACTCTGGTCCGCAAAGAGATTTACTGACGTAATAAACGGGCCTCTGCACTCCTTCGTGCTCCTTGACTATGACAGAACTGACCACATGATCGGATGCTGCTAAGTAAAGGTAAAGTGGCTCACCGGGGTTAGGCTTCATCAGGAGCGGAGGTGACGAGAGGTATTTCTTCAGTTCCTCGAAGGCCAGTTGACACTCAGGAGTCCAGTCAAACTTTTCGGTCTTCCTTAACAGCTTGAAGAAAGGAAGGTTCCTTTCTGTCGCTTTGGAGATGAATCGATTCAGGGCGGCTAGTCTCCCGGTCAGTTTTTGAACTTCCTTCCGATTCCTTGGTGGATCCATTTCAAGCACCGCTTTGATCTGATCGGGGTTGGCCTCTATACCCCGATGAGTGGTCAGAAAACCAAGAATTTTCCAGACTCCACTCCGAAGGAGCACTTAGCGGCGTTCAGCTTCATGCGATAACTCCGAAGTACTTCGAATGCCTCCTTTAGGTGTCCGAGGTGATCCTGCTTCTGAACACTCCGTACCAGCATATCGTCAATGTACACCTCCACGGTCTTGTCGATTTGGTGCTCGAACATCTTCGTGACCAGCCTTTGGTAGGTTGCGCCTGTGTTCTTCAGCCCAAAGGGCATCACTTTGGTATTTGACGTCATGCCCAAAGAGCAATAGGTTCCTACAGGAGTGATGAAAGCCGTTTTTTCGACGTCATTCTCGTACATTGGTATTTGATGGTATCCCGAGTATGCATCCATGAAACTCATCAGCTCATTGCCCGATGAGGCGTCCACCAGCTGGTCTATTTTCGGGAGGGGAAAACTGTCTTTTGGATAGGCACTGTTTAAATCGGTGAAATCGACGCAGACGCGCCATTTTTTGTTCTTTTTTGGCACAACCACCGTGTTGGCTAGCCAGTCTGGGTATCGAATTTTTCGTATAAAACCGGCTTCCAATAGCTTTTCCACTTCCTTCTTTATAGCCTTCGCGTGGACGGGGGCCACTCTCCGTTGTCTCTGCTTGACAGGACGGACCTTCGGGGAGATGTGCAACCGGTGGGATATCACCTATGGATCGATACCTGGCATTTCGGATGGCGTCCAAGCAAACACATCTCTGTACTCACGGAGTAACTCTATCATTCTCTCCCTCTCGGCCGGGTTTAACGCGGTCCCGATAAGGAAGTACTTCTCTGGATTTTGTGGGTCGATGACAATTTTTTCCAAGTCTTCCACGACCCGCTGAGCGGGATCGGGTCGGGCGTCATCTGCCTGGACCCGATCCTTCAATAATTGCTATCTTTTAGGGTGGATATCACCCTCCTCTCCGGCCTGTTCTTCGAGGCTGGCCTTTCCGCAGGTTGCTATGGCATAACACCGCCTCGCGGCAAATTGGTCCCCGTGTATCTGCATAATTCCCTGGGTGAACGGGAAGCGCAATTTCTGATGGTAGGTAGATGGAATGGCCTTCATTGCGCCCAGCCACGTGCGCCCCATAATTGCATTGTAAGGTGAACGCAGGTCCATGACTTGAATTCTGTCATGACCGTCTCGTCTCCCGCCCGCACCGGCAGGGTTATGCGCCCGGACGGTACTGCCTGAATGCCGTTGAAAGCTATCAACGGCTCCCTCATCGGTTCCAAGCTTGAAGGCTTCACCCCCATCTTGAGGTATGGCTGTATAAACAGTATGTCAGCCAGACTCCCAGTGTCAACAAGTATGCGCTTAACATCGAAATTTGCGATCCGCAACGTGATGACCAGGGCGTCGCTGTGTGGTACAATTATCCCGGCGAGGTCTTCGTCAGAGAACGAAATCACCCCTGGGTCGTCGGCCATTGCTCTCTTTGGTGCCAGCTTCACTTCTTGGTCGATTTGCAGAATCTCCAGGTGATTCGAACTGCGCTTGGCCGTCCTTGCGTATGACTTGGGTTCCGTCACTTGTGGTAGTCCCCCACATATCACATCGATGACCCCCGCGGCGTGCGAGGGCCCCACGGCCACCACGTGCTTCTCCGGCTTGTGCTCTTCTCTTGGTTCGATGAATTCTTCAAGTTTTCCCTTGTGAACCAGGGATTCCAAGAACCCTTTCAAGGTTCGGCAGCCTTCGGTTTGATGCCCGAAGTCTCTGTGGTAGTCGCATTTTAATCCCTTATCCCGAGTGGCCGGATCACCTCTCATGGGAGGCGGCCACTGGAAAAATGGTGCGTGCTTGATTTTTTCCAAAATTGCACCAGGGGCAGGGTAAACTTCGTGTACGTCTTTTTCCGGACCTCGTTGGCGGTCGGGCCATTTTTCTGGTCGGCGCGTGGCTTCCGCCCCTTGTCCTCCCTTGGTGTGGGGTTTTTTGTAACCGCAGCGACGGCTTGAGGTCGTGAAAAGATGGTCTCATCCTCGACTTTGGCGTACTTCTCCGCCCTGCACATGAGCTCGCTAAGGGACTCTGGGACCTTCTTCACCAAGGAATTACGCAGGTGATGCTTCGGCGGCAAGCCATTCCTGAACGCCATTATTGCGGCGTTTGAGTCGCACCGATCCACCTCGAACATGAGGAGACGTAACCGATCCACATACGCTCGAATTGATTCTCCCGTCTGCATCTGGACCTTCATGAGGTCGCCGAGATCCTTTTGTTGTTTTCTGCTGCAGATGAAGTGTTTGACAAACAAAGTTCCGAGCTCTTCAAAGCAGCGGATCGACCTTCCTGGGAGCTGGTGGAACCAGCTGAGAGCCGCCCCTTCGAGGCTGGACGGGAACATGCGGCACATGAGCTCATCGTGCTACTCATAAAGCGCCATAGCATGTCGGAAGCCCAACACGTGGTCAAAGGGGTCGGTCATCCCGTTGTAAAGTTTGAACTTCAGCTGTACGAACTTCCTAGGAGGTGTGCTGTGCAGGATGTGCTGGATGAAGGGCGATTCGAATCCCTTCAGAGCCCTTGAAATAAACTCCCGATCACGCGTGCTGGTCATCTCGCTCCTGTAAGTCCTCCTCGCACGCTCCCGATGCTCTTTCTCGTAGTCGTCGTCAGATGAAGCCGAGTATCGGCCTGGACTCTGGTAGCGTTCCTGTCTGCCAGTTTGGCGAGTGTTGGTTCGCACCCTTCTTCTTTCATGGCGCGGCGAATAGTCGCGTCGCTCATCGCGGTTCTCTTTCGTGCGGTTCCCCTCGGGCGGAACGTCGGGCAGGTCCTGCTTGTCGCCCCGACGGTGTCCTTCACCAGATGAATAGACCAATTCATGGCTTCGCACATTTTCCTTTCTGCTTTGACGATCATGATCCTGCGGCTCCTCGCCTGCTCTGACTGAATTCGGCTGGTCTCGAGCCTCCGGCGGGGGCGGCGGTGGCGTCTTTTCTTCGCGCTTCAAGAACTGCAGTATCAGTCCCTCCATATGTCCGAAGCGTTGGTTCATCAGCTCCATCTCCTTCGCAAGATTGCGCCCGGCCTCCGGGGTCGGGTCTTGGGAGGATGACCCGACTGGTGCTTTACCTTTTTGCGGAGGAGGGTCGTCGGGCGTCACCCTTCCTTCCTCCATGTCATGTTCGTGGATCGTTGATCGAGTCCTCGTCGCCACCATCTTTGCCAGTAAATTTGCTGGGACGGCCTTTTGCTCTGATCCCACAGACGGCGCCAAATGTGGGGGCGGATTTTTCGATGATCCCCTCCTGGGCCGGATCCTGGTCGATCCGGGCTTTTGAATTGGTTCGGAGAGATGGTGTGGGCTTGGACTCTTTCCTGAGTTGATCCGACCGAACCGTCCACTTCTCACCGCCTTCGCCGGGGTGCTCCGCTCCGTCTGGGTCCCACCCTTCGTGTACCTGCTACTCACACCAGTGTGGTGCCGGCTAACGCCCCTCTGACGCTCAAGTCAGTACCACTTCTCCAGAGAGGAAGTGGAAGAAGATGAACTTTGTAATACTTGAACGTTTTAAAGAAGATAGGGTCTCGGGTTTTTTCGCATACCTTAGGAGGGAGGGATATCCTCCCGTTTATAGTGGATGTGGGCGCGCCGATCAAGACCTTAGGGAGTGGCCATAACATAATATGGAATTTCCTACGTGGCCTACAGATTTCGGACACGTGGCGTCTAGGGATCATCATTGTCCTGTAACGGCTTCCCTGACGCGCTGTTCTTTTTGGTGTCAGATAATATTCTCTTTGTTAACCGTCTCGCCTTGGGGAAGAAGCTCATGACCGACCTGTCGTTTGATCATGAACCCCGTTGTGCCCTTCGGTCAAGGTGAGCTGCCATAATCCTGACCGTTCTCATGGTTACGCAAAAATAGCTTTAGCACTCTGGTCGGGCAATTTAAGCCATAGTCGGGCATATGACTTGCCCGTCCTGACCTTCCTTCGTCTTTCTCATTCGCTCACATCTGGGCCGGTCAGGCCCACACGCTTTGCGGGCAGTGGTGCCCTATCTCGGTGTTGCCCGATGGGCCCGAGCTCGTGGTTTGACTCTTGGGCCTGTCGGTTGAGAGATGAGCCATATTCAGGTTGTTCCTCATGCCATGCTATATTTTGTTTCTTATTCTTTGTCCTGGTTGGATTCGCCTCCTACAGAATTGATAAACATCATATAGATTGATTGCTCATTGGTTCAATTTCATCTAACATCAATTTTCAAATTTGATCCCATGAACAATTACAATTTGACTCTGGTATATGATGTGCATGCATCACTTGTTGAATTTTTTTTGTTTGTTTTTTGGTATATCAGCCTCATGAAAAACATCTCTATCTACAGATAAAATGGGCACCACCCATATATGTTCCCTCATAAACTCTCAAAAATCTCCACAAATTTTGTTGAATATATATATATATATATATATATATATATATATATAGGGGGTCGATTAGGTGCGGCGAACGGCAGGTGCGACGTCGATCGTGGGCCGTCGATCACGGGTCCATCGCATCGGACGGTTGGGTGCGATTCACGTCGACCGTTGGATTCGATGGACCCGTGATCGAACGGCCCACGTCGTCGCCGCACCTGCCGTTCGCCGCATCTAATCGCCCCCGTATATATATATATATATATATATATATATATATATATATATATATATATATATATATATATATATAATGTTTTTTTTAGTCGAATGTAGTCATATTCTATTTTTTGAAAAGACCGAACATGATCGAGTTAGGTGAGAAGAAGAGAGGAATAACATAACTTGAAAGCTAAAACAAAGACAAAAAACATAACAGGACCCTATCTAATGCTCAACGAGCCCGAGTGCGCCCCCTCCATTGGGCGAGTAGAAAAGCTTTCTACCTGCATCCGCCAGAGGCGACGAGCTACGCCGTTATATGGTACGCGTACTCGCAGCCCTGCACAAAGATGTGCCCCATTATTTAATTAAATGGATCGTGGCTTCCCATAGCTTCTCAAAGTAAAGGGCTGCTCCCTTGAAAACCACCTCATTTCTCGCCCTCCATATCGACCAAGTACCCGCCGGGACCAATGAGATCCACAGCCTCCCCTCTATGCTCTTGTCCTTCTTTATCCGCATTCTCCGCGCCACCTCCCATAGCTCCTCGATAGAGCGGCACCTCAGTGACTGCCGCAAGCGCTGTCCAAAGCCGGTCCGCCATCGGACATAGATGTTGTGTATGTTGACAAGAAGGTTTTCTCACTCCACACATATTACAAGAGTTCCCAAAGCTCACAAGTTTTATGCTGGTTCAGCTATTTTGTCATTCTTCCCTGATATTTTTCCCATTTATTCTACATTTATTATGCAATGAACCGTTCACTAACGTGCAATCTAGTCCACTTACAGAGTCCACCACATTTCTACTAATTATGATGCAAAACTTATGAGTAATCACAATATAAATAAAAAATAATCAATAACTTTAACCATAATGGGACTTGTAACTTATTAGTCTATTTTACCAAGTATAGACTATACAGAAGGCTGAAGACCGTTCCATTCGTTTACTTGAATTCTACATTTGTGGAGCAAACATCACTAATTATATTATAATCTCACACGCATTCCTCCATTTTTTTTTTCTTCTTTGCTCATCAAGAATATGTTAAAGTGAATACATTAGTCAAAGAAAATTGAACCACATCTCACATCATCATATCATGACTCTAGGCTTTGCAGATCAGCCAGGTTTAATTACGACTTAAATTTTATTTAAAAATTAATAAAAATATTACTCATAATTCTATCACTTTGAATGGGTGAATTGGTCCTATTCTTAATGGTTTGAATCAAAGTTTTTCTTTAAAAATTGAGTTATTGAATTTTTTTTTCTTTTGCTATTACTTCTTATTAATGTTATCAAGATTAGTATATTATGTACATGTGGTTCAACAATACTGGATGCAGCTGTCAAACAGGAAATCTGCCCTTACTGCATCGGCAACGGGCCGTCGGCAACGGGCCGGGCTGGGACGTCCGGCCCGACTTGTGAATCTTAGGTCTAAGCCCGACCCGGGCCCAACCCATGAGCTTTCTGATCATTGGGCTCAGGTCGGGTTGGCCCACCGGGTCCAGGCCCTAGGCCTACTTCGCGGGCTCGGTCTGAATGAGCCGACCCTGGCTTTGGTCCCGTGGTCGAGCCAAAGGGCTCAGGTGATTTTTTTTTTGTTTTTTTATTATACATTAGTGAAATTTAAAATCATAAAAATATATAGTATATGGTTAAAAGTGTTATATTTATTGTAAAAAATATTGCATTTATTGGACTTTGATTGGAAACAATCATTCCACCATTGCATGGGGGCCAGCCCGCCAGGGGCTGGGTCTGTGGCCCGTTTTGATCTTGGATTTGTTGCACGTTTCCTAATATGCATGATAATTGATATCAGAGAAATCTGGATAACAAAAATTTATATGACAACGAACTTGATGACAACAAAGTGGGCATAAACCAATTTTTTTTTATGAAACCAATTAATGCATGTCATTTTTGAGCTATTCTCATCACCTTTGCAAGATTTTCCACTCAATCCCTATCAAGTTGCGTTTTCTATATGGCACTTTTGATGCCTTTTGAAAGGTAATCTCTATCATGGTTTGTTTAAACAGTGCACAAGAGACTTGGTATCTAAACCTGTGATCTCCAACCATCACAGTCTTTAATTGCTAAAAGCTATCACACCCGTCTTCATCCTCAATTCTCCTGTAATATAATAAAGTTGGAACTTAGCCCATGTTCCTCATCCATGATGTGAATTTGAATCACTTTACATAGAACTTTCAAATCGATCTTTATGTTGAGATATGTTTGATGATACACATGATATGTACTTTTACACTTTCAACTGAGATATGACTTTGTGACACTTTTTGATGTACTTTAACTGATGTTTAATTTAGAGCTTCTAATGGGAATTGGGAGCTTTCATTGGCAGCCTTCCTTCTCCGAATTGCAGGTTGGCATTGTTGACAATTGGATAGGCCATAAATGTGACATTTAGGGTGCGTTTGGTTGCGCGATTACAAAACTGATTCCGCAGGAATCTGCGATTGCAAACCTGATTCTGCAGGAAGCTCACTTTCTCAGCTTTTTGAAATCGCAGCTTTTGGGCACTATTTGTATGCAATCGCTGGGTTTAAAACTGCGATTACAAAACTGTTTGGTTGCGCGATTACAAACGCAGCTTCCTGTAATCGCAATCGCAGCGCAATCGCGCAACCAAACGCACCCTAGGCTGCGTTTGGTTCGGCGGATATTCAGTGCTTATTGGACTGAAGGCGAAATATTCAGTACTTTTTACTAACAAATGATGTTTGGTTGAACTTATAATAAGTACTGAAATATTCCTCAAAACACATATAAACAACTGAATAAATCAGCTTCTTCACCGATACTTATTATTTCCGCTTACGCGTTATGTTATTTACCGCCAAGGTGAAAAGACCAAATTACCCCGCATAGTTTATGATTTTTACGGACGGTATTTAACCCCAAAATCCAGCTCTTCTCTCTCCTCAGATTTCATTCCGCAGCCCCAAAACAGAAACCCTAATCGCCCTTTCGCATGATCTCCATCGACCATCGCCGGACCCCAGTTTTCGAGCAACTCCATCGTTGCCGGACCCCCCAAGTACAAGCCCCTCCACCGTTTACGAGCCCCATTTTCGATCCCCCATTTTCGTGCCCCTCCATCGTCGTCGGACTCCCCATTTTCGAGCCCCTCCGCCAGAACCTCCACCGTCACGTGTCTTCCCCTCCATGGTCGCGGAACAGCCCCTCCATCGTCGCCGAAAACCCCCGCCACCATCTTTATCGCCTGCTCTCACTCCGAGCTCCGACCTTCTCTGACAGGTCCCCTGCACGCCGATGGTTTTCACTTCGACCTCCTCTGACACGGTCTTCGCCGAAGGTAATACCTAGATTGCATATGATGTATTGTTTGTGGGTGGACAAGATGTATGTTTTTTGTTTAACAGCTTCAACTACTATAGATGTGTTTATTATATTTGGATCTTTTGAAGTATTATTAAATGGGTACAATAGTTAATAGCATATCTAGATTGCATATGATGAAATATGAAAAACTATATATAAAGAGAAACTTTTAAGTGGCATTACTAGAAAGCTTGTTGGTGACTGTTTTAGATTACATTCTTGTAACATATATTCAGTTAGATAATTGTTTAAAGAACAATTTATTATTTTTGTTATATATACTATATAAAAAAAATATTGGACAAGGGCGAATGGATTATTAGAAAGTTTATTTTTCTTGAATCTCTATATAGTTAGGGTTCAATGGATTGTTTTTGTTAGTATGCCAAATTATAGATGCTTTATGTCTTGTATGAGAAGATGGTACTGTTGAGTTGCTTGAATTAGCCATGGAAGCAATAGTTTGAGGATCATGTCCCATGTTGTTTTTTCATATTAAAAACTATTGTTATTATTGTCACTGAATTCACTATTACGCAAGCTGTTCTAGGCATAGTTTTTTTTTTTTTGGTGGGGGAGGGGGGTTTAAAATGCATTTAGACCTCTAATATTTTCTGTTAAGATGAAATAAAAATGCGATTTTTTAACAGTCAAGTAAACCGCCTGCTCACTAGCAATATAGCCTATAATAGGTGTTGTAGCCCATGACCTCTGAAAAAATTCCAAAGTTCTACTATGTTGTGCGAATTGAGATCTCCTTAGCGATTATGGATGTTGGCCCTTTGAATTCAGGTAGGTCCCCTTTTGAGTGTTTCATGTCATGGATGAGAACTATGAACTCCTTTTGTCTGTAGGCATCAACAGAGACAGCCTTTTCTACCTGTATGATAACTGTCATTCTGCTTATATACCTCAAGTTCATGAATGTTTTTTATTCATCAAGTGTTGACTGAACATGCTTGTGAGATTTAACTACTATGATTTTCATAAATGTTTTCATTACCTTTCTCTTGGTGCAGTTGTTGTATATCGACTCTAGCACACACATACAATCTATATCATATAGTTGTATTTTTTTGTAATATATTTCTTTGATTTTCCCCTCTTTTACTGTTTATAGGAAAGATCCTGGTTACATCCAAATGAACATCCGAGATTCACAAACCACAAGGGATGATGTGAGTAGCTAGATGTTCTATTGGTTTATATTATTAATGTCTATTATTTCCTTCCTAAGTGTATTGTTTTTGGTGTGCTTTTGTCCTTTGTATTTATTTTCAGTTTTCTCACATGTTTTTTTACTATAAAGTTTATCCAAGTTGATGCTTCCTTTCCATTACTACCAAAGGGAATGTGAATGATGTCAGTCAGTAAGATTTTGTGGTTTGCATATTTGAATCCATTTTGGTTTTTATAGTTTTAGTGATGAATAAATTTGATATATAACAATATCATGTGATATACATTATTTTTAATGTTGCAACTTGTAAAGCCTGAGGTGGGAGAAAGTTCTAATTGATTTCCCTATCTTTCTGTTGATCTTCTTTCTCCTTCCATCTTCTTCTCCTTCTTGCACCAATTGGTATAAGGGCAGATCTGATTTCTCAATATTCATCCTCCTCCTCCCCCCAAATTATTCTTCCTCCACCTTTTATAATAAACAATTATGCTCCTATAATGGTGGTCAAGTTTTTTGGTTATATACTGCAAAATTTAATTTGAAGTGTTTGATATTTCATCACTTTGTTTAAAAGGATCAAAATTCCATTTATCATTCTCAGTACCGAGTATCAACATAAATATAGCCTGTTTTATATCCATCTTTCTGCAGAGGGCCTCACATGCATGATGGCTCATCTCATTTTTCTTCTCTTTATATAGTAAAAATCCATGCCCCGCCAAAGGAGTTCACCATTTTTGAAATGATAAAATTGATTTTTATCATTTTCCGTACCAGAACATTAATATAGCTGGAATTGTATTCACCTTTCTGTATCAATAGGGAAGGATTTTGGCTATATATATTACTTAATCCATTATATGGAATTTTCTTAAAAAACATTATGAGGATTTTGGCTTGCTTTCTATAGCATGGTTTCATTGTTCCTGGCTAGTGCAATGCGCGGCGCCCCCCCCCCCCCCCCCCCCCCCCCCAGCCTTCACAATCCATCTTAAAAGGAATAAATCCATATAGCTTCTCTGGTAATTTGTATAGAGAAAATACTGTTGCTCTAAATTTCTTTTCAAGTGCTCCCTCCCCCCCACCCCCATTGAGAATTTTTTTGGATTCTCAGTATTGTCCTTGTTTTAACTATTTCTATATTCATTACCCAGGTCTGCTATCATTATCTTGTTATTAATATGTTTATTGATTTCCATTTTTTTTTTGTTGCAGATATCTCGAAACATTACAACGAACGAAATGGCAAATATGATCCCTCTATAACTATCTAAGAGGACCTGGTGGTCGGTTCAGGAATCCATATGACCACGGCTTTAAGAGAAATTGTTACAAGTTCTTGATAAATGGTTACAATGAAGATGTGGAACGAATGGATCAACCATCGACGACCCATCTTGATGAAATCAGAATGCTTCCAATGACGAGAATGACAAGCACTCAAAATGAGGACATCCACTCCAACATTGCGAATGGCAATGGAGGAGGACATGTATCCATCGAAGTTGACACGAAGGGCACGACGAGGCCCCAGGGACACGTGCATTCCGTCAATTGCAACCACAACAGTGATGGCAAGACCAACAGTGTGCCTCTGGGTTTAGGGTTTGGCCTCGGACGGAACCACGTGCGCCACCACAGTGCCCGCTCTGTGGTGGCCTCTGTTGCTTCCTGTAGTTTTTACAACCATTTTATGGATCAGAATTCAGTTCATGAACACTTGTGTTGTATAATTATTTGAGCTGCTGTTGTCATTTTGACATTAAAGATCACACAGTAAATTATACCAATTTGAATTCCACTTGTGTTACAGGATCATCTACTTCCAATGCAGCCCCACTTGGGTTGTGGTGGGCAAGCCAGTTTTGGTCGCTTATGAATCATTCAAACTTGCAACTTGGAAACTTGGAAAATATGATGGGCAGTCATTTACTTTTGTAGTCCTAACATGTTTTGGAAAAAGAAAATATTACACTTAATCCCATGATCTAAATGATATCATTAATAAACATGTTAATTTTTATAAAAAGTAAAATATATACTCCGATGATCTAAATGATATCATTAATAAACATGTTAATTTTTTTTATCAAGGTATACCTTGTTAGAGTAAATAGAGGGGGTTAACAAATTATATGATACGGCATTTGGGATTGTAAAAATGATTGATTGTAACAGTGCTTTTTGAAAAGACTTCAATTGTTTAGAAAAGAAAAAAATATTTTTTTTATATGAAATGTTTACTGTTTATTTGATCCAAATAACTATTTGTTTGATATTTTTGTTTCTTATACTTAAATAAATATATATATAAGAATGAAATTTTAAAAAGACTTAAATAACTTAAATGACATTTTTGTTTTTCATAAGGACTTAAATGATTGTATAATTGATTAATTCTTAGAAGAAAGTTTTTGTTTCGAAGAGTTCGACACATCCATATCGACATTTGCTCAGACAAATCGACGGATCTCTGTCGTCCTAGTGAAACACACTTCGACTAGGCCTCTGTCAACACTTATTCAGATAATTCGATGGACCTCTGTCGTCCCATTGAAGAACACTTCGATTGGATACTGTCGAACTGGGTAGTGGGAAAGGAAGACAAAAAAATAAAATAAATAATGGCATTTTCGTAATTTTGGGTTGTGGGAAAGAGTATGCCCTTCATTATATGAGTTGAATTTTTATTAATGTTTGGATATAATATGGTGAAGTGTATTTCTATGCTCATTGATAGGAAAAACAAAATGATCAGTGTTTGAACTGTAGAATGAAATGATTTGCAGTTATATAAATATTTACTATTGGGTTTAAGTTTGTGAAATATTCACTCTTTAAAGTATGACATATATTTCGGGAAACACCTCCATATTTTTTAAATTGTTAAAAAATAAGCACATTTTTTAAATATTCAAGTTTGTGAAATATTCACTCTTGTGACATATATTTCAGGGAATAAATCCATATTTTTGAAATAGTTAAAAAATAAGCGCATTTTTAAATATTTAACCAAACATCAAAATAACATTCAGTACTTATTAAATAGACCAAAATACTATTCTAATAAGCACTACTTTTAAGTAGTGAACCAAACACACTTATTTGAATAAGTGCTTATATTTTCCGCTGAACCAAACAGTTTTTTAAACTGAACTGCATAAAACAATCAGCACTTATATAATCAGCACTGAATAATTCAGCACTTAAATTTTGTATTCAGTCGAACCAAACGCAGCCTTAATTTAGCAGTACTTTATTTTCACTGAATTAATTAAGCGGGGAGATACTATATTACACATAATTATCATTGTGCAAAGAAACTGGTTCATAATTTGTGTCACAAGTCATAAAAATAAGGGTATAAAAGCTCTCGCAATTCTAACCTAAAATTTCTCTATATTGGGTTTGATAAAATATAAAAATTTTTACATCCACTTCTTTTTTCTTTTTTTTTAAAGATATGTAGTTTGATTAGACAAACATGTATTTATAGTTTTCCATCTTGATCATTTATCTTTTGCTGATTCTGCCGTTATAGTTCAGATGAATTTCTGATTGATAAACTCTATGATTCTTTTTTCTGCTCATGATTTCTAGTACTAAAACCCCAAAGTTGAAGACATCAAACTTCACTGAGAAAACGTGATTCAACCGATTATATAAGTGGTATCGATTCAACCGATTCAAGGCAGCCCTTTGTATGGCATAATGAATTTCCATACTTCAGGTGGTGAGTACCAAAAACGCGATTCTTCATTCGATGCTATATCTCAGACTACAGAGTCCTCTGTCAATGTCAACATAACTTTTACCTGTGATAATGGTGAAATATACTTCAGTTATAACTTTATGGACTCTATTGTTCCTATGCTGGTGAGGACAACAATCGATTACGAAGGGAATATAACGCAATTTGCGTGGTCAGACACAAAGGGTGCGTTTGGTTGCGCGATTGCGCTGCGATTGCGATTACAGGAAGCTGCGTTTGCAATTGCGCAACCAAACAGTTTTATAATCGCAGTTTTAAATCCAGCGATTGCAGGCAAATAGTGCCCAAAAGCTGCGATTTCAAAAAGCTGAGAAAGTGAGCTTCCTGCAGAATCAGGTTTGCAATCGCAGATTCTTGCAGAATCAGTTTTGCAATCGCGCAACCAAACGCACCCAAAGCAACAAAGGGACATATCTTCGACATACCCAAAGCTATGGTTCGACCTATACAACCGATGTGTGGCATGGAGTATCTATTGCAATGAATCATGTAGTTGTTTAACTGGGTTTGTTAATGTTTCTGGTGAGAGACAGCAGAGTTGAAGTTAAAAGATGATGAGTTTTTTCTAGTACAAAATATGAAACTCCCCGAGCGATATAATGTCCTTGCAAATGCAAGCCTTGAGATTAATGACTGCAATTAATTCAATATGTCAAGGCAACTGTTCTTGCACTGCTTGTGCTTCTACATACACAAATGGGACTGGATGCTTTTTCTGGGGAGGAGAGCTGATTGATCTTGCGGTTTATGATGGTGATGATGATCTTTATCATCGAGCTGCCGCTTCGGAACATGGTGAGTGTTTTTATGCCAAGATTACATGTTGATTCTTTTATATATATGTGAGCTAACTTTAATTTTCTTTTAGTTCCCTTCAATGGATAGTGCTCAACCATGATCAAATGGCATATTGTTCATCTTCAGATCCATGATTGCCCCTTTCATTACATTGCACTTCCCTAATTATTAGCAGTTGAAATTTATTGGTACTGGTTGTTCTGTCGAGTTTCTAGATATAATAAACTCATGTGGTCCTGTTTAATGTTCAGCTTAACTTTGACGCGATTTTTAGTAGATTTTTTTTTACTGTATTCATCCTCTTCAACCATCAAATTGGCACTCAGTAGGCTAAATCCAAACAATCCATTACAGCGATGATAAAGATATCAGAGAATATTTATTCAATTCTTACCTTAATTACCTGTACCACAGTGGTAGTTACATTAATCCATCTTCCACAAAAAATTGAAATTCCATGCACGTTTACTCATATCATCCTCATCTATATATAAGTTATAGAACTAATGAGAAAATAATTGAAATATTTCCCATTACACTTGTAGTTTGTGTTTTTGACTTTATGGTAATGTCTGTAGTTTCAGATGGAAACAAGAGGAAGTGGCCATCATTATGATTGGCTCTTTTGGTACACTTCTCTGTGGCACACTCTTCTATCTCCCATGGAAGAGGAAGTACAGAAGTACAGGTAGCTAATCCTTTTTATTATGTCTTTTTTATATGCTCATATAGAAAGCCAAAATAGTCATTGTATTTTTTTTCCTGCGTGGCAGGAAACTATACTACCCACTCATGAAAATGAGCTAGGAGAGGACTTGCCATTATTCAGTTTTAATAGTATAGTTTTAGCCACATGTAATTTCTCCACTGAAAACAAGATTGGAGAGGGCGGCTTTGGACCTGTTTACGAGTTGACAATAAGTTGTGGGAGCAGTTACTTATTTTGATGGAATAACACCCAAATAAATCAAACCTGGTAATTGCGTATGCAGGGTGAGTTAGTTGATGATCAAAAAATTGCAGTGAAGAGGCTATCGAAGAGCTCATGGCAAGGACTAGTGGAGTTCAAGAATGAAGCCAAGCTAATCGCTAGACTTCAGCACACTAACCTTGTTAGGCTTGTTGGGTGTTGCATTGAAGGTGAAGAAAAGATACCAATGTATGAGTACATGCCTAATGGAAGCCTAGATTTCATACTTTTCAGTAAGTGTTGTTGCTCCTATGAAATGTTTAGAATTTAAGATGCCAGTTAACAATGGTGGGCACTACTACGTCTAGAAAACTTCGGCGCAGTAATAGTGACTAATAGTCTTAATGAAAGTGCCTCACTAATTCAATTCATATTAATTTGTGTATTAAATATCACATGTTTTTCATGTCTAGACCAGATCAGAACAGAACAGTCTCACTAAATTGGGGGAAATGTCTACGAATAATAGGAGTTGCTTTTATTCGTAGAGACCTCAAAGTCAGCAACATCCTTCTAGATGATGAAATGAATCCCAAGATTTTCGATTTCGGTTGTGTGTAAGAGAGGGCAGTGGATCGTCCAACGATGTCGGATGTGGTTGAATTGTTTGGCAGCGACACTACATCTCTGCCAGTCCCAAAACAAGCATCTTTTTCTGCTGGAACAGACCCTCAGAACCAAGAATCGTGCAGTATAAATGATGTTACAGTGACAATGATCCATGTTCGATAGTATAACATATCATATTATAGTTTGACACATTCAAAGGTGAACATATGCACATGACAACTTGAATTTCGATTGCATGCTTTCAAATGACTTCACTTGTTGTCTAGTATTGATAATTTGTGATACACACCTCTCTCTATGAATACACTCAAAAATTGAAAAAATAACATATGATTTGCTCTACCATCGAGCATGGATTTCTGTCAATGTGACTTCATTTATGCTATATAATTCTTGGTTCTGCTTAGTGGGCCAATTCGGTGGTAAATCGTTTGTTCGGGTGTAGAATCCCGGTTGCCTCGGCTGGGGCAACGTGACAGTCTCACTGCTCAACATCGTAACTACACAAGGTATCATCGGGCGTTCCTCTGCTCGTTCTTGCACACAAAGTAGGCCCACATGTATGCATCTAATGGCTTTGTTGATACACCATGAGTAGTCTATCGAGGTATCCAGTAATTCCAAAGCATTTCCTTCTTTCCATAGATGCCATGCCTGCAACAACAAAATTTGGCCAATGTTATTCTTAGTCATTCCTACTGTCACTTTTGGAGATGGAACACGTCTCAAATGAATTGAATATGTACATTGTTATGTTTTTGTGATAGAGTATATATTGTTAGGTGACACGGCGTATGCAACAAGGACTGCAAAAGTCTATGAGTGTAATAACGCTGACCAAATTATGTCACTTGTAATGTAATCTTCATTATGAAGCACATAAATGTTACTTCACACTCACATGTGCAAGGAGGTTCAGATGAATTTCTGGTTGATAAACTCTACGATTCTTCTTTCCACTCATGATTTCTAGTACTAAAACCCCGAAGCTGAAGACGTCAGACTTCACTGAGAAAACTCCGTCCATCGCGTACTCTGGAGACATATATCCACTGCAACCAAAAATTTGTTGTAATCAAATATAAATAATTGAATTCATCTTCAGAAATGTGCATCATTTGTTTTGAAACTTACTACGTTCCGACAACCCTTCTAGTATTGGCTTCTCCATGATCTCCTCTAAAAATCCTAGCCAGCCCAAAGTCTGAGATTTTAGGGTTCATCTCTTTATCCAAGAGGATGTTGCTCACTTTGAGATCCCTATGTATGATCCTAAATCTTGAGTCTTGATGGAGGTAAACAAGTCCCCGAGCGATCCCCATTATGATATCATGGCGTGTTCTCCAGACCAAAGACGTGCTTCTTGTGACATCTGAATCATGTTCATAACAAGCCCTCAATAAGTGTTCTAAGTTTTTTATGTCGACAAGCATGAAAATTTAGTTTAAACATTACCAAATAGAAATGTGTCTAAGCTCTTATTAGGCATGTACTCGTAGATCAGCATACGCTCGTTTCCTTCGACACAACATCCTAAAAGCCGGACAAGGTTCCTATGCTGAAGCTTTGCAATCAGCGCAACCTCGTTCTTGAACTCTTCAAGGCCTTGTGTCGAGTTTCTTGAAAGCCGTTTCACTGCGATCTCTTGATCCTCTTTTAGGTTCCCCTGTTTCATCATCATCACAAGCTATTAGTTTCACCTTTTTATTGTTGTGGTACAGGTTACAGAGGAGTTGCGGGAACAGTAACCCTGATCCACCAGTTTTGTAACGTTGATCCACATGAATCCAATTCTGATAGATTAATTGGAAAGGAGAAATTGAGGAAATTTTGACTGGATGTTCTAATATGATTAGAAGAATAAAGTATTCCACACGTACGTCATTTACATGGGTACTCTAACAGAAAGAGAATGAGAATGATTATCAAATTAACCCTAATTTTAATTTTGGGGGTCGAAATGACTTTACAATATATAACAAAATAGGGTCACTCAACAAGCTCGATGCAATAGGCAATTGGCCAAAAAAGTGCAGCTACTCTTGTATGGCCAACCATTATATTGAACTAAGAAAAACTTTTTAATTCTAGTTTTTCCCTTGTGCATTCAAGATGTTTTTGAATAAGACATCATTCTTTCAAAAATGGATTACCTTATAAACAAGGCCAAAACCACCCTCTCCGATCTTATTTACATCGGAGAAGTTGTCGGTTGCCATTTCCAGGATGTCCAAATCAAACATAGGCAGATCCATTCCTTCTTTGCTGCTATCATAGTAATTGACATTTTGATTCCCTAAAACAATTTAGGATAATGTTAGATAAAGTTTCAAATACAATCCCATAGACTTCCTCATGTTTTTAATTCTCTTTGACTATTCAACATCAAAGAAAGCTTGTCATAGTATATCAATCTCACCTCTCCATCTAGCTTTAAAGGATTTCTTTTTCCACGGAAACCAAAAGATGGACCCCAACAGAAGCATAGACGAAACAATAACTGATGTAATGATACCAATCAATTTCTTCTTGTGGCTATGCTTATCATTCTGGCCTGTAGAGCACCGCGATGTTATTGTGTCGTTCGAAAGTAGATCAAACAAATAGAACAATCTTCTATCATGCTTCCAACTTGATAAATCAAGAAAAAAGATTCAAGGCCCATTTTGATCTGTGTTTGAGAGTATTCTATGTGAAAATGCCAAATGTGGATCCAAGCATGATAAGGACAAATACGACACTTTCCACATTTACCACATTTAATTCATGAAAAACCTGCATTTTAAACGCTATGAAATAACGCTTCTTAAATGTGGCCCCATTTAAAAAATGAGAGTTTGAAACTCAATTTGGAACAGACCCTTAGGCTATGTTTGAAAGAAAAAAGAAAAAAGAATAAAAAAGAAATTTTCAATTAAAGCAACTTGTGGAAACAATGACACAGCAAAAAAAAAAAAAAAATTGAAAACAGCTTTATACAAAGTTTAATTTTATTATTCCTGAGAACCTTCTTATTTGAAAAAAAAACTCAAAGTTATTTTTTTACTTTCATAAAAAATTGGGATAAGAATTATATATGATTATGGGAAATTTGCACATATAGCCCCCCATCCTTTTTTTTTTTTCTACGGGAGATACACGTCTCCAATGTGTCTCCAACGTGTTCCTACTTTTTCTACATATATTTGTTATCAAATTAAAATAAAATAAGATTGAAATTTTAAAATTTTAATTATATGATATTTTAAATTTTAAATAAATCTTATTTGGAAAAGAATGAGATAAAATTTAAAATATATTTAATTTAGGGAAATACCCAAAAAAATATTTTAAAAGATAAAAATACCCAAATCAGCCACTTTTTAAAATTTTATTAAAAGCAAATCTTATTTTACCATTTTGAAAACTAAACAGACTAACATACTCTTATATAATTTTTAAACTCTCTCTCATCATATTTAAAACTTTTCTTAACCATCATCTAATTAGAAAATAATATTAATATAAGAAATTATTTTTATTTGATAGTGATTATACATGTCATTAAATTTTTTATAAATATGATATAGATAATGTTAAAATTGTCAAAATTGGTATTCATAAATTTATAAGATTTATTTTAGATTTTTCCTAACCTTTAAGGTTTCTTTTTAAAAAATTTTGTTATTATATTTTATAAATGCCTTCATAAGTATTTTTTGTATAATATTAAACATATATAATCACCCTAAAAGACTTTAGAAAATTTAAAATATCCAAAAATTATAACAAAAAATTTTAATTTTTTACAATTTAAATCTTAATGGTGTATTTAGATATACAAAAAATAATAATACAAAAAATAATCTATTTTAAAAAATATTTTATTATTTATTAATATTTTTAATTGGGTTGTTAAACATATTTGGGTATTTGCAATGCTTAGAAGAATTTTTTTTAGTATTTTTCCTTTAATTTGATAGATAAGATTGGTAAATTTTAAAACTTTAATTATAATCAAATTAAGGATGAATTGTTCAAATACCCCTTGACCATGGGTGTAGTTTTTTTCCTAACCCTAGATTTTTTTTAAATTTTTCTTTACCCCTAAAATCTGGCCCTATTTTTTTTTTGCCCCTAACTTTTCATAATACCCGAACTATCCTTACAAACAGAGTTCAAAAATACGAAAATATAATATTATATATATAAATTATACAAATAATTACAAATATTTAATAGTTATTTATAAAAAAATATTGAAGTACGGACTTTCTAAGCTACATAAAAAATACAACAAACAGTCAAACACCTAAATAAATTTTCATTTAGTAATATGAACAAAATTAGTAATAGCATGAATCCAAACTGGAAAATTATGAGCGATTAAATATTTCAGCAGAATTAATTCTTAATCCAGATACTAAACAATTATAGAAACTAACATTTATATAACAACTACAATAAAAATTATAAATGTAATGTCCAATGACATAATCTACCATTTACAGAAATTATCATATATCGTCTTATAACAATTACAACAGAAATTACAAAAATATAATTTACAAAACATAAATGTAATATCGTATATGGAATTAAACTAAGGACTAAATTATATAAATGTAATAACCAATTATAGAAATGCAATACTAATTTATAGATGAAAGTAGTTTAGGTATAAAAAATGAGATGGCACTGGTCAGGGGTAAAAAAAAAATAGGACCAGATTTTAGGGGTAAATAAAAAATTAAAAAAAGTCCGAGGGTAGAAAAAAAATTCGACCCTTGGTCAGGGGCCATTTGAACAATTCACCCTTAAATTAAATATATAATTTTGTATAACTAAAAAAATTATCTCAAAATTATCTATTAAATTTAATATAATTCAAAATTTAAATTTGTTCTCAATCTTATATATTATGATTTTATCTTTATCTAAAAACATATGCAGAATCTCCAAAAACCGTTTTCAAATACTAATTTAATTAGAGACCTATCTATGTTGCAACAATAAATTTCCAAACAATGGTATGTTTTCAAACAATATGCATATCTTCTAAACAAAAAAATGTTAACAAGACAAATCAAAACATACATACTTATTTCAGAAGCGGCAAGCCTTACATACATAACCTGCCCACCATCAGCAAAAGTTCTAATATCCCAAAGATCTCCGAACCACATAAAACACCCCCTCCCGCTGCTGATGTTCACCGTCGCATACGCCGTGCACGAACAATCCTTTGCACACGCTTCCTTGCACACGTCGAGGCTCATCTCTTCGTATACGATAGAGTTCTCCGGTACCTTCACGCCTAACACCGGCACAAACGCGTCCCCTCCGCAGTCCTGCACAATTTTCCTAACGCACCCATCAGACCCATCTCTCAAATACCAATTTTTTGGTGACTTTGGCGTGAATCCGCTCAAGCAATTGCACACGTTGATGTCGCTGGTGTTGCAGACCCCGTTCGGACCGCAGACTCCGTATTTGTTGCATTGGTCCTTTGAAGTCGCCCATAGTTGATGCCACACCTGCTTTTTCTCCACCCATACATACCTCACGAACACCCCTGTTGGTAATAATTTCAACCTCGTTATGACATCGCTACGCAGGAACTGAGTGTAGTATGCCTGTAAAAGAATTTTAACCGAAGTTTTGAGATACGAACAATCAATAGTAGAACCTTTCAAAATTTCAGTTTTACAGATTTATTGTATGCACGTATGCCTGTATAGATCACTTTTCCGTTCCGTCTTTTCAAGACACAATCTATGAATGAATGGATGAATATATAAAGTAAAAAAAAAAACATTTTTTCACTTCCAACGTGGACTGTTATAAAAAACTCTAAGCATATTATATTATAATCCATTCAAGAGTACCTCTGTTTGGGTTTGAACGAAGTCATAGTGGAACATGTTATAGATCCTCATTTCAGGGATGCCACCAAAATTGAGGCCGTTCCATGGACCGGCGCGAAACATCAAGACTGAATCTGAAAGTTTGTGCAGCATGAACTGTGGCGATCCGTGGATGTTCATGTAGAGCTTGTAGTTCCCCGACGAGGGGTCATTGGTGCTCCTCCACGATGTCATGCTGTGATTGAGGCCCCTCCGAAGGTCCCAACCGATCTTCATCCCCGGTATGAACGTGTCCGTTGGGTGGTCGAAGCTCTGCCATGCGAGCGTTCCCGTGTTGTCTGTTAGTACGAAGTTCCCATCATCTCTAATCTGTGCGATCGAGTCAGTCGAGTTAGACCCAATTTTAGATGACCAAACGACGTTGCCACCGCCGTCGATGAGGACTAGATTTCCATCACTGTTGATGCGCAAGACTCCTCCCCTGTCTTTGACGATTGGGTCGTCACGATTCGCCACCCAAACATTGGTTTGGGTGGGAATCTTGTGATACCATATACCGACGTAGCGTTTGGTGGAGTTGCCAAGAGAGAAGAACCCAAGCTCGAAGGTTCCGTTCGATGAAATGAGAGTTTGGCCGTCTTTGAGGGGTTGGGTGGGAGTTATGGAGTCTCCTGCCATTGATGGTATGATGAGAGTGAAGAAGAAGAAGAAGAAGAAGAAGAAGAAGGTGATGATGGATTGTTGAGTGACTTCTCTCATGAATTTGGTGAATTATTATCAGTCAATGCATTCCAATAGTATTTCTCAAGGTGGGGGTCGTTTTATTGGAAAGCAGAGGACCCGTTTTATTAACCATAGCCAAAGATGTACCCCCTTGTGGAACGGGGATATGATTTATGATAGAGTATACATGTATCCAAACATAAGTGAATATAAATAAGGATAAAGTGATTTTGTGTTTGGAATTATTCTCGTTGATAAACGTAAGAATAAATGTTTTGTTGTTTGGATAAAATGTGAATAAAGTATGAATAAAGATTTAAAAAGGTAAGAAAATAATGATAGTTGATTTGACAGGTGATTTATAAGAGGTGATAATAGTTGATTTAACAGTGAACCCACGTATTTGAAATGATCTGAAGAGGCGTCCTGCTCATTAATGAAGGGGCCCACCTTGGACCCCTTTTTATGGTGGGGGTACAGATGTCCCCCCTATTAAATACCACGGGGGGCCACCTTGGGCCCCGTTTTCTAATGGGGGGACACCTATCAATAGGGCGGGACAGGTGTCCCCCATTTGTTCAAAGGGGGGACACCTGTCCCCCATTTTCAATTAAATATAATGGGGCAACTGCCCCCATTTTCTTTTAAATGTTGGGCTTAGGGTCAGCCCGAACAGGTCCAATTTGGGTTGACCTGTGGGCCGGGCTGGGCTTCCAGAAGCAAGCCTGAGCCCGACCCTCTCTCAAAACGCTGGGCCCGGGTCGGACGGGCCGGGTTTTCAGGCCTCAGACTTTTGATGACCTTTGATTTCTCACATATAATTAATCAAATGAAGGGTTGGGTGAAAGTTATAGAGTCTCCCGCCATTGATGGTATGATGAGAATGAAGAAGAAGAAGAAGGTGATGATGGATTGTTGAGTGACTTCTCTCACGATTTTTGGTGAATTATTATCACTCGATGATGCATGACAATGACATTTCTCAAGGGGGGGGGGGGGGGGGTTCGTTTTATTGAAAAGCAGAGGACCAGTTCGTACTCTTTCTCATTATCATCCACACAAAATATTCTTCTTATCATTCACACAAAATAGTCAAATTTGTTTAAGAATTCCATGCTTCAATTACTATTCAAATTTCATGAATTGTTCTGAATGAACATCGGTGTGGTCCGTGTGGACTTCAAAGTGACAGAATTCTAGATGTAGCTTCTAATTTCCTAATCGATCCACTAATACGTGACCATGGTAATTGCCAAATTTCATGAATTCAATTCGATGTGGACTATCAAAGTCCGATCCATATTGCACCTTCAGTTTTGTTGGTTTTTAATTCTCTTATCCCTTTCTGTTACTTCTGAGCGCCCCCTCCCCCAAGTCATTCCAACTTCTTATGTACCATTCTATTTCTTGTTACAATCCAGTCGGACCGTCCATCCTTCGTTTGATGTTTGATCAGGTGGTTCAGAAATGTACAATAAGCTTGACCAGTGGGTGAGGTCAACCACAATAAAAGGTCCATAAGAACACTACTAATCGAAATAGACTTGAAAAACAACCGCACAACATCACTACTTAAAATTGAACTTTGTTACACACAACCCCAATTCCAATCCTATATATCACACTCACAATAATGAGTTATATACCTTATAATTTTTTTTTTCATTTTCCATAAATGAATTCATATAATTTAGAGTATATATTTCATTTTTATAAAAACATATACCTCATTAAATGAGATATATTATTTTTAAAAATTTCAAAAAATGTGAGGACTGGAATGGGGACTGAAAAAAGACATAATAATTTTTTTAGAAATTTAAATTTTTTAATAATAATATACTACACCTAAACACTAAAAAGTACTTTTAAAAAAAAAGAAAAAACATATAATAATACATTATGATAATTGGAGATGAATGAGTGGGTCATTCTTCGATCATTTTCATTGATAAAGATATTTTAATGGTGTCGATACAAAATCAATTATATAACTCTTTCACTACTTATGACATGTTTTAAATCAATGTACCAAAATTAATTTTTTAACAAAACATATAAAATGAGAAAAAAACATTTTCTAATTTCCAATGTCAGACTATTCCCAAACACCTCAAACATATTACGATATATTCATCAATACCTATGTTTGGTTTTGAATGAATTCGAAGTGGAACATGTTATAGATCTTCATTTCAACGATTTTTCAGAAGATTTCTTATTTTTTCCTTTTATTTTGTATTCACCCTCTTCAATCATCAAACTAGCACTCTGTAGGCTGAATCCAAACAATCCATTATAGCGATGATAAAGACATCAGAGATATTTATTCAATTCTTACATAAATTACCAGTAACACAATGGTAGTGACGTAAATCCATCTTCCACAACAGATTGAAATTCCATGCATATTTACTCATATCATCCTCATATATATATAAATTATAGAACTAATGAAAAAATAATTGAAGTATTTCTCATTCACTTGTAGTTTGTGTTTTTGATCCTATGGTAATGTCTGTAGTTTCAGATGGAAACAAGAGGAGAGTGGCCTTCGTTATGATTGGCTCCTCTGTGCACTTATCTGTGGCACACTCTTCTATCTCATATGGAGGAGGAAGTACAAAAGTACAAATAGTTGATGATCTTTTTTATTATCTCTTTTTGAGATTTTCATATATAGAAAGACATAATAGTCAATTTTAATGAATTGTTTTTTTATTTTTCGTGTGTGGCAGGAAGAATAGAAACTATACTCCTCTAAAAACAAGATTGAGAGGGCGGCTAAGACCTGTATACAAGGTGATGATAAGTTGTGGGAGCAGTTAATTATTTTGATGGAATAACACCCAAATGAATCAAACCTGGTAATTGCGTATGCAGGATAAGTTGGTTTATGGTCAGGAAATTGGAGTGTGAAGAGGCTGCCGAAGCGCTCAAGATTGAAGCCACGCTAATCACTAAACTTCAGCACGCTACCTGTGGCAGATCGTTGATGATCCAACGGACACCCGTCAGACTACAAAGTTCACTATAAACAGCCTCACATTCGTTCGCAATAACGATGAAATGCACTTTGGCTATGTCATCTCATTGATGGGTAACTAATCGATGCCGGTGAGGACAATGATTGATTATGAAGGGAATATGAAGCAGATGATGTGGCCAAAAGTCTGGTGCTGTTGCAATGGATCGTGCAGTTGTTTGGGTTTGTTAATGTATCTGTATAGTGCAAGAGAAATATAGATATGAACTGAGACGGAGATGAGTTTCATCAATTGATGAATGTGAAACTGGCCGATCATTATTATGTTGTTGCAGATGCAAGTCTTAGAATTGATGACTGCAAAACGATGTGTCAAAGCAACTGTTCTTGCATGGCTTATGCTTCTGCCTACACGAATGGGACTGGATGCTTTTTCTGGGGAGGGGATCTGATTGATCTTAGTGACTCTTGGAGCGGCGGTGATGTTCTTTATGTTCTACTTGTTGCTTCAAAACATGGTGAGTTTTTGTATATGAAAAAGCAAAGATTGATTTTTATGCCTATTAACTTGTTAATCAATTTTCTTCTAATTCTCACTGGCATGTTATCTATGCATAAGTTGTCATCAGAAACTCATCTAATGCACAATTTATCTTCAATGTGATATTTCAACAGCAATTTTTTTGACTTGGTATGTTACAGAGAAGGGAAGTGACCAGAAGCAGAACATTGTTCATCTTCTTCACTCGTAAACTAAATCTAAATAATCCATTATAACTATGTTAAAGGTATCAGACAAGTTGTATATTCAATTCTTGCTTTTCAACATCTTCTTCAACCAATTGAAATCTGAGGCACCTATGTTTTAATTGCATCATACTCTAACTCTATAGGAAAAAAATGGATCTAAATGAACAAACCACATTATTTATAAGTTATGTATCAAAAGAGAACATAATTGATGTGGCCGAAAGTCTGGTGCTGTTGCAATGGATCGTGCAGTTGTTTGTGTGGGTTTGTTAATGTTTCTGTAGAGTACAAGAGAAAATAGTGTGAATTGCGATGGAGATGAGTTTCATCTAGTGACAAAATGTGAAGATGCCCAATCATTATCAATTTATCATGTTGCTGCAGATGCAAGTCTTAGAATTGATGATTGCAAAACGATATGTCAAAGCAACTGTTCTTGCATGGCTCATGCTTCTGCCGACACGAATGGGACTGGATGCTTTTTCTGGGGGGGGGGGGGGGGGGGATCTGATTGATCTTAGTGACTCTTGGAGCGGCAGTGATGTTCTTTATGTTCGACTTGGTGCTTCGAAACATGGTGAGTTTTTGTATATGAAAAGGCAAAGATTGATTTTTATGCTTATTAACTTGTTAATTAATTTTTTCTAATTCACACTAGCATGTTATTCTATGCATAAGTTTTGTCATAAAAAACTCATATGATGCATAGTTTATCTTCAATGCGATATTTCAATAACAATTTTTTTGACTTGGTATGTTAGGGAGAAGGGAAGTGACCTGAAGCGGAACATTGTTCATCTTCTTCACAAGTAAACTATATCTAAATAATCCATTCCAACTATGTTAAAGGCATCAGACAAGTTGTATATTCAATTCTTGCTTTACTTCATCTTCTTCAACCAATTGAAATCTTAGGCAACTCTGTTTTAATTGCATCATGCTCTAACTCTGTAGGATAAAAAATGGATCTAAAGTAACAAACCACATTATCTAAAAGTTATATATCTAAACAGAACATAAGTGATAATTGCCCCAAGTAGACGTGTGTTTTTGACTTCTGAGGTACTCACTCTTGTTTCAGATGGAAACATAGCACACACAAGGAAGAGAGTGTCCATCATTTTCATTGGCTCCTTTGCAATTCTCTGTGTCACATTCTTCTATCTCCTATGGCGGAGGAAGTTAAGAAGTACAATGATGCAACGTAGGGTTACACTCTTCTGTTAACCTGAACAACTTCTAGGGATACGAGATATGCAAGCTCTAAATACGATGTTGATTCGCGAAGAATACCAATACGATGGGCTTCAACGAGTCTGTTGATTTCTAGGAATACCATAAATAATGAAAATATATGTATTTGATAATCCTCCTATGATAACAAAAATACAGTAGAGAAAATAAAATTATATTAACTAAAATCTGAATTAATTATGTGATTACAAGACTCTAAATATCTCAACATATCTCTCTAAGGGTGCGTTTGGTTGCGCGATTGCGCTGCGATTGCGATTACAGGAAGCTGCGTTTGCAATCGCGCAACCAAACAGTTTTGTAATCGCAGTTTTAAATCCAGCGATTGCAGGCAAATAGTGCCCAAAAGCTGCGATTTCAAAAAGCTGAGAAAGTGAGCTTCCTGCAGAATCAGGTTTGCAATCGCAGATTCCTATAGAATCAGTTTTGCAATCGCGCAACCAAACGCACCCTAAATCTATCAAATCAACATCTCTCTAAATCTATCAAATAAAAAATAAATCCTTATTAAATCAAAACTGATATTCAAATTCGAATTCAAATAAAAAATTTAAATTCAAATCTAAATATAAATCATAAAACAAGGAAAGAAATCATAATAAACTAAAAAATTGTCAAAAATAATAAAAATAACTTTTAACCGTCGATTTGACCTACAAGACGATCTCATATCACTCCAAAATTTGGCGTAGTGGCATTGCCACTACTCCTATAGGGTTCGTCGATACGAAAGCGTAGATATATTATAATATGTCTTGAAAGTTATGGCAACTTGAAGTCACGGTGCTCTTAAAAGATCAAGATGTCTTCTTCTTTTCGGGTCCATTTGATCTCATTCATTCATGTAATTTGTGGCTATGATATCTGCATCATACAGAAATTCGATCTTTTTAGTAACTCTTTTTTAGGATGCTTATATATAGATAGACATATTCTATTTTTTTCATGTGACAGGAAGAGTAGAAATTATACTTGATTCAGATACCGGTCGTGAAAATGACCTAGGAGAGGACTTGCCATTATTCAATCTTAATGCTGTATTGTCAGCCACATGTAATTTCTCCCCTCAAAGCAAGATTGGAGAGGGCGGCTTTGGATCTGTATACAAGGTGACAATAAGTTGTGGAAGAAGTAAATCATTTTGATGGAATAACACTCAAATTATCTGAACTGATGATTGCGTGTGAAGGGTAAGTTAGTTGATGTTCAGGAAATTTCAAAGAAGAGGCTGTCAAAGAGTTTAGGGCAAGGACTCGTGGAGTTCAAGAATGAAGTGGTGTTGCATTGAAGGTGAAGAAAAGATACCAATGTGTGAGTACATGCCTAATGGAATCATAGATTTCACACTTTTCAGTTAGTGTTGCTACTCCTATGGAATTTAAGATGCCAGTTATAAATGATGGGTACTACTGCGTCTAGAAAACTTCGGCATAGTAATAATGAAAGTACCTCACTAATTTAATATAAAGTCATGTCTGGATGAATTTGGACCAGATCAGAACAGAACAATCTTACTGAATTGGGGGGAACATCTACGGATAATAAGAGTGGCAGCACAAGGACTTCTCTATCTCCACAAGTACTCTAGAGTTGGAATTGTTAATAGAGACCTCAAAGCCAGCAACATCCTTCTAGATGATGGAAATGAACCCCAAGATTTCTGATTTCGACATTGCAAGAATATTCAACACGAATCAAAACTAGGCCAATACAAACAGGGTTGTCAGGTCATAATGAGTAAAAAAAAGACAGCTTTTATTTTTATTTTTCAAACGCGTATCTCCCTCCAAGAGGAGCCTAGATTGTAGTGGGGATGTAACACAACTTAGTCTATGCTTCCCTCCCAATACTTTCTAGTTTCATTCTTAGTGGGAAGGTCTTTTGAACATGATACTTTTTATACAAGCAATTTGTTAATAGTAATATAATTTATTTACCCTCCAACAAAAAAAAAAAAAACAGCTTTTTGTGTTCATGTTATAAAACTACAATTTTTAATGAGACTGACAAGTAATATTCATGCAGTGTTTACATGCCTTCTGAGTACGTCCTCCGGGGAAATCTCTTGGAGAAATCTAAAGTACACAAGCTTATGCATATGTTTTTATGTTATTATTAACTAAAATATTTGCTGGATTATATGCTTTTAATGTAGAAAAATGATATACACACTGTTTTTTAAAATCATATATTCTTCAACTAAAGTAAATGTTGTTATATAAAATAAAATATACACCAAAATATATTAATGTATTTTTTTAAAATAATAATTTTTTTTTTGTGTTATACAATATAATAGAACCTCATATGCTATGATAACATAGTTATATTATGATATCATAGTGTATGAGGCTGTAGACTAAGTTGTAAAATGGAATGAGGGGGCATTTGAAGGTGGTTTTAGGAAGATTATGAGTTTGCAGGAATTTAATTTTTTCAAACCCGTTTCCAAAGAGAAAAATTGTAGCTTAATCAAGAGCCGTTGACACATTTATACAAATAAGCCCCTGTTTGGTTGGGGAATAAGGAGAGTATATATGTGAATAAGTAAGAATAAAGTAAAAAATGTGTTTGGATGAGTGGTATAACATGATATATGTATGCTAGAATAAACTAGTATAAAGTGGTATAGGGATTCAAACCAACCCCTTGAATTAAAGTTATTCTAGGTTATTTCACCAAAAGAATAAGTGGACCAATTATCAAATCAACTGTCATCACCTCTTATAAATCACCTGTCAAATCAACTATCATTACTTTTTTACCTTTTATAAATTCTTATCCATACTTTATTCACATTTTACCCAAACAACAAAAAATTTATTCTTATGTTTTTCAACGAGAATAATTCAAAACACAACCAAACACAAAATCACTTTATCCTTATTTATACTAGAATAATCATAAACATCAGAATAATTTAATTCTCGAACCAAACATGGGTTGAGTGTACAAACACTCTTTTATGTATTGCGTCATAAACATCGTTCGGTTTCACGATTGAGCAACATTTACGTTTGCAGAAAACTGCTTCTGCCATGGTGTAACTAATCGATTTTATTTGTAGCAGTTTTTTATAGATAGATTTTAAATAAATAACATACTTATTTTTAAATCCAACGTTTACATAAAATAGTGTCTTAAATCCCGTTATCAAACGTTGAGCCTGCAAATAAAACGTATCAGCGCCCAAAGAAAGTTGGACCCCATCATAGAGGAAGGTAGGCCCAACTTACAATGCCCATCATCCCTCACCGTTTGATAGGGGATTTCTTTCTAACATATTCCCTGATGAGGAAATAATTCCATCCATTGAACGGTGCACAGCAACATAGGGGGTACACCTTCGAACTACGTGAGCTGCGTGTACGTGATATTGGAATCAAACATGCAAAAAGAGACGTCAATCGGTGGAGACTGGACCCCACAACCCACTTTGATGACACCTTCTCAAAGGACAGTGGTACATGGAGGTGGAGGGGAAGGTGAGCTTTGGATGTCAGCCCATTATGGTGGTCCAATTTACAGCAGAAGTTATTTGGGAATGAATAAGAGCATCTACAATGTCACCCGAAGGTAGAAGCTCTTGACTCATATTTGAAGAGAAATAATAAATAAATAAACTCTAATGAGTTTTTCATATTTAACTTTAAAGATTCTCCAGTAAATTAGTTTTCTCACATGTAAGAATAAAATTTGACTTCCTGTTCCATGTGTTTCACATCACATTTTATAAATAAAAAATTATGCAGGTAGTAATTGAGGGAGCAATGTTGGAGAATAGACTCTTTTAATGATCTCCTATCTTTATTGACCCTCAAATATAGGGACTGTTTAGATAATATGGTTGGAGATGCTCTAATGTCATAAGGCTGATACAACCATTCCGTTGTAGAGTCTCATTTAAAATCTCATACAATGTCATAGAAAGCATATTGAGTTATTATAATGTGTGGGGATTGTAATTTTTATTTTATTTAAAAAAAATAATATTAGTGTATTTTAGTGTAGATTTTGATTTGTATAGCAGTATACACTTCGACGAATGATATTTAAAAAAAAAACTGGTGTGGCCTGCTAATGAGGCGATATACAAAGCTGAATGTAACATTTTTCATAATGTCATACATAGTCCATTTTCAGTAAAACTCATATGGTACATTTTTTTTTCACTTTTTCAAATAATATATTTAATCAACTTTTTTTTAGTGAAATTGTAGATGAGTATCAGTTATCAAAATAAAATAGACAACTGTCTGAATGAGGGTGAGAGAGAATACAGAAAGCAAAAACGTTACAAAAAACAAAACAAAGAAACTTTTTTGTGATTGTTTTTTACAAAGAAGGTGGACATGTAAGTTAAAAGATATGTATATCAAACAAATTTAAATGAATCTTAGCTTGTATATATGTGCAAGCACATTAAGAGCCCATTTGAAAATAAATTTAAGAAGCATTTGGGTTTGCAGGAAACTACTCTTTCCAAACTTGTTTCTAAACAAAAAAACTACGGCCAAAAGCTGCAAACAGATTTATGTGAAAAATGTCAAAAACCTGAGTTTTATAAAAGTTGTAGAGAGGCAGCTTCCTGCAAAATGAGTTTTAAACTCAACTTTTGGATAAAATCAGTTTTCCAATTGTGCAACCAAACCTAGCCTTAATGGTGTAAATAAAAGCATCATTATGTGGCAATGTCGGCCCATTTGGAAATAGGTTCACGGGGTTTTTAGGTTTGGGAAAAATTGACCAACAACTAGTTTTAATTCGATGGACAGACAACTTCCTGTGGACTCGATTTGAAGATTAATTTTAATATTAAAAAAACTATCGCTCAACTTTATTTTCAATCAAAAAACTCGATTTGAAGCTTAAGGTTGGTTTGGCAAATAGATAGGTGGTGGGATAAGGAATAATTATGGAGATAAGTGAGTGATATGACAACTTATCCCATTTGGTAAAAAAAATAATCGGGATAAACTACGGACAATTGTCTAAATTTGAAATAAAAATAGAGATACTTTATTGGGTTTTTTACATATATACCCCTGTTGGAGTCCAACTTTGCAGAATTACCCCTGCTGCATTCCAGATTACATAAATACCCCTACTACACTCATAAGCAGTGCATCTGTTCCCCTCCATCAGTCGTCATAAATAGCCCAGAGAATACTATGGTTATACTGTTAACCAAACCAACCAAAATTATTTATTTACCCTTAAATTTACCCGACCCGATTACACCTTTCTCCCTAAAAACCCTTCCCTACGAACCTCAACCCTAAAAAACAAAATCTAAGCCCTACATCCTCTCCCCTGTCAAACTGTAAACCTATTCGAGGATAAAAACCAGCCTTAATTGACATCAAAAGGATCCCAAATCGATGAGGAGGAGTGGTTGTAGACGATTGGTGCGTTTTGTGGAGGGAGCTTTAGTCACCAGGACTGCTACTGCTGTAGATCTTGTGGGGGAGACGATAAGTGCATTAAATCGAAAACCCCAACATTTATCTTCTTCATTTGGGGTATGTTTCATGTTGAACTTAGTTTTTTAGGCATGTTGTGGAATAAATAATGTTCATTTATGCACTATGTTATGTGTAAAGAGCTTTAGTCCCCAAGCTTGGTGTTCTGTTTCATTTGGATGTTAATATTCATATGATAAGATTTTTAGTTTGAGTTTATATGAAAAATTTTGTAGTCAATATGTTGTTTAATGTGATGTTTGTTATGTCTTGTTGAAAATATTGTACAATCGGTGTTGTTTGAAAATACCTATGGGCTTTGATTATTTTAGTTTAAAATACCTGGACTGTTGCAATGTTGTTGAATGTCCCTATTGAATATGTTTATTCTATCATATTAATTTTGTTGTGCAATATGTTGAATGTGTAGAATTAGTACAATGTGATGATTGTCCCATTTTTATGTGATTGCAGTCTACCCAAGATGACACATTTGTTAATTTAGTGTTTAGATATGGTGGCTTTTGGAAAACAATTAAAGGGATTGATAGAAGAGCATATAGACTGGATAGAAAAAAAACCATCAGATTAGACAAGGATTATTGTAACATGGATGAAATATTTGAGGACAAGAGGGACTTGGGTAAGTTCATGGGTATTGTACAAGGATTATTGTCAATTTAGTATTTAGATATGGTGGCTATTGTAACATGGAATATTGTCTCATTATTTATCCAAATAATATGTTCATGGGTAAGTTCATTTATGATATCATATCTTTGTATCAGGTGACACAACCAGTGATGGAGCCAGGATTTTTATTAAGGGGGGGGGGGGGCCTAATGTGATTCATATAAATATTTTTAAAATTATAATATTATGTTTTTTTTCTCAATAGCATAGATTAAAAATATGTATAAAATGAAATAAAGACATTCATATAAAAAATATTACTGAATAATTATAAAAAAATAATTATCATATTTTAAAACGATGTCATATTTTGTATTGATAATTCATATAAAAAAATATGTCAAAAGATAAATCTAATAAGCATACATACCTTTAAATTTGACTTTGACGATGTTTCATCACAACCAAAAAATAGACATTTAGCGACGGACTATCTTACCTTTGGCGACGGACTTTAGCCGTCGCAAATTAACGACGGTCAAAGACAGTCGCAAATTCATTAAAGCAGGTGACGAAAATTATTTAAACAGGTAACTGGATCTCCATTCATGTCCGATTGCCCGTTTAACTCAAAAAATGGGTGACTGGGTCGTGCCGTGCGTTACTGCATTTGGTGGGGGCAAAAAAACCCTAACTTCTTTTTTGGGGGTCTCTCAATCTCTCTTTGTTCTACCCTTTGTCGCCATAGATCCTCCGCCCTAGCACCGCCGTAGGCCATCCGCCGCAGACCCATCTTTCCAAGAAACAGCCACACCATCCCACCATTTAAACTCCTATCGCCCCAATTCTCCACATTCACTGTTTGGGGTTTTGTTTAGAAAATGGACAGTGAATCCCCCCCCCCCTTTCGTTTTTTGTGGGGTTTAAGATTGAATCTATATATATCATATTTTTTCGATTGAGGTCGATTGAGGTTTTTTTTATCTTAGTTGATGCAATCGTGCTCGTCCACAAGAACCACATCATGTTGTAGTAATGTTATTTTTAATAAATCGAAAAGATATCTGGTGATTTTTTTTTTTTTGCAGGTTCTGAAGGAGCATGGGATTGACATTGTTGCTTTTGAAAATCTTGATCATGGCCAACCAACCATTAACCATTAGGTATTGATTATACATAGTTGTTGCAGATTTATGTTTTTGCATATATGCCAGTTGACATTGTTAAAGTTGGAAGCACTAAAAGGAATACAATGTCTCAACCAGGATGGTGAATGGATTAATTAAATGTTCCCATAGATCCATAGTCCTCTATTAATGGTTAATTTTTTCTATCTATCACTCTGTCATCACCTATTTATATTTCTTTTTATTAAATGAGAGCATTCAATTAATTTGTTTTTTTTCTTTCATTCATCTAATTTGAAAATACAATCAAAGAATTGAACAACCATTATTGATAGGTCCTGGAAGATAGTGGACTTCACTAATCAGAAATTGGTGCAACCACAATCATGTGGTGAGTATGTAGTTCTCCATTGTTTGACTTTTATTATGTTTTGGAGATGTTCTGGGTGAATTTTTTTGTGTGTGTGTGTGTGTGTGTTTTGTGTAGGATTTGAGGAAGAAACTTGAAGGTGGAAAGGAGTTCAGGATGGCTGATGGTCTCTTGATCAATGGGAATGGTTATCATCAATACAATAAAATGCTTGCCCCAAATGTTTATGATCATGAGAGTATTTAATGTGCACCCAGGTTATTTTTATCAGCTTCATAGGATTTTTTATTTGTAATAATTACGTTATTGTGGTTGCTTAGAATTCATTCTTAACTTGAATGACTAAGCATTAATCACGTTTGTTGTAGCAGAGGTTGACATGCATTTCACATTTGTCTTTGAACAGTTTTTTACTATAATTGTTAATGTTAAGCAAGGTTGATGGAACACTTGACAGACGTTATGAGGATAGTGTGTTTTGTCCATTGTTTTATTTGTTTTCAATCATTTGTTTGCTTAATGAAATTAAATGCTTAAATGTTATAATCATTTTATTTCAAATGAATCAAATGATTGGGAAGAAGATCTATTCTTGTTTTGATTATATATATTTTTTTCAACCTAGGTCGGTCATCACTTCTAACTTGATTTGGTCTATTTTTTGTTTTTCTTTTGCTTTTTAAATGCAGTTTTTCTGTCTTCAAGCTCTTGCGCCTCTGCTTGGTGAGCTGACTCTCCTATAGAACAATAAAAACTTTATCATGTGTGGTGCAATTATTTTATTTTATAGTATTTCCTGAAATAATATCACATTAGAAAATATTAATTACCTGATTTTAAGTACTTATATGAGAGATGGTGATGCTTTTGATTTTTGATGATGGAGATGGTAACTCTAGTAAGTAGGGGGTAGAGACAATGGGGCACTCACACATTCAATGCTTTTGTAAGACAAGTTTTGTCATCAGATATATGCATCTATCACAAATGCTCAATGCTCCATTCTGTTGATCTGTTCCCATGTTTTTTACAATTTTATGGTCAATTAGTGGATTCAATTCTTTTCGACACGATTAACAACATAGTTTTTGTGAACCTTTCTCGAATTCATTGTCACCTACCTACATTTACATGCAATACCTTTCTTTCCATCGGTTCTTTTAAAGAAATATAATATAATTAAATTGATGCCCTTGTAGTATAATTTATGACACTATCCAAAATCAGATAATAAAATCTTGTTAGAATTTTCTTTAGGGCCAGTATGTGCATGCTTAGAGCAATTTGCATATATGATGTGCTTGTTATTTGTGTTGACGAAGGACCTCATCGTTTGCAGAGATCTTTGGACCTAATCAAAAAATTGAAAATTTAGATCAAAATTCCAGGATTTTCCACAAAACTACTAAGATGATTGGGCTACCTGTGATGGACCATGATGTTCTTAATGCAAGACTTGGCAGTGTGCTACTTTATCTATTGCTTGCAAAAATGATGTGGGGTTATCTTGAAAAGGTCATGGACCTTGTGCTAGAATTTACTAATGCTGAGATACTGTAATGTCAAATGTTTATTATGAAAGTTTAATTGAATTTTTTTAATTTGCTTTATGAAATGTCATCTTCATTTTGTGAAATTCTTGGAGACAAATGATGTAGTGTGTGTGCGATGCAAATTGTTTTGACAATTAACAGGTGCAACAGTGTTGAATGTACTATATGGACGAACCCCAATGTGTATTTTTTTTATGCTGACAAGAGAAACCCCGACGGACTTAGCCCGTCGCTAATAACCCTTTTTTTTTTATTGCTGACCATAGATGCCCCGACGGCCATAATCCGTCACTAATACACCTTTTACCGACGGCTAAAATCCGTCGCTAATACAGACATAGGCTTTCCCGACCCCCTCAACGCCGACGGACCCGTGACGGACAATGTCCGTCGCTAATGCCCTTTAGCGACGGATATAATCCGTCGCAGAAAGTCAAATTTCTTATTGTGCATATTCTGAAAATATTGAATGATTTGATTATTTTAGATATTTACACAAATATTTTAAACTTTAAATAAATTAGTAACAATGATAATAAGGTAAAAGAAAAAAATCATATACCTTCAAAGTATTGATGGAAGAGATGAGAGGATTACAGATTGTAAATTCTTAATTGTGAGACATTTAATGAAACAAAAAGTAAAAATTATTTAGAGATGAGGATGATATTAGAAACAGTTAAGATATAAAAAAGAAAAGAACAAAAGAGATTCAAAATTTTATTTTTTTCAAGATGGACACCTAGGTGAAGACACTGAGAAGTGAAATCTATGCCTCTGTAGCTGTTTGTGGGATATGGATAGAAGGAGGTTTGGGGTAAATGAAAAGGAGAGTTAAAAATGACTTTTGTGTTATGTGGAGGGGGGAGGGTTAATTAAATGAAGGGGTAAGTGCACATCATACACATGGATGGTCCAGATGGATAATAGATGATTGTTTTAATTTTATTTTATTTAGTTGTGAGTGGTTGATGTTTACAAATTTCATATGTAAGTAGGGCCTATGATCTATGGATCCTAATTAAAATTAATTTACCACAAAAAATTAAAAGGATCTAGAAAAAAATTAAAAGGATTAAAAATAAATTAAAAAAATTCAGGGGGCACATGCCCCCCTTAGTCCTATGGTGGCTCTGCCACTGGGCACAACACTAGTACAAATAGGACAAGAGGGAGAGCTTTCTTGGGTATGAGAGGGAGATCTAATACAACTACAAGAGGGAAGACCCCATGGAAGTTTTGATGTATGAGTTTTAAATGATACCTTAGGTGTCTCTTTTTCAGTGTGTTTATTATGTATTGTTAAACTTGGTTGTTATGTATTACCATACTGTTTAGTTTTAATGTGTTTGTGATATGTTACTAGATTTGGTTATTTTCAATGGGTTTTCAGTGTATCTAAGAAAGTTGTGTTTGAAATAGATGGATGGTTATATTTTTTCACTACATTTAGTGGGTCTCTATGTTGTTAAGTCCTCTCTAGATTTAGTGAATAACACAACTTTACAATACAAAAGTTACAAACAACACAAAGCACAACTTCATAGCAAAAAAACTACACAACATTATAACTGCATTCATACAATGCTTAAACATCACAAGTCAACTTCATGCATAATGCAAAATACAATTAATCAAAAAAATGAAAACCACAAAGCGCAGGTAAATAATAAGCTCCCCACGGATTGCATTTATCTTTGACTGTGGTTGCATCTTCTCTCCTCCTTTAAGAATTTCTCTTCCTTTAAGAACCTCTCTTCCATTGCCTTTATCTTCTTCTGAATTATGTTAATTTTTTCCTCCATTGACTGGATCTTGTAAATCATTGTCTGCTCTAATATAGCAAACTGGATCTTGTAAATCATTGTCTGCTCCAATATGGCAAGTTCATCCATAATTGTTAAATCACTTTGACAATCTTCAACCCATTCAAAAAATTGACAAGCTTGTGGTTTCTGTAAATATCAAAATTTAAATTAAATTAGATCTCTCAAAAGATTCACCATTTTCAAACATCCAAAAAATAACATTTGAGAAAAATGAATAATCACAAACCCCCCCCCCCCCCCCCCCAATGAGGACATTTGTAAAATTGTTTTCCCTTGTTTTTTTCTTTGTTTGATGTCCACATTCTACATGGTAAACTACAGTGACACTTTGAGTTTGGGTTGACATTACTCATTGAACTACTCATTTGTGAGGGGATTTGGGTAAGATAGAACAAGTAAAGGAAATGAAAAGGTTGGTCGAAACAAACAGATAAACTTTTGCTGCAACAAAATGAAAGAACATGGGTCGAGAGGACCCCCTTCTCTGCTGTGTTGTGAAGAAAAAAATGAAGAAGAAAAAATGGTGCAAGGAAGAAGATGAAGGAAGAGATCAGACATATAAAACATCTGTGAGGGGTAAAAAGGGTTTTTTGCATCACTTAACGGCGGCTAACGGGAGTTTTTTAACTTCACCTCACGCCCACTAACCACAGGGGCACGAATGCACTGCTTATGAATGCAGCAGGAGTATTTATGCAATCTGAAATGTAATAGGGGTAATTCTGTAAAATTGGATTCCAATAGGGGTACATATGCACAAAAAACCCTACTTTATTCCACCTAAAGGTTGGGATAGCATTTATCCTCAATTTTTATTCTAATTTTGACAAATGTAAATATGAAGAAATTTGATGGATTTTTTATCCCTTAAAATTAGGACAACTTATTATCAAAACTTTAACTTGTGATTTGACAATGAGATAAGTGATGAGACAATGGGTAAGTGTGGAAACAAGTGAGTGAAATGACAGTTTATCCCCTTTGATATATAAAAAATAATCGGAATAAACTATGGATAATTGTTTTAATTTTAAAATGAAAATAATGATATTTTGTTCACCATAAATTTGAGATAATATTTATTTTTATTTTTTATTTTAATTTTAACAAAATTGATAGACTTTTTATCTCTTAAAATACATACTAATCTTCAAACCTTAACCTGACCCAATTAGCAGAATAAAATTCGGATAACGTTATCCAATAATCAGTACGGATGAAGAAGTGCTTTTGGGCTGCAAAAGTGGGCCGAAGATCTCTTCAAAAACACATCGGTCAAGTAAAAAGGCATAGCTGGACTTTTTCGTAATTTGTGACATCCTTTCCCAGGGGTCCACGACAAAAGCGGAAAAAAAAAAAGAAAGAAAGACCGACAGATGATTGAGTAATGATGATTATAATTGATCGTTGATCATGTGTCACGCAACCGAAACTGTTACCCATTCTATCCTACGTATTAACGATAATGCCATTACATTCATTAGACTCCCTTTTGGATGTCAATTTTAGGTTGTATGATATAATAATAATATTATTCAAAATTTGAATGGGGAATAAGTACTTGTTTGATATAAAAAAAGAAAAAGGAAGAGAAAATAATATTTCGTTCTGTGGGGATCGTAGGAGACTGTAGGAGGAGGTACCCCAACAGAAAGATAGTGGCAGATTCTTTGTGTTAATGATACCTGCACAACAAGCACAAACCATAAATATACATGGCAGAACCTGTTATACAGTGTTTACAATTTTGAAATTGGAATTCTTTTTTGGGGAGCGTTTCATTTATTGTTTCTGTTCATCTTTCACACTAATCAGACTCGATTGCATAGTGGATGTATACATATTTTATTAATAATATATATTTTTATTAGATAAAACATGCATTTTTTATTACATAAGTGGATATATACATTAATTTGGATTATATGTTTCACACCATGAATGTATGTGAATAGATAAAATATGCATATATCTATACTATGTATACTTCATTTTAGTTATCTGTCCCATAATATATTAATTTATGTCAAACCATGATTCAATTTCTGCTGAGAGTATGATTGGACAAAAATGTTGACCAGTCTTATGAATTAGTTTTCGTGTGGTCTTTGGTCTGCAGATAATTAGTTTGGGCCTTTGATATTACTGGTATTGGTTTTGTAATATATACTTCTGCTATATAGTTATTTTTCAAATCTCAATTTTATTCTCACATAATTATTTTATGCTATACATTCACATAAAACAATATACTATTTTTTTAATAAATTCACTCGTTGATGAAAATATATTATTTTGTATGAAAACCAAAACATGTGTAAAGGGCCTTAGAATGAACTCTATTTAAAAAAAAATTCACTTGAAAGGTACACAAAGAGATAAAGGGGCATTTTGGGAATGCAAAGTTTCACATGGTAAGGCAAGGCACTTTACGTAACGAAGATGTTTTTGTTGGTTCCGTTGGGATTTTTCTTTTCTGTTTTATTAGTTTCATGGAGTTGGGAAATTGAGAGTTGCAGACTTTGTATTTGGAAGAGCAAATACAGACACCTTTTCAGGTCCAAACCCTGCATTATTATATATATATACTCATATAAACATATTTTTTATATGCCTACGTGTAGATACAATGTTAGCCACTCACAATATTTTAAAAGAAAAAAAAATATTATAATAAAAAACACATATTGAAGTAGATATATTTGCAGGAATGTCAGTTCCACCCACAACTACTGTTTTGGTTTCTTCCCCTATAGAGCTCTCATACTCTCTCTCTCTCTCTCTCTCATTAGAAACCCATTTTGTCTTTTGGCTTTGGTGCCTTAGAAATGTGACTCCTTTTCCTTCCATTGCTATACAGAGTCTAAGAGACAGAGGAGTCCCCCCGTCCCATCCAAGCCTTTCTCTTGTCTTCATATCCAGCTCAGAAAATCAACTTTTTGGTTCTCCATTTAATCATCCCCTCAAACCATATATTCTCCCTCTTTTGGTATTTAGTATTGGTGGGTTTATGCAGAAGTGTTAGTTTTTAGGCTATTTGAGGGGACTCTTGTTGTTGTCTTTGGTTCTTTCCAATGGGTGCAGTAGAGCTTGCTTGTGATCTTGAAGTGGATGTTAATGGTGAAGAGACCTTCTTTGTGAATAAGGTGAGTGTTCAATTCAACACTTCTGAATTTGATTGTGTTTGATTCATTGCACTATCTGGGTTTTTTTGGTTTAATTTCTTTCACTATGACTTATACAAGACTTATTATCAGCTCAATTTTTTGTGTGAAATCTTCTTGGTTTTCTTATTGTGTATTTGATAGTTTTCAAGTGTTTTTTCCCCTTCAAAAGATCATCTTCTTTTGTTCTTGATAAAATCTCAATTTTTGAAGGACCTTTTTTTTGGCCTTCATGTCTATACAAACTTCTTTTTGTCAACTTGAAATAAATTCTCATCCATCGTAGCTGGAATCTGAGGGTCCAGTGGCTTTTCATTCTTCCATTTTTTTGGGTGTTTATGACTTATGGGCACTCGTTTGATGGGTCAGTCCCCCCCCCCCCCTCCCTTTTTCTTCTCTCATTTATTGGTATCACAATGGGGATTGATTAAATGTTCATACTTTGTCAATCTTCTTTCACCCTTTTTGTTCAGAATAGAAACTGTCCTAATTGGTGTTGTTTATGGTTTTGTTTTAACCATTTGTAGGTGAGAAGTTCTCTTTATTTTATTGTGCCAATGAATGACCTCTAACTGATTCTGAAAAAAAAAATCAATTTGGATACCTTTTTGACACATATTCACCTCAGCTGTCCATGTGGGTTTTCTTCTCTCCTCAAGAATTTAATGATTTGGTTGTTCACAACCAAAAGCTTTAATTCCCCTTGAAAGGGATTGATTGTGGTGGAACATTATGAGCGTGTATGTTTTTTTCTGTTTTTCCAAGATTAACACGCACTCAAGATTCCATGTACAGAATTTTTTAAAATTATATTTGCACTTGTTTATAACAAGATTATTAATGGGTACATTCAAATTAACAAACTTAATTAGATTTCTGCGTTTCTTGGTGTTTCTCATTCTGTGATGATTGTTGGAATGGCCCGTGTTATATTTGTTGTCATACTCATTGAATCACAGTTGCTGTTTCACTATCATCAATTAAGTATAATATATGGTATGTTTTAGTTACTAACAAACCATCAACATGTCATGCTTGATTTGGTCTATTATTGGTCTCTTTGCAGACAATTCTCTCGTCTTTCTCTGGTAGATTAAGCAAATTGTTCCACACACCATCAGCTTCAACAACAACATCAACACTAAGGGTAATATTCCATGAGTTACCTGGAGGTCCAAGCGCGTTTGAGCTCGCAACGATTTTCTGCTACAACAATGGCGTGATCGACATAACTCCCATCAACATTTTCCTTCTCCACTGCGTCGCTCAATTCATGGAAATGACAAGCTTAGCTGATCAAACAGAGAAGTTCCTCAAAGGAATCTCCTACTGGACATGGTCTGAAATCCTATTTGTTTTGAAACTATGTGAGGATTTCATCATCTCTGCCAATTCATCTGGGATCCTTCAAAAATGTTTAGATTCTCTTGTTACGAGAATTGCTTCTGCCAGTGATTCAAGCCCTTCGAATTCTTCCCCGGAGAACAACGGTGTTCGGTTCTCGTGCGACACTAGAAGCACAGAGAGCCAGAGAACTACTACTAACAGGGTTTGGTGGTTTGAAGGACTTTCTGTTCTGAATCCCACAGTAATTGAAAAGGTTGTGAAAGCCATGATTGCTGGTAAAATCAGCCACATAAACATCAGTAAGTTCTTACTATACTACCTCAAAGTGAGATCCACAGCTGAACTGCCCAGTGAGAAGAGCAAAATCACGGAGACTGTGATCGACTTGCTATCCTTGCTTGATAAGAGTTCTCTTTCTTCCAAAGGGTTGTTTGGGGTTCTTCGAATCTCTTCTCATTTGGATACAAGCAAAGATTGCCGGAACCGATTGGAGAACATGATAGGATCACGCATCGACGAAGCAATCCTTGATAATCTACTCGTCCCTGCACCAATGGGGATGGGCATGTTGTACGATGTGAATCTCGTTCTAAGGTTCTTGAAATATTTCCTCAACAATGGTGATCAAGTCCCCTCTGCTCGGTTGAAGAGAGTGGGGAGCTTGATAGACATGTATTTGGCAGAAGTGGCTCCCGATTCATGTCTAAAGCCTTCAAAGTTCATCGCCTTGGCTACTGCACTGCCAGATTCGGCTAGAGATTCCCATAATGGCATCTATCAAGCCATTGACATGTATCTTGAGGTATGGGTTTTTTTTTGTACCAATGGAAATTGATCTTTTAACTTCAATGAATACATTTTTGTTTAGATAAACAATTGTTCTCTTTTTGGCTTACACAATACAATGCAACTACTTATATTGAATTATATAAAACATATTGCCTTATTAGTTTCTGATATCTTGATTTCTCAGGTCCATGGTGGTTTATCCGGAGAAGAGAAGACCAAGATATGTTCTGCTCTCAACCACGAGAAGCTCTCATCAGAAGCTTGCAAACACCTAGCTCAGAATGCAAAATTCCCATCTAGAATTGCAATTCAAGCTCTTGTCTCACAACAAACCAAGCTCAAGAGCTTGCTGAAAGACACTGGTGTGTTTAACCCACTATACGGGGAAGTACCTGTCAAGGGACAAGAAAACGAAGGCCAGCAAATTGTTCTCTACGCTGAAAAGCTTGATATTACAATGGAGAACGAGAAGCTAAAAGCGAACCTGCAAGGGATGCAGTGGCGGGTGATGGAATTGGAGAAATTATGCAAGAAAATGCACGCCCAGATGACAAAGATGAGGAAGAACAAGTCGACATATCACAGCGGGGCTAGATCACTTCCTAGGCTATGTTCATGATATGGAAACTTCATACAATTCCCTCATTTTCTTGTCCCATGTAGTATAACATTTTCTTGTATAGCCTTGAGAAGTTATATTACTGAATCTGTTAAAATGTCTACATTTTTTTTGTCCCCTTTCATATAGGTCCTATTTTTTGTAATCTTATGATAGCTAGAGATGGTTGAAAGTGATGTTCTGTTGACAAAATCATAGATGCATATTGATGAATTTCATGGAAATTCAGTTTGTACAGCTATTGTGATGCTGCCATTCTTCTTTAATTTAATGTTGGGGTTTGCAATGAACCTTTCAGCCACTCTCAGACAACACAAGCTGGCAAAATGGTTTGTTTTACATTGGTCAGCTTTGCTATGCCAAACTTTTTTTTTTTTGTTGTTGTTGGTTAAGATGGCCGCCTCTGATCATAACAAGTATAATTAGATACACATACAGTAACACAAACTATTTCAATCTTCACATTCCGAATATTGACATTTGTCAACATCTGATGCAATGGCATCGATCATATTGATATAGACAATCTGGTCTCCTGTGTTAGCCTCACTTGTTGAATCAGAGCATTATACACATTCATGTTATACACATTCATGCCCTCAGCAACAACATCACTCTGGACATTTGTAATCTTATGTTAACATTCATGTTAACCACTCCTTTTTATTTGGTTGATTTCAGTACAAACACTTGTCTTGGTACTCTGTTCTGCCTTTGTTGGATTAGGTGGGGGATCTTACATGTGACCTCAACATTTCATGAATAAAAAAATTACAAGTCAATGCTACCAGTCTCAGCGGGTCATTTTGGGAATAACTGATGTTAAGCATGGAATCCAATCCATATAACCCATGTGGTTGCTCATATGTTTCTGATACACATAAAGTACAATATTTGACAATCAAAGACACATTGACTTGTCCACAAGAAAAACTAGAATATCTTCAATTGACAAGAACAAGAAGAGAAGTCCAGCTGAAAGAGTATCGTCGAATCCAAGCCAATCTCACGAGTCGAGGAAAGACAGGCTTGTCTAGAGATTCGTGCAACAATCAAAGCAGGGGTTAAATACTGTTCATCTACTAATGTTTGTTGTATTGATAAATGGAATATATATATGTATATATATATAAGTATGTTATTAGGGGAGGCTTTAATTGTTTTGGAAGGAAATCATTAAATGCATTTGAAAGGGATCTCACGGACGGCCGAGGCGGGGACCGCGGCAGCAAGCACGCGAGATTCTATGGGACCCTTCCAACCAAAGGCATGTGTATTTGTGTTTTTCATCGGTTCAAATTTTTATTGTACTTCAATCAAGGTTTCTTAATTAATAATGAAGGATGAATATTTCTTTTCATTAAAATAAGAAAGTGATAATATCTTATTTGGTTCGTGCACACATTTTGTTTTTTTTAAAACAACAATATATATGAATTCATTTGTAACAAATGTGAAAAGTTTTATAAAATATATAACTCGTGGGTTGTGGTATATATATGAGAATGTGTAACATCATCTTAGAAAAACAATTTTTTTGTTTTTTTGTTTTTTTTGAAAAAAAGAGAGGTTTTTATAGTTAGTGTATGGGATTTGTCAATTTACTGGTTGAATATAAAGGGATCAGTGGAGGGATTGCAAATTTGTAGCTTGGAAATCATATATATGTTTTTTTTTTAGAATAAACACATTAATACATATTGGTTAATAACAGAAACATTGATGCATATTGTCTCCCTTTTCATGATTTATTGAAATAATTTTAATACTGAGGTTCTCTGGCAATATCTATAAAAATATATATCTTGTGAATCAACATGTAAATTTTTTTTGCATCTATCACTAAAATATGCATAAAGAATTTAAAATGATTCTGTAATATAATAAGAGGGACTATCCAACAAGATGCATTAAATGATTGTAGAAGATGATTGTAAGTTGTAACGCATTGAATGTTACGATTCCTTGGATAAAAGACTATATGAACTGTTAAATCTCTTTTCTGTTTTTTTTTAAAAAAAAACCAGTTTCAGGTTTGGCTTAAAAATTGGTTTCAAACAATTTTTTAGATGCTATAAAACAGTCCGGTTACAAACAATCTTTGGGTCCGTTTGGCTCTGGCGTCCTGTGTTTGCGTCGGCGGACGTTGACAGACGCAACCTTCGAAATAAACAGAAAAATAGCTTTTGTGTTGAAGTGTAGTGTTTGTATTGTATGTGTATTTTTTATCAACTTTGACAACGCGTTAAAACAATGCTTTTACATTTCTCTCTCTTTCCTGACAAGACGGCCCTTATGAACACGCCTCCAAACGGAGCCAAAATCCATACTTACCATCCTATATGTAGTACTATTTCACTATCCAGTGATACAATTTTTTATCAGATAAAATATTTTATTTTTTATGAAGAAACAAGTTAATTCCATTGTATATAACATGCATTTAAAAAAAAGGATTTTTAGTTTTAAGTCCCCGTAAACTATTGAATTTAGCTATCGATCCCTCACTTCTTCATATTTTGCTTTTAGTCCCTGCATTTAAATGATAATTTAGGAATAGGTCCTTCCCAGGGACTAAAAAATAAACTTAATAATTTAGGAATAAGACCCTCCCAGGGACTTATTCCTAAATTATCATTTAAATGCAGAGACTAAGGGTGTGTTTGGTTGCGCGATTGCAAAATTGATTCTGCAGGAATCTGCGATTGCAAACCTGATTCTGCAGGAAGCTCACTTTCTCAGCTTTTTGAAATCGCAGCTTTTGGGCACTATTTGCCTGCAATCGCTGGGTTTAAAACTGCGATTACAAAACTGTTTGGTTGCGCGATTGCAAACGCAGCTTCCTGTAATCGCAATCGCAGCGCAATCGCGCAACCAAACGCACCCTAAAAGCAAAATATGAAGAAGTGAGGGATTGATAGCTAAATTCGATAGTATACGGGTATTTAAAACTAAAAATCCCTTAAAAAATGATATATTTTCATTCCATTCATCAATCCCATTTGTAGCGCACATGCTTTTTTTCTTCTTGAAATTATAAGTATAGCTAATAAATTATATTGTTTTATATAAAACAAATGATGTACATGTATACTCATATGAATTGAATACATGTTTTTATTTAATGTTTTCTATAATAAAATATATACTGAGATACTGTAATATATATTGTGTTAAGTGATTTCGTGTATATTACATTAATAACTTGATGACTCTAAGCAGAGTTGTAAAACACACTGAGTGGATAAGCGAGCTTCTAAAAAAACGAAATAACTATGCAAAGTATATACATGATATTCATAAAGGGCCCGTCTAAGCCCACCCACTTATTTTCTTACCCCACCAAGTAAAAAAAAAAAAAAAACCGGTGTTTTGCTATCCCCACCAATTCGACCCGTTCGACCGGATTTGGTCGTCATTTCAGGTTTCGCGCGACCGGATTTGATCGCCATTTCAGGTTTCGCGCGACCGAAACTGATCGAACAGGATTTGTAATAAAATTTATAATTTTTTTTTTGAAAACATAATCTCACGACGTGTATCCTCTTTGAATCTTTCATATCACTCCAAGTCTGAGTTGTAATGTAGGAAGAATAAATCATTATTCTTAAATGTAGAATATAAGAACAATTTTTTTTACATAAGTTACAGACAAATTTCAAAAGTCAAATATAAAATGTGTTTGAATCATCTGATATGTTTTTTGTTTTCAAACAAAAATTCATCTTAACTACGAATTCAAACGAAGCTTAAAAATGATATATATTTGTCTAATAAGATATTTTTCTATAAAAATTTGAATTAATTGAAAGTATATCTACTTACATTTTTTTTAATCCCTTAGTTGTTGTTTGGATGAAATAATAAATGTAGAATATGATGGATAAATCTAAAAATTTATTTGTTTACAAAAAATAAGTAGATATAATTCTGAACACTGTTCGACCCATTCCGGTAGCCCAAAACCTGAAATGACGACACATTACGATCGCCCAAAACCTGAAATGACGACCCATTACGGTCGAACTGAATCGGTGGGAACAGACAAATACCGTTTTTTTTTTTTTTTTTTTTTTTTTTTTTTTTTGATCGATGGGATTGGAAAATTGTTTGGTGGGGATAGACGGGCCAATTCATAGAACCCGAGTTAGCTAAGAAGGAATTTTGGTCCAGTCAACCATGGCTTGGTCTTCCTAACCTTGTCGACTCACTTAGTTTAGATATAATGAGTTGGTCGTCTAGGCATGCAATATCTATTGCATTGATTATTAATAGAATTGATTGACTCATATGGTCACGCTGATCGGGCTGTGTTAGATCACGTGATGTGTGATACAATTGGATAGTCCAAAACTTTGTATTCACATACATCGTCTTCTTCGTAACCAGAATTTCATGAATCTTGATTTCATAGTACGAGAAGATCCACAACAAGCAAAATCAAACAAACATATCTTTAAATAGACATGTGTGAATGACACCTTGTGTTGAAAAAAGTCTTTTTAAAATAAGGGCAATGCTAAAAACCTAGTAAAACTACAGATTCAAACCAATATAAAAACACAGCAAAATATTCTGCAAACAATTAAGAGAGGATTAGAAAAACATATCAGTTTGGTGGAAATGAGCAGAGACGCTCTGTCATCGGTGAATAAGGCCCCCTCACGCACAGGGTTGAACGACTCCTATCACTGAGAGATACAACTACCAGGGTTATGCCTCCTCGGGGTGCGAGCTACGAGAAGACCACAGTGAACGGCCGCGATCCTTTCAGATGCTCAGATCAGACAGGGAGAACGAAGAAGGATGTGGACCAGTCTTCTATAATGGAAAAACCAGAACAGAAAACGAACAGAAGAACGAACAGAAGAAGAAGACTCGCTGTAGGTGGCTCTGGACTTATGATTTTCACTGATGATGAATGAGGACTCATATGACCCCTTTATATATGCACCACAACAACATTCGAAAACGTTTAAAAGGAAAACCGACGAATTAAACACGCACATTAAATACATTCGAAAACGTTTAAAAAGAAAACCGATAAATTAAACACGCACATCTCCATCCCATTTTGTTATTCTATTCAATTTAATCCACTGGTATAAGAAGATTTACATGTTTAAATATATATTTTTTATCTTTTATAAATATTTATTTATATTTTCATCATATGTTATCCACAACTTACACATATTCAACTAAACAATAATTATTATTATTATTATTATTATTATTATTATTATTTAATGTGAATAATTAAAAACACAATCAAACAGAAAATGATTTTTTTCACTAATTATTAGTAGAATTATTGATATTAGAATATCTCATGTGGCAACCCAAACGTGGGAAAGATACGATGGAGTGTTAAAAAAGAGGTGGTTCTAGATGTCTTCAAGTTATTGTTTAGAAGAGTCTTTAATTTTATTGAGAACAGATATGAATATTATTTTTAAATTAATAATTTAAGTGATATTATCAACAAACAATCATGCATTGTACAACTCATATGATCCATGCTTTATGTTTAAAACTAGCTTATCATGCGAGAGAGAGTTGGAATTAAAAAGAGATCAAAGTGAAGTACAAGTTGAAGCAACAACACGGGCCTAAAGCTTCATCAATTGAATGTCATGCATGACTTTTTAAAGTGGAAAATGCATGCCTAGCTGTGGCCACTTTAATATATTCAACTTGTTAAAAAGGTTGTCTGACTAATCAAATGTTTATACAAGTTGAAACTTGTGAAACAGGGGACCAACTTATTGAGTTTGTCTTAAGTTACCACCACTAAACAGTGGATTAGTTTCCCATATATTCAATCCATAATTTATATAGGTTATCTTGTTGTCAAAGCAAAACAATATATACTGTATTATCTGATTCTGAATTTCTTCAAAGAGAAATAAAGATACTGATCACAAAGGGATGGAATCTATGGAAATAATTCAATGAAAGATTTCCTTCTACGTTACTTTTTTTTTTTGCAACATATTTTATATATGTTGACCAATATTGAAAAATACTTAACACATGTTTTTTTAGTAGACTTCATTATTATTATTTTGTTCGCAACTTATGTCAATGTTTGACCATATTTGATATGGTGATTTTAGTAATTAACAAAGTTTATTTGAGGTTTGGGCCTATTGTTCCAGTTAATGAAACTCCATAATAAATACCCCATGACAGCCAATTTATGCAAAAACAATAAAGATTAATTAAGCATTATTTTTATGAAATTTGTGAAATACCCTGTATTATTAGATCATCTTCAACTATACTACAATTATTATATGACACGTTAGATAATCTTGTCATGCTCTAAATAATGAGATCTCTAAAGCGTAGATCACAGTGTCCTAAAAAAATAAAATTTATTTTTTATTTTATTATACAAATTTAATTTTATTAAATTGATGTCCAACTAGATAATTATTACTAATCTCATCCAATATATATATCTACCAAGTCTGATGGCAAGTTTTTAAACAATAATACTGCATGTTCAAGAACAAGTTGAAAACTGCAATCTCCCATTTGGGGTGAGGAATAAGGGCAAGATAGGCAGGAATAGTAAAAAAAAAACTCTCTGTAGCTATAACTAGATAAATTAATATAAATCTTGATAGCAATTTCTAAAAAGTGGATGAGTCTATACATAGTTACATACTATGTACATATAAAAAAAACTAAAGGCAAATAATAACGAGAGAATAATAAATATCACTAATAAATAAAAATTGTCTCCATGACTACCTATCCCGAATAAGCTTGAGCTATTCCCGTTTAATCCGAAAGGCATACACCTCGAGATTCGGGCAAAAGTGAAGATGACGCAACAGTGGGTGGGGGACTCTCTGCATGGGGAGTTGAAGAATTGCATGGGGTTCTGTTTTGATTGTTTTGGGTCCAATGTCTTCTCTCTCTGTTAGTGTGTACCCAAAGAAATATAAGGTTAATCAGTCTCCCAGAAAGAACACTTAACTTGTTCTGTCGTGCGGTCTTAAGGTTCCATGTCTCTTGTGTTGCTTTGCCTTCCTCGATCTCATGTCCCCCCACCCACAAAGCATTGAAGTGGCTTTAGATATTCGCATAAAGCCTTTCAAAACCATATATTATAATTAAGTTCACAATTTATGTTTCAGAATTGAGTGCTGATGCAGTTGCAACTCCATTTGTGATTTAATTTTTAATTAAATAAAAAATGACATCAACATACTGATTTAGAGGTGTGTGCTATCATTTTGGATGTGTATAGAAAATATTAGGTTGAATGTTTTCTCATGAATTTCCAAATGTTTAATCAGTGTAAATTTGACTCCCATTTTTTTTTTCTCCTAAGGTTTTGGTAAACAACTAATGCTACTAATAATTTTAATATTTGTTAATGAAAGAGTGTCGTCCATCAGCTAATGCACAATATTTCGATAAGAAAGTATTAGCTTTCAACTTTTTTTTTGAATTTTTTACAAAAACATTGAAATTTTTTTTTTTTTAACATGCGCTGATGCACACTACCTAATGTAATACGTCTATACATATATATGTTTATGATTGTCTATGGCGAAATCTAAGTCTTTACTCACTATATCACCGCAAAAAATTATAAGATATACATTCAATTTATTTGAATATGTATTTCATTTTTTTTCCGTGAAACATGTACTTCATAAGATATATATACATTGAAAAAAAATTCAAAATATGTGTAGTTTATAAGTGAGTGATAAAGTGTAAATTTCCTTTCTTAAAACCTTACGGGCCTGCGTCACCTCGATCCTCATGGGCCATTGGATATGGTCATATAAATTCCGCAGTCTAAGCTTGGCCCACCCATTGAAACAATAAGCGATGAAGAAAATAATACGTTCAGCTCCCATTGCCGCCCCAGCGCAATTCACATCATTTTCTTTTAAAAAAGAAATCATATATTCTTTAAATAAAGTGCATGCTGTTATATAAGATGAAGTGTATACTAAGATGTATCAATATTTTTTTTTCAAATTTAAAAAATGATAATTTTTTTTGTGCTATATACTATAATAGAACCACATACATTATGATAGAGCAGTATATACTATGTTATCATAACGTATGAGGCTGCAAAACAGATTGAATGCATATCAGCGCTCATTAGTGATACCGCGATGGAGGACATCCCTAATGGGGAGGGTTGGGTTCAAGTCTCGATGGCGACACAAACAGGAGGAAAATATCTCTCTTGGGCTTTTCTATGGGCTTTGGCACATTGTCAGTTAGATCCATGATGAACCAAGTTTATACTAGTGAGTAGGGCTAAGTAGGGTGAGATGTTGTAACCCCCCCCCCCGGCCTTTGTATTAGGGGTGCAACTTGGGCGGGTTGAACCACCCGATCCAACCCTGACTCATCGCGGGCGGGTTCGGGTTTGTGTTTTTTCTCGTCGGGAATTCAACCCGACCCGAACCCGAGCCAACCCGAACCCAATTCGGGTCGGGTTCGGGTTGAGGTCTCGGGTTAGCCGGGTTGAACCCGAACCCGCATGTATTTTTTTTGAAATGGTATATAATTTATTAACTTGATTGGAGGGGTTAATCTTGACCGTCCATCTTGAGAGGGTAAAATCATAACCCTTCAATGCAACTAAACCTAATTCACTGTCCCTCTCTTCTTCACTGCCGTCACAAACATACCCAAAAAAAAAAAAAAACTCTCGTCCGGTCCGGTCATCCCTCTCTTCACCGCCGACCCTCCCCCACTCCGGTCATCCCTCTCTTCACCGCCGACCCTCCCCCACTCTCGTCCGGTGTCCGGTCATCCCTTCTTCACTGCCGACCGCCCTCCATACGAATTTAATTGTAAGTTTGATTAGTTTGATTTGTTTGCTTTTTATATCTAAAACAGAGCACCTTTAAATGCTAATGTGATTCTTGTTTTTGGCTTTAAAACATGCATGTTTTTGTTTTTGGGTGTTTGAAGTGGGAATGTTTATCTCTCTCTCTCTCTCTCTCTCTCTCTCTCTGTTACATGGAAAAAATCTCGTTTGTTAATTGTTGTAGGATTTCAGCATCAATATGCCTGATTTCTTTCTTAATTGCTGTTCTGGACTCACAATCGAAACGGAAGAACAAGAAAAAAAATTATGCCTATTTCGTTTTCTGTTCTTTTCTCCCTTTCGAAGCCTTGGTGCGATTGCTGATATAATGATACCACGCATTGCAATTTTAAAATTCCTAGTATGCAATGGATGAATTGCTGTGGCATACAACTTTGTTTAAAACCATGGAATAAATAGCTTTTATTATTCTAAAAGTGATGCAATTCTACATCTGGGTTATTCAGATGATAAAAGCTTACATGGAAAAATAGTTGATATTCAATAGTGATGTGTGTTGAAAATCCACTTGTCATTTTCAGGTTCTAAAAGTGCCCGAACCCGGGTTCAACCCGAACCCGACCTGAACCCGCGGATTGAGGTTGGGTTCGGGCTCGGGTTGCACCCTTCGGGTTGAGGTCGGGTTCGGGCTCGGGTTGGACACTGTGTGTTGCGGGTTGGGTTTGGACAGACCTTCAACCCGACCCAACCCTGTCCGAGTTGCACCCCTACTTTGTATAAAAGAAAAGGCGATGAAAGACCTAAACATGGAAAAATGGTACATTGTTCATCCCTTCTAAAAAAAATAACTTAGAAACTCATAAGAATTGAAAGCACATTTTTTACCGTTTTTCATAATAGATTATATGCATATACAAAATTAGGCACACGCTATAAGAAGGGAAATGTGGTTGGATGAAGCTGAAGAAGAATCAAAGAAGGAAAAGTCCTTGAGCATCAATTAGAAGAGACAGAGAATTTTTAAAAGCCTTACTATCAACGCTACATAATTCAGTACTCGATACATTGAGCAGAACATAATATAATGGGCATAAATAGTTACATTTCTCTATGATTCATTTGGTTGAACATTTTGAAAATTTTGAATTGTGAAAAACAATCTTATCTCCCCCACACACAAAATAGAGAACTAGAACAAAAAAAAGTGATTGCAGTTTGGAATGCTTCACCTAGGAAAACTGGCATCCAGATTCCATTCTTGACTTAAATGTGCTCATATGCCTTTAATTCAATGCATTCTTGACTTAAATTTGGGAATCTTTTAGTGTATTCTCCAATAAGGTTTGTTTTGATAGTCTCATAACTATCTTCCCGTGGTTTTCCATAAATTGGTAATTATAACCAGATAAAATTTTTCGTGGGTCATATTTAGCCCACCATTTAGTATATATATCTCTCTTGAGGTGAGGAGGAAACATTTTTTCTACCTGGAAATCCCATTGGAGGATCCATGGTATCCCCGTCTGGTTGTGATATTTCAATAAATCAATGCTATTTTGTGGGTTTAATTCTTCCTGCTCCATATGAACATGCATAAGATACAGAACACTACCATTCATTACATAGATTAGAAAGAAAGAAACTTACAATACTGGGGTCGAGAAGGATATCTCCCTCTTCTGTCCTATTTCTTCTATCTTACAAAACACTCTTAGTTCTTACAAAGCACTCTTGTTGTTTGTAGATGAACACACAGGGTATGACCCAGAAGGCTTACGTGATGACGTTGGTGGCTCTCTAGGTTTTGCATATTCGGCAAAAATGACCCATCCATCCAAAAACTATTGCAAAACAGACAAAACAACAGAATATTAAGGTGAGGATGGATCAAATTTCAATCAGGTTAAAAAAACAATAAAACAGTTATTATAAAGGAAATTGCAATTTGTACAGCATTCCAAATATAAAAAAATTTCACCATAGTTCTTTAAGAAAGGTTTGAACAGATAAGCTGCAGTACTCATGTAGTCCATAACAATCACATGGGAGAAGGAATACAGATTTGAGAACTGAGGATGTCAAAATTGTTTCCCATTGGATAAGATGTTAGCAACTACCACGATATAGAACTGAGCTCAATTAGTAAGGAAGGAGCCCTGGGCTCATGGAAGGCGTCAGCACAATTTAGCATTATATAATGAGTCTAACAGCGTAGGACGCCTTGTTGAAATTTTCACATGAAACTAAAGCATACGAGTTAGACTAGGACCAACTTCAGACACATCCATCAAATGAAAAACAAGCATAGCAACAAATTGTAAAGAGTAACTACCTGGGCATCCATTCCCGTGATACCATTGGCTGCATCTTCTAATGTGCTGTATCTTACAAAACCAAACCCCCTTGAATATCCGTCACCCGATCAGTGACAACCCTGGCTGCAAACCAAAAACATACAAGGATTAAGATTTTGCAAGTATAATTTTAATAAAATTTAAATAAATTTATTACCATGGTCAACTTCACCAATTTCGAGAAGGCTTCTCTAAGTCTTTCAGATGTGGTACGCTTGTTAAGCCCTGTACATTTATTTAATTAGCATTAGAATGACACTTACTATTGAATTTTGACAGAGTGATTTTCCCATCTAGATAGAGATCATACATTTCTTTCATTAATCAAGCACAGAAAATGTCCAACAAATAAATGTAAGTAGACATCAGCCTCACATGTACATACACTTGTGATAATCAAGTCAACAAACTGGAAAAGATGTTGAATCCTAATTATAAAATGAACTATAATTTTATAAAGATGAAATTGAAATTGAAAGACATCTCTAGAATAATGTTGCAAAAGCTGATCCTTTTTCTTGATCTATTTAGAATTCATTACAGAGAACAGAGATGTTTCATGACATTTCTAAAACAAAGTGCCTTAGGGTTTTAGAACATCTCATCAGCCAAAGGAAAAAGAAAAATGTCAAGTCACTTCTTGTACTATACCCAACTTTTATATGAGTTCTCTCATCTATATTACATATGGAAGGGGCTTCTGTTGTACTTGCAACTTAGAAAGTAAGGTAAAAGTCCAGAAACATGAGCTAAACCATGTAAACTTGTAGACAATGAAATAAGTTTCAATATTGCACATGACTATTTATCAATGTTTGGAAAAATAAGGACTGGAACCATAATGGATTAAGATGATGGTGGATGAAAAACATTGACAAGGAAGATACAAAACCACAGATAATTATTATTATTTTGCTATTGAAGGTACTCCAAGCCCTTTAAGGCAAGGACTAGTCCTCCGGGTGTCCGCATCGACCCACTTGAAGTTTCTCTACGGATACTTGGGAAAGTCAAAGGTGGAAATCGAACACGCGCCAATGGAGAGCAAACCCATGGTGCCGGCCAACTCACCAAGACCCTAGATAATTATTATGAGCACGCAGAGGACAGGAAAATAGTCTGACAAGAGAACAACACAAGGTGAACATTTTTTTTAGTGGAAATCACAGAAGCTCTCACGTTCTGAGAGCACATCAGCGGATGAAATCAAGAACCATTATTTCCATTGCTTGTTGAACACGAGCCCAATAGACCACCCCATATGTTAGAAAAATTTGAAGTATATCTATATTTTCTCAACAATTTGTGGTTTTTTCTTTAGACTTGATTCGCTAAAGTAGCATTTGCAAACAACTTTTTCCCCATCCAGGAATCGATTGCTGAATAAGCCACTCAATTCTTCTATAGATTTATCATATTCTTTTGCTTTTCGTTTATACAAAAAACTGTCTTTACTCATTTTGCATCCTTAATAAGCCATGAAAAACACAAAACCCAAACAGAGAGAAAGAGAGACAGAGAGAAAGATTGCCTGAAACAAAGAGGCTGGTGGAGGGTTCGTTCTGCTGATGGCGGGGAGCTTCCGCTCCGTCGCCACCTGAGAGGGGGGAAGTTGATGGAGGTTGAGAAGAGCCTCCGGAGACCGCCCCCTCGCGTGGCTGCTCTAACGACCGCCACCTCCATCTCTCTCTCTCAATCATTTTTTTGCAACCCATGGAACATGATAATCATAGTATATATGATAAAATAGTATATATTACGTATTATAGTGTAAGGTTTTATTATAATGTATGTAATAAAAAATTTATTTATTCATAATAAAAAAATATATTAATATATCTCAATATATATATCAGTTCATATAGAATAAAAGGAATCATTTAGTTTATTTGTTTCAAATTAGTTTATTTGTTGCTGCTAATATAGCAGAGACCATTTAAATTATCTGATTTGCCTTTCTATAGGACAAAAGGTAGAAACATCTAGAGAAATTCTGATGCATGGTGTTAACATCCAGGGAGCACATGCTCGAGTCAGATGTCAGCCAATATATAAGATAGTGCATCCATGTTATTTGGTTTGAACTCAGGCAATCAATGAAGATTTTTATGTTAGGGGTTATGTTATTTGATTTTAACTTAGGTAGCCAGTGAATGTTCTTTTGTGGGGTATACATTTTATTGTGTTAAAACTAGAGCTAGGCATATATTTTGGTTCAATTTTTTGAGTTGCAATGTTTTGTAATAGTAATATTCAAACAATGGTTTTGTATGTGTCAAAACAATGATTGGGTATACCCTTTTGGTGTCAAATATGGTTATTTTAAATCAATAGATATGTCTATTTTACAGCAGATGCATTGTGATATATTTTTTAAGTTTTCCTCACCGGTCTTGATGTCTGGCCAAGTTGATGAGAGTGACTACACCTCATTAACTCAGCCACATCAAAAACCAATTTATTGTGATATGTTCAAATAGAGGTTGTTGTTTTGTGTACAGGCTAAATATAATTCAAGATGAACTCCAACAAACTGACAGAATATTTGATTTCACAAAAATGAATAACATTTCTCATAAACTCTTCAACATTTCTGACTTCACCAACATAGATATCTAACAATAAACAACCCTTCAACATTTTATCAACTTCATTTGGTATTATACATCAAAATAAGATTCATGATAAACAAAATAACAAGCAAAATCTTCATAAATGATATGCTATTATGTATTTTCATAACCAAGATATCAATTTTCTTGTTCAACCTCTCCTCAACATCCATTATTTGATATTTTAGATCGATGGTGGTGTGATTGGCGTCGTCCACCCACTCAAAAAAACTGCAGTCACCTTCCTACATCTATGCCGAGCATATATAAAAATGGACCCTTTGAATGCTCACGTTTGGATATATAAACACATCGCTTTTTGCATGACACTCTCAGATTAGAGTCGAAGTGCCACTCAAATTACTACTTGACACCTACAAATATAAATGAATATTTCTTTTACAAATTTCACCAAACATGTTGTATGTAAGTTGCAAAAACCAAAATACTTACAAAATCAGACATGTTTACACTGAATCCACTCCACCAACACTTAAAAAGGATGGGGTCGAGGTTTGTCCATGGTGGCTCTTCGCAAAATCGTCGAGATTGGTGTCGGGGTTGTCCGCGTTCTCACCGCTATCTCGTGATGCAACAAGCAGGATGGGGTCAAGGTTTGAAGCAAGCAAGCTTTTTTGTGAGAGGAAGAGATAGTGTTTGTTTCAGGAGAAGTTTTTCAGTGTTGTTTCAAGGGAGAAGATGACTTTAATGGAGGAAAAGAAAATAACCGTTGCAAAGGTGGAGAAGTGACCGTTGGAATGGAGAAGGACAATCCAAATATTTTTAAAAAATTTTAAATTTTTTTTAATGTGAAATGGAATATTTCTCATATATATTGACAGACATTTAGGCAAGGGACTAATAACCAAACAATAGTTTAAAGTTAGGTACTTAAACCAAAATATCAAGAAGACCGTGATCGATCCCTAAATCATGTAGTTTACGGGGACTTAAAAACTAAAAATCTCCTTTTATTTACATGTCCAAAATAATGCATTTTTTTATGAAGCTTCTACAAACCACTTTGTATAAGGAGAAAATTCAAGTACGTTCAATTGGTACATATGTAAGAAATATCTAGATTGTTGTACTAAAATATCTCTACCAAGGATATGGTGGAGTACTACTGTTCTCTAGAATTATTTACAGCTAAATAGAGTGGTCACCATGGGGTTATAAATAGGTGAGAAGTGGCTCATTTTTTTTGATATCAGAGGGACCCCCGTGGCTGATCTTACGGTCGAGTTGGGAAGGCTACCTCCGCTTGTTTGCCTTAGTCCCACAAAAAATTCTTTCGAATAATCACCAACAAACATTTGGGTAAGTCAACGCCAATACTCGAACCCAGAACCTATCGGTAACACTGCTAAGCCCTGAACCGTTATAATATGACCACTGAGGACTAAAGAGGTGGCTCATTGTAACATAAAAGATAAGCAAGACTACTTAGTCCTTTGTATGACTCATCTCAACTTATAATATACACTTCTTTGTCAGTGAAATCTTTTTCTCTTCTCTTTCCAATCAATCAAATCCATTCCTTTACCCTTTGCAACACTCAAAACACTCTATCCAAAACTATTCCATCCAATCCTTTCTCATTCTATCATTACAAGATGAGAATTAAAAGCTTGTTTATTACATAAACAAGATTGGTGGGGTTTTCATAGCCAATGTTTTGAAATTGATTGGGTGAAAACATCACCTGTTTGGGGAGATTGTTCTGTTTGTGAAGATTTTACTCCTCCAATTTGCTGTACAACAACTAGACCTATCAACGGGTCAGGTCCAGATTCGGATCTAACTCGATCAAGACATAATTACACGTATAATATGTCTTACCTGATTTGGACCCGACCCAGTGGACCCGAACATACAAACAGGTCGAGTCCAGGATCACCCGGCCCCGACCCATTGGACCTGAGACCCGACTGTTTTATTAATATATGCTCATATATTAATTAAAAGACTATTAGTATTAGTTGACCCATAATTTTATTTCTTATTTATCAAGTTACAATTATAAGTCTTAACTCATTTTTGCATTTACAAGTCTATAATAAGCTCATAAGTCATTACCCATAATCAATCAAGCCCACAACCACAAGTCCTCCACAAAAAAGCCAAGCCCACAGGTTTAAAACCAACCAAGCCCAAAAAGTGAATGTGATGCTCTAAAGCCTAAAGTGAAAATCTAAATATGTGAATGTGATGCTCTAACTTTGTCTTTTTTACTCTCTGCTAGTCGTCTCTGTTTACTTTGCGAGCTGCCCCCATTCGGCTACTCTCTCCGTCTCTTCTCCACTCTCCACCTTCATCTCTTCTCTGCCCGGACCGTGCGAGTGACACCGCCTTAGGACATCGAATTTGTGTCAAATTGCATTATTTGAATGGATTTTGATGTCTGTATTTGCTTTTCTTATTTTTATGAAAAATTTCAGGTCTTTTGAAATTGGGATTTTTAGGTTAAAATTTTGAGGTTCAGTGTTTCACAAATTCATGAGCTCTCCCTTTTTTGTATCAATCATCCTCAGGTCGGGTCCGACAGGTCTGGGTCCACATTTTCAAGGATCCGTCATGTAACGACTGTGATTTTTTCTAGTCGTTTCTTCATTTTTGTGCATTAGATCTTATTCCTATCAGGTTTTGAAGGATTTATGTATTTCTAAATTCAGAAGTTAAGGTATGATTGGAATCCTTAGTCTGTTAAGTTTTCAACGCTTTTTACGGATCGTAAATCGGATGAGTATCGATCAAGTTATTGGCCAAATTGTGCCGAGAGGTTGGGGAGAGGAAATAACGATGGATCCAATAGGAGCCGTCGGTATTGTGACGGATCCAACAAGTGTCGTCGGTATTGTGATGGATCCAACAAGTGTCGTCGGATTTCTGGGTGATAGACGCGATCAGAGCCATCGGTGGTATTGGGAGACAGCTGCAATAGGAGCCGTTGATATGGAAAATTATGTTTTTGAAATATGATCCATATTTGGAAAGAAACAAGTGTCTTGATTGGAAATAATTCGGATTAATGGTTTCTTATTTATATAAATCATATTTTTAAAATTTGGTCCATTTTTTGAAACAAACAAGTGAATTGATTTAGGATTTAATTTAAAATAATGGTTTCATATTTTTGTCTCCCATGTGTATATGCCTATAGATATCCCCTCTTTTGCTCCCTCTTTGCATGAAAAACCTAAAACCCTAGAAATTTTCAAACCCTAAAACTCAAGTCTTCTTCTTCTTCTCTTGTTTTCGGCGCCGTTGTTTAGGAGCTTGGGAAGGGATTCGAGTAAAGGGTCCTAGTGAGTATTATCCTTTGATTATAAAGAGTTTTGAATAAAGATTCTCTTTAGAAGTTCTTTTCATGTGATTTCGTTTTTAGGCTTTTCAAACAAAGAGAATAGGTTTTTCTTCTTGATTCTTGAAAGTTTTATATGATTTCGGGTCTTGTATTATACCAATGATTTGTCGATATTTTTGTGATATTTTATAAAGTTTTATATAATGCTATTAGTCCACACCTGTGTATTTTCAGATTTGTTGATCTCTTGTATTTTCATCTTAAGTTTTTATAATTTTGATGATTTAAGAGTCATTTTCGGGTTGATTGTATACCTGGACATTTAATCGTGTTTTTTACTATGATAGAGAAAAATGTATTTCACAAACAGAAATAGGTTTTGAAAAGAGCTTTCCAACGAATCATGAATCGTCCAATTCAGAGTTACGGATAAAAAGTTATGATTTTTCAAAGATTTCTGGATAAATTTTTGTATCGCTCTTATCATGGGTGGAGCCAGGAATTAGAACAAGAGGGGCCAGAGGGTCAAGAGATAAAATGAATAATTAAAAATATATGACAAGTTAAGACAAAATTAAGATAGTTGAATATATATCAAATCAAACCGTCTACCGAAGGTTAATAATCTCCTCAAATATGACACACGTTCCTAGCACATTAGGTGTGCATGTACCTTACCGATTACAGGGCCGGCTCAATATATTTTGAGGCCCAAGACGATTAAATAATATTTATTTTAATTTTAGGTTAGTAATTTTTTATTTAAAAATTATTCTTCTAGTTCTGTGAGATACAAAATTACTAGTGAAATTTTTATATATAAGTTTTTATTTGATTTAAATAAAAAAACATTATTTTTTGTTGTCTACACTACAAAAAAAAATTTAATCTACAGCAAATAAAAAATCCAGGAAAAAATTTTTATATAAAAGAAAAATAGAGTGAGAAGAAGTGTTTTTTTAAAAATAAAGAATAAATAGATTGAAAAGAATAAAAGAAGAGAGTATGAAAAACAATGACACTTTTTAGGCCTAGCCGTTTCATATTCTCATTTTTTCGGGATTCAAAAAAGCATTTAAATTCTATTGGTTATGCAAATTTTTTATTTTTTATTTTTTAGGTATCATAAAATGTTATCAATTTTTTATTGGTTACTTTTTAACTATACCAAAATAACTATTCATTGTTTTAAAAATAAATTTTTTTTTACAATGTGTTAAGATATTATTAGTCAACATCTGAACCTATTTATAAATAAATAAAATTTAGGAGTCTTTCTGCATTTTGAGGTCTTAAGCAATTGTCTAAGTTGTCTAATAAAAAAGCCGACCCTGACCGATTAACCTTGATAAATTTAATTTTGATTAGATTTGAATAATTGGACCAATGCATCAAGCCACGGTGATAATGTGCTCAAATAATTGATATAGTACTTAGGTTGGATAGCTCAATGCATGATAGCTATGTGACACAGAATCAAACACAAAATCATTTATTCTACTGTGACACTTATGTTGGTATAACCATATATTCCAAAATAAGTCTTATTATGTATTCAAACATAACTCAACATTATTTGAAGCAAATAAATAAATAAAAGACGTTAACCTTGACAAATTTTTTTGACTCGGTCAACCTAGAATATGACAATTCACTCGTTCATAAATTATTATATATCACATTTAAAAATAATATGATGATATTTCATCTTCTCGTTAAATTAAAACTAAAAAATCAATGATTAAAAAATGGAGTTAATATATCTGAAATTATTTATAAATAAAAGTGTGATTAAAACTAGCATAAAACTACCAATGATTCCGAAAATATCTGAGGTTCTGCAATTAGATGATCGGGATAGCACCAATTTTAAGTGTGTGTGTCCATATATATATATATATATATATATATATATATATATATATATATATATAGAGGGTCGATTAGGTGCGGCGAACGGCAGGTACAGCGTTGATCGTGGGCCGTTGATCACGGGTCCATCGCATCGGACGGTCGGGTGTGATTCACGTCGACCGTTGGATTCGATGGATCCGCGATCGAACAGCCCACGTCGCGGCCGCACCTGCCGTTCACCGCACGTAATCACGTCTATATATATATATATATATATATATATATATATATATATAGACTCGTGATTACGTGCGGATTACGGTCGGTGCGGATTCGATTACGGGCCGTCGATCACGGGGTCCATCGTATCGGACGGTCGGGTGCGATTCACTTCGACCGTCGGATGCAATGGACCCGTGATCGACGGTCCGTAGTCGAATCCGCACCGTGCGGACGACCGCACGCTATCACTCGACATATATATATATATATATATATATAGACGTGATTACGTGCGGCGAACGGCGGGTGCGGCAGCGATCACGGGTCCATCGTATCGGACGGTCGGGTGTGATTCATGTCGACCGTTGGATGCGATGGACCCACGATCGAACGGCCCACGTCGCGGCCGCACCTGCCGTTCGTCGCACGCAATCATATATATATATATATATATATAGAGGGATGATTAGGTGCGCGGGTCGTCGATCACGGGTCCATCGCATCGGACGGTCGGGTGCGATTCACGTCGACCGTTGGATGCGATAGACCCGCGATCGAACGGCCCGTGATCGCTGCCGCACCGCCGTTCTGCCACACCTAATCACTCGACTATATATATATATATATGAAAATTATTGCGTGCGGCGAACGGCAGGTGCGGCCGCGACGTGGGCCGTTCGATCGCGGGTCCATCGCATCCAACGGTCAACGTGAATCGCACCCGACAGTTCGACGCGATGGACCCGTGTTCGACGGCCCATAGTCGCTGCCGCACCCGCCGTTCGCCGCACGCAAACACTTTCCTATATATATATACCGTTCGCCGCACGCAATAATTTTCATATATATATATATATATATATATGAATGATTAGGTGCGGCGGAACGGCGGTGCGGCAGCGATCACGGGTCCATCGCATCGGACGGTCGGGTGTGATTCACATCGACCGTCGGATGCGATAGACCCGCGATCGAACGGCCCACGTCGCGGCCGCACCGCCGTTCCGCCGCACCCAATCACTCGAATATATATATATATATATATACACACGGGGGCTATTAGATGCGGCGAACGGCAGGTGCGGCCGCGACATGGGCCGTTCGATCGCGGGTCCATCGAATCCAACGGTCGACGTGAATCGCACCCGACCGTTCGATGCGATGGACCCGTGATCGACGGCCCACGATCGACGCCGCACCTGCCGTTCGCCGCACCTAATCGGCCCTATATATATATATATATATATATATATATATATATATATATATATAGGGAGCCGATTCAGTGCGGGAATGCGGTCGTGCGGGAAGCGATCACGGGTTCATCGCATCGGACGGTCGGGTGCGATTCATCTCGACCGTTGGATGCGATGGACCCGCGATCGAACTATCGACGTCGTTTCCCGCATTCCCTCAATGAATCGCTCGCGTATATATATATATATATATATATAGGGGGCCGATTACCTGCGGCGAACGGCAGGTGCGGCGTCGATCGTGGGCCGTCGATCACGGGTTCATCGCATCGGACGGTCGGGTGCGATTCACGTCGACCGTTGGATGCGATGGACCCGCGATCGGACGGCCCACGTCACGGCCGCACTTGCCGTTCGCCGCACGTAATAATTTTCATATATATATATATATATATATATATATATATAGTCGAGTGATAGCGTGCGGTCGTGCGGATTCGACGTGCGTCGTCCGATCGCGGGTCCATCGCATCCAACGGTCGACGTGAATCGCATCCGACCGTCCGATGCGATGGACCCGTGATCGGATGACGCACGTCGAATCCGCACCGACCGCACGACCGCACGTAATCACGAGTCTATATATATATATATATATATATATATATATATATATATATATATATATATATATATATATATATATATATATATATATATGGAACTGATGGGGTGCGACCGTGCGCACGGTGCACCCCATCGTGCGCCCCGAATCCCGACCGTGCGATCGCTGATCCGGCGATCGCACGGTCCACGTCCGTTTAAAAAAAAAATAAAATAAAGTCGTGCGATCTCTCTCGCTGGTCGTGCTCTCTCTCTCTCTCATCTCTCTCTTGCTCAAACACACGAAAAAAAAGGGTCGAAACCCATCTCTCTCTCTCGTTGTCTCTCTCTCTCTCTCTCAAACACACATATTCCCCGTCGACTGCGACCCCATCGACGACCGCATCCGGCGGGTTCGGCCGAGATCCATGGCTTCTCCGCCGTCCGACCACTTATCATCCCTCGCGGTGCACGATTCCGGCACCGATGACCGGGAAGAGAATAAGATGACCGTCGAGCATCCTCAGGTGGACCACTTCTTGGTCGAGGCCCTTCAAAATCCCCGACACCGTTTGACTGGTCAGATCTCTCTCCGTCAATCTCCGCAGTCTCTCTTGAATTTGCTTTCGTTTTGTTCTAATTGAAGGCGATGGAGATCTGTTTGTGTGTCTATTTCTTTTATTTGATATTTGGTTGTTAGTTTCATGTATTCTTTGTTTGATGGTTTTTTTTTAATGTGGTTATATAGGGTTTCGTTTGGTGTTTGTGTGGTTGATTTGCTTGTAATTTGAGATGTGTGTGTGTGTGTGTGTGTGTTGGGGGGGGGGGGGGTTGTTGGATTTGGGCGTTGAAGACATACCGCGACCCCCGTCGACGACTGCTTTTGGTGGGCTTTTTTTTAGTTTTTTTATTTGGGTTTCTGTGTTTGGGGCCTTTCGTTTGATAATCTATGTGGGTTTTGGATTCTTTTTTATAATCGAAGGTTTGTGTTTTTGTGTTTTGGGGTTGTTGGATTTTTTCCTGAATGTTGGTTGTGCTTGAAATTTTGTAGAATCAGAGATGGGTTTTTTTATTTACATTGGAATTTGTTGAGAATTGACTTTCTTCAGATTGTTTTGATGTGGATATCTTAAAAAAATATAAGCAATCCATGGAATAACAGACATGCCTGATGCCAAACGGATGAGTTCAGTGTGTCTGCTGGTAAATGATGTTGTTTTCATGTCTTCCTTGGTTACTTGGTTGCCAAGGTAATGCAATTTTGCTTCTTTTGATGATTTGGTTGCCAAATAATGCACTTAATTTTTGGTTTGTTAGAAACATTTGATGAAGTTTTTATTTTTTCAGTTCTCTGTTCTCGCTGCCATTGATGTCTATGGTGTAATAGCTTATTTCTGCACAGTGAACAGTCTGAAAATTTCAGTACCTGCATGTATCTTTTATACTGTCCATTCCCTGCTTTCATGTTAAATGCATTAGCAATACCCATATCAGAATTTGCTTAGCGTAGGTGTATCTAAGCAATTGATTCTTTGAGATAGAATGATTCTTTGGGTTGTTCAACTTAACTATCATATTGTTCAAGTTTCATGAAAGTTTTCTTCTGGAACCAATTTGATTATTTCTCATTATGCATGTCTATGCTGGTATTGGATTTAGTTTTTTTATGGAGTGATTGATATGGAAAGTTTGGTTTAATATTGTGCGAGTAGTTTTGTATTATCTACCAGTTGAATATGTTTCTATGCATCATTGCAGGATTCTTTTTATCATGGATTGACTGATGAGGAACTAGAGCAAGTGTATGAATATAACTTTGACCATCCTGGTATTACTATCTTTCTTGTTATACATACTATCAGTTCTGGTAGAGATTACTTCTAAATAATTTTCATTCTAGCATCTTGATATTGTTTTGTTGACATAATATTCATTTATAATTTCATTAAATCATCCTTTAGATTCTGGTGCATAGCAAAACCTACACATTTTTGCAGAAAATTCCATGCCTTGTATCATATTCATGACAAGTTAATTTTTGTTTCTTTATGTTAATTACTTTGTGTCATGGGCCTCAGCTGTATTGTATTTTAGAGCATCATTGTTTTAAAAATTGGAAGGATGGAAGAACTGTTAGGACAATCACAGTCAATATGTTACAATATTGCTCTGTCCACTAAGAGTCGAGAAAGACACCCCTGATGCTTTTCCACAAGATATTTAATCTTTGGATCGATTTTTATATTCCCTTTCAAATATTCTTTTATGCATTATGTTTCAATGTCTTGTTCTCAGATAACTTTCATTGAGATTTCTTCCATACACTTTCATTGAAATTTTTGGCTGTTTGTTTTGAATTATTCTAATATAGGGGGTGGCTTCTTGTTTTCAGATGCCTTTGACACTGAATTACTACTAAGTTGCATGGAGAACTTGAGGCATGGGAAGGCTGTTCATATTCCGAACTATGATTATAAAACTCATAGAAATGTATTACCGAAAAGTGGAAACAATGGGATATATTTTCCAGATTGAATATAGTGGCAAGTCTCTTTGTCAATCTTGCTCTATCAGGTAAGTCATTCCACAACAGTGAAAATAAGTGATTGGTATAGAGAATTTTGTATCAACCATAAATATCTCATGGAAGAGATCATGATAAACAAAAACTTGCAGCACTTTTTATAGCATCAGAAGATAATCAGAAAGCAAACTGTTTTGTTATGACTACAACATCGATTGTATAAAAACTCATGATGAAATATTGACAAAATTCCAGCATTGAAATCCATCACAACCATTGAGTTCTATTTTGGAAAGACAGATCAACACAATTCATTCCTATGTCAGATCTTCACAAAAATACAGAAATTACAATAGGAACATATGGTAAAAGATTGAGATAGTTCACAGCATTATTATTTAACTCGTGAACCCCAGCACATAATAAAAAAAAAAGAAATCATCAACCACACCACCTATAGAAAACATCAATACAAATGTCACAAAGCTCTTGAAGTCACATGTATCGGAGTGAATGAGTTCGAGAACCTCGGTGCTCCGAGACACTGCTTTGAAAGGCTTCCGAGTGATCTTCGCTTGAGCGCACACCTCGCACTTGTCTGCCTTCTGACCCCCACATTTTGGAAGTAGGCCTAGACTAGTCATGGATGCAAGTTTTTTATAATTTACATGACCTAGTCTAAGATGCCACAACACAAGGGAATAAGCAGAAGAACTAATTTTATTCACTTCATTGACTGGGGTTGCAACGCTAAGTTTGAACATCCCATCGGTACAGTAGGCAGAGCCAAAGTACACATTTTTGAAAGACATAATTATCTTTCCGCCTTTGATGTCCAAGCGCATACCCGCGTTGCTGAGTAGACTCCCAGATATCAGATTCTTGGAGATTGTAGGCACATGCTTCACATTCTCCAGAGTCAGAGTCTTCCCAGAGGTCAATGTCAGCACAACTGTTCCTACGCTGATAACATCAGCTTTGGATTGGTTCGCCATGCTGACATTTTCCTTGACTTCGGCATAGGTGGAATACAGAGCTTTGTTGGCGCAGACATGACAACTAGCTCCCGTATCGATCCACCAATCCGTGTCCTTGCTTGGTGTGAATATGTGCGAGATCATTGCAACAAGATTAACAGGTTCAGCAACAGGACTCACCGGTGCCACGAGTTGGTTCACTTGGTCCTTCGATCGGCACTCTCGAGCGAAGTGCCCCGGCTTGTGGCACTTGTAGCAGAGCCCCGTCGTCTTCTTCTTCGCCTTCGGGTTTGAAACCTTCAAATTCTTTGGATAAGAATTCTTAGGTTTCTTACCCTTCTTCTTGAACCTCCTTTGATCGGTCTTGGACTCCACCATGTTGGCCTGAGTGGACTGTGATGCGAGGGCATCCAGTTTGGCTTGAGTCCTTGACTCGTCCTCGATTCGGATGAAACGAGTCAACTCCTTGAGGATCACTTTATGCTTCTTCCGGTGCATCTCATTCGCGAAGCCAAGCCACGATGGTGGCAATTTGTTGATGATAGCACCAACCATGAAGCCTTCAGGCAGCTCCATGTCCTCCTCCTTCAGCTTCAACGCCTTCGTTTGAAGCTCCTTGACTTGAGGCAGAATCTGCTTCCCATCCTCAAACTTCAGGTTGAGGAAGTTGTTGACAAGGAAAGTCTTCGAAAGCTCCTCCTCCGCCTTGTATTGCTTTTCAAGCTCCTCCTAGATCTCTCTAGCAGAAGAGACCTTGTTGAAGTTGTCCGCCAAAGAGTTGTCGAGCGAGTTCATGATGCATGAACGACAGAGAGAATTGGCTTTCTTCCACAACGCCAGTTTCTTCTGGGATGCAGTCTCCTCAGATGGTTCATCGTCCGTCAGAATGTGGAAGACCTTCAAAAGTTGAAGAGTGAAGATGATCTTCCTCTTCCATGCATTGAAGTCGGTGCCATCGAACTTGTCCAATTTGGACACATCCAGTCCCATCATCATCGACAGATCCATAACGCCTTAAAATTGTTACGGGATTAGATGAAAATAGGGTGAAAATACAAAAATTCAGCAAAATACAATACTGAAATAACAGAGAGAATCAGAAGGAGTGAGAGATAAATGGATGGACGAAGCCGCTGCGACGCTTAAGGCGTTATTCGGCCACTCCCGGTGCAGAAGTCACGAACCGAACCGCCCCCAGGATCCAGCAAGCCACACAGAGTGCACGCTCAGGTGGAATCAGAAACTGGCTTAGAACTCTATCACCACGAAAGCACTCGGGCTACTGGAATAATAGGACGTCAGGGCTATCTATCACAAACTCTCACAAGAGACTCTCTCTCTTTGAGTGGATACACACTTTGTGACTTCGATGGATGGAATGACATACATGGGTCCCTTTATATAAGCTTCTAGATTGCCCAAGAGTCACCTCCAAATTCAAAACACCCATTCAATTAGGAATAATGGACTCACAATTATTCCATGCATGATTCATTGGTCCCTATTCAATGGGAATGGCAAATTCAAGGTACATAATGGACTCATTTATATTCAATTCATGTATCCAACCTAGGTGCATCATTGAAATGAGAACTTTGCATATTCAATGTTTCATTCCACCCTAGGTTCATTATAGAAATTCTACATACATGAATTCTATATAGTTAATGCATTAAATATGGTTCATTCCATCCTAGGTTCATCTAGGAATCCCACACAAATGAACCTTGCATATTTAATTACATAATTAGAGTCCAATGTACCTACTCCATTAGCCAACACACATGAATCATGCCAAGTCCACATCCAAATGCCATGTGCTACACATCCATATATATATAGCCCTTGTCCATATTATATCCAAACCCTATACTTAGTTAATTGATTATTATTTGAAAGCATGTGAGGGATCAAGTTTGGAGTCAAAATAAATTAATATATTTAAACATATAATTTTGAAACTTTATTTTTGAAAAACATTTCAAAAAACCAACAAAAACATCATATAGTTGGTCAGATACGGTAATTGAGAGGTAGAAGTTCTCGAACAGCTTCACACGACTTGTACACAACTGGAACAAAAAAAAAAAAAATCAATTAAATAATCAATTTTTTAAGTTTCATAGAATTAATGTTAATGTTAGTCAAAAACAGATCCAGGTTGAATTTGTCCAACTTCTATATAACTTTGTGTCTCTGCATATTCTACCATAGAGGAAATGTAAACATATATGTAGCCAATACTATGACATCAAATTCTAGGGCATGATAGTCTATCTAGAAGTTTACAAAACTCCACAAAATTAAGGCATGCATGATAGGTGATCTCACTCCATAAACCCAAAAGCAACATGACAGTTTTTCTAGTTGGTAAGCTTACTTCTGAGAGAAAAGGTAAATATTCAAAATAGGAGGAAGGTTAATAAGAGCTTATCATGCCATGCATATTTTTTCAACTTTCTTTCCTGCTATTGCTTTTTTATTATTTTTTCATCAAGGGACCTTCAAATAGGAAAAATGATAAGAAAGTACCAATGAAGCTCATGTTATGTTTATAGTAGTAAGCATTCTACTGTTAGAGCACTCTTTTTTTCCTCAATCAAACACATTGGAGAATTAAACAAGTATTCATCAATTGATACTAATCTAAAGGACAGGGAGAATATTTTAAAAATTACATAAACACAGACAGTTAATAAGAGCTTACATGGTATTGCTTTTTTTATTCCTTCGTCAAGAGACCTACAAATAGAAAAATTGATCAGAAAGTACCAATCAATCTCGTGTTGTGTTCATAGTAGTAGCCATTCTACTCTCAGATCACTTTTTTTTCTCAATCAAAGACATTGGAGAATTAAACAAGCATTCATCAATTGATACTAATCCAAGGGAAAGGGAGAAATATTTGTTGTAAATAAAATACTTTCATTACCCTAACGAATATCTAAAATCAAATCTACCTACCAAATAAAGCTAAATCTAATTAAGAAAATCCACAAAAGACAATCTACATCCCAATCTTGGCCTACCTCTACCTCACATCACCACCTTCACATCTTTGATCAGTGTAAAATCCACCATAATGCAAAAACTACTTTCAGTCATATAACTCAGTTTCCATTTTCTTTGATCTCTTCCAAAAATCAGAAAGAAGACTGGAAAAATACAAAACAAATACAAGAAAATATATAGAAAATAGAAAATAAGCATATATTAAAATATTGTAACTTAAATTTTTGTTTGAAATGCTTTCAATAATGCAATAACTCATGTTCAGTATCTACACATGGTTCATCTAAAAAGGTAAACTGAGCAATGCTATATATAAATTATTAAACCTAAACTATTGCGTGGCCATACTTCAATAAGCACACAAAATTCAACAGATGATGAACAATTACAATAATATAAGAATCAAATAAAGAATGGGATGTCAGTGATGTAGAGATTTGGAAGAAAAATAAATAACACACATAATTAGAGGAATCAGAAAAAATTTAAAAAATTACATGTGAGGGAAAAAAATAGATAGATACCAGCAGAGAAAGTCCCAAATTGTTAAGTGCCTGACATCAACAAGGATAGAAGGATGAGAATATAAAAAGGGTAAAACATATAAGTAAGTTTTGGTCAAGGGTAAATAATCACATGCTAGACATTGTAACTAATGATGTTGAGTCTTAAACAGAGGATGACATTGTATTTTGAATATCCCATTTTGGTGCTACAACATAATACCCAGTGAAACAGACAAAATAATTGGAAACCTACATTAACCGACAGAAATAGGATTGTTAGCGATTAAGGTTTTCAATAGTTCATTCCACACTTGAAAATCGGGGCACACCTTAAAATGAAAATATTTATACATGAAAACCTAATATTTATAGCTTACTCAGTACTGATGAAGACAAAAGACCTTGCATGCCAACTATGCATCTAATGAATATACAGTAAAATCACATAGATAAAGAAAACATCACAAATAAAAATATCAACAACCAAATGTAACATTCAACACTATCAATCTTGTATAAATATGCAAAGTTTAGCTCATTTGAACATTATAAATCTATCAACTATGATGCATGTTTATATCTCTATGTTACTACAGATGTTAAACAAATTAAAAACATCAATTAAGCAAAGGTTACTATTCTGTACAATGACCGGAACAGAACTAAAGGAAACTTAAGAATGACAGAGAGGACACTGATGTTAGGAAGAAATCTAGAAAAAGTAGTAGAACAAATTAATTAATTTAAAAAATCTGAACAAATAACAACCAATGAAAATTAATGCATTTAAAAAATCTCGAAAGGGAATGAAACAATGAAAAAAACTTTCTTTCAGGCATCTTAACAAACACCGTTTGGTTTAAGAATAGTAAGGTGTTACACACACGGCTCCCCACCGTTGCTCTTTTTTTTCTTCTTTGTGTTAGACCCCCTTAGCGGGGTGGTCGAGACACACCCTCCCCCAAGGGGAGGTTGAGAGTTCGAGTCCCAACTTACCAAGCAAAAAAAAAAACAAAAAAACAAACACTTTATATACATCTTCTATAGACACACATATAGGTAGTATAAATCACTTACAAACAAACAACAAAGATCAACATTTATGCAAAAAAAATATGCAATCTCAGATTCCAATCATGTGTGAGTCTACAAGAAATTAGTATATACCTATACATATAACTAAATTTGCAAGTCCAAAAGTGTTTGTGAAGAGTATCTCCCCTTGGACCATGGAAGGTCAGGGTTTACAATAATTCACAACAAATGATACCTCATTAAAACACTATATGACCATTTTTAATGGTTGGGTCTCACTGGGTCTCATAACTCTAGTCTAAAGTGTTAAAAAGGAAGAGGGTTAACAAAATACCTTCTATAAAATCGAGCATCGTAGGATTGTGTTGGAAGCATATGGTAGAAGAAGAACTGCAAGACCGTGAGACTAACAATAATAAATTTTTTATCATTAATTAAATGCATAAATGAGAATAGGTAGATACGGATATGATTTTTACCTATATGGTTGCAATGGCTCCGTTGAGGCTAGGTAGAAACTTGTACTTAATTGTCCAAACTGTCAGGTGCACAGAAAAAAAATCGATAAATAAAATCATATATAAAACTTTAATCATAGTAATTAAATCATACATAAAACTTCAATCCTTGACATCTAAAAAAGAGTATAGTTAAGTACATGATAGGTGTTTGATGTGCAGATTTTTTATGGGATCATCAAGTATTGTACCTGTGAGTGCAAACGCAAAAATTAATATGTTAAATAACTACAAATATGAAACTACATCAAATCCCAGTTTTAAAAATATGATTTGAGTAGTATGAAAATAAATAAAACCAACATATTTATAGTTTATTTGGTCATGAAGATGGAAGATATTACATGCTAACTATGCGTCTAATGGATACACATGTAGTTGAAATCATTGAGACAAAGAAAACATCACAAACAAAGATATGGACAATGAAACGTAACATTCAACACTATCAATCTCATATATGCAAAGTTTAATTCTTTCAAAAATATTATTTTATAAATGTGTCCTAGCAAATAATAGCATCAGAATATGGGTGACCCTTAACATGGAGATGGAAAAAAAATCATTACATGGATCAAATATAATTAAGATGGGGTTTAGAATACTTACACTTGGTAGATTGGTAGATATTCCAGTAGAGCTTGACATCTTTTTCATAACTTTTTTACCTAAAAAAAAATTAATAGTAATTCACAACGTTCATTTGAACATTAAAGGACTACACCTGTGATACATCATGTTGGAAAAGAAACGAATGGAACCGAAAATGATATAGACTTCGAGGCGCGTAGTGAATACGCTTTCTTTAAGCGATATTTGCTCCCACTTCAGTACGAAGTTGCTGTAGAGATTCTCTGCAAACTCACTCCCGGATACAACGAAGCCTTGTTAGACTTGCGGTCAGCAAAACGAAAGTCTAAGAGTGACTCTCTTTGGATGCTGTGTTTATGGCAGATAGGGATTTCAAGTCTAACAGGTTATTTTTGATTGGGTGAGTTAAGTTTTCGAGGAGGAAGAAGAAGATATCTTTCTGCAGATTCGATCCCACCTTTTTAAAGACCATATAAAACTGTTTTCAACAGTTATCACAACTGTTCCCAACTGTTGGGGACAGTTATAACTGCCTAGCAGTTAAATTCGATTTTCGAATTTAATCTCAACTGTTTGATCTTATCATCAATCAACGGCTCTTGATTGATCTCACAGATCCAACGGTGGTCTTTAATTAATCGAATTTTACACACATAATACATCACACAAAATGTTTTAAAATAATGCAAAAAATTAATGCACTATTAAAACATCATTAGAATTTAATGCGACTGATGCGAATGTGCGAAGTGCTAAGTGCTAAGTGCTAAGAATAAAATTATGCACGTGCGCGCACACATGCGGTGCACGTGCAAACCCCCATGTGCACTTGTACTTGCTACACATTAACAACATGTGTGTTTTGTCCTCCCTTATATACTACTCCAATCTAAACCTTTTAACCAATGTGGGACTATTTGAAAACTCTTTTTGCAAGAACTCAAAGTTACAATACAAAGTAAATAAATAAAACTACATAAAATATGATTGTATTAAATCACATTCAACAATCCCCCACTTGATTTAATATAATCTGATTACAATATCTGCCATAAACATGATGTCGCCATGCATACATAAAGGTATCTTTCGATTTGAACCTTCACTTAGTGCAAGTAATTCAAAATTCAACGAAAATTGGTGGTAGCCTTGGCCTTGAACCATCTATTTTTGTGGTCGAATCGGAAATACAGCACACACAGAACATCCAGCATAAACGAGAGTCCAACAACTTGCTCAGCACTATTAATGGCCTTTGTGCTACCCGGTTTCATGAACGATCCAGAAAGAAACTCTAACTTTCTTGAGAGGCGGCACCACCTCTACGTTCATATAGGTGAAGTCCTTCCAGTGTTTCTGTTATATTTAAACACTTGTCCTAGGACTGGTACTTCATTAAGAGTTTGAACAACTCATCCCTCAAAGTTATAACAGCCAACACTATTTGTCTTTCAAGACAATTGATTTAGTGTTGTAATATTACCACAATAAATGACTTGTTTTTACCCATTGAACTAATAAATCAGTTACAAACTGATTATAAGTTGGGTTACCATCATCCAGTGGTTCTACAAGTCCAAGAGTTTTAATCCCATCCCCTTCGATGTGATTTTCACCAATTCCCTCGATAGGCTTTTGGTAAACGGATCAGCCAAATTATTGCTAGATCTCACATATGTGATTGTGATCACTCCATCCTTTATTAATTGTCTCACATATTCATGTCTTAGACTTATATGTCTAGACTTACCATTGTATGTCCCACTATATGCTCTTGATAGTGTCGCCTCACTATCACAATAAATTGATATTGTTGGAGCATGAATTGAACATACAGGAATATCCATTAAGAAATTTCTTAACCATTCAGCCTCTTTGCCAGTAGCGGCTAAGGCTATAAATTCCGACTCCATAGTCGAGTGTGAAATACATGTCTGTTTCTTGCTTCCCCAAGAAACAGCAGCCCCTCCTAGAGTAAATACCCATCCTGTAGTAGATTTTCCATCACCTACATTCGATATCCAGCTTGCATCTGAATATCCTTCTAAAACATTTGGAAACCTTTGATATGATAATCCGAGTCCAATTGTTTTCTTCAAAAATCCAAGGACTCTCCCAATGGCTTTCCAATGTTCTACACCAGGACTACTAGTGTATCTACTCAGTTTGCTTACGGCAAAAGATATATCAGGTCTTGTGCAATGCATTGCATACATAAGACTCCCTATAGCACTTGCATATTCCAACTGTGCAACTGCTCTTCCATTATTTTCAATTAATTTGATACTAGGATCAAATGGAGTAGATGCATCCTTTAAGTTCAAGTGTTTGAACTTGTTCAATATTTTCTCAACATAATGAGATTGACTCAATGCATAACCCCCACTATGTTTATGAATTTTGATACCCAAAATAGTATCCACCTCTCCAAGGTCTTTCATTTTAAACACAGTAGATAAAAATTGTTTTGATTCAGTTATACTTTGCATATCATTGCTAATGATCAACATATCATCAACATACAAGCAAATAATAACAATGTTTTTATTACATTTCTTGTAATAAACACATTTGTCTGCATCATTATGTCTAAAACCATTAGACATTATAACTGAGTCAAATTTTTCATGCCACTGCTTTGGAGCCTGTTTAAGTCCATAGAGGGACTTCACTAATTTGCATACCTTCTTTTCCTGTCCGGGTAAAATAAACCCTTCAGGCTGCTCCATGTAAACTTCTTCTTCAAGTTCACCATTAAGGAATGCAGTTTTTACATCCATCTGATGTATTACAAAATTATGTATAGATGAGAGTGCAAATAATACCCTTATAGATGTTATTCTTGCTACAGGAGCATATGTATCGAAATAATCGATCCCCTCCTTTTGTCGAAACCCTTTAGCCACTAATCTGGCCTTAAAGGTTTGAACTGCCCCATCAGTGTTATATTTCTTTTTGAAAACCCATTTACATCCGATTGGTTTTGAACTAGGAGGCAAATCTACAAGTTTCCAAGTATTATTGGAAATTATTGAATTCATCTCATCATCAATTGCCTCCTTCCAAAAAGATGCATCTCTAGAAGACATTGCTTCTTTAAAATTTTTGGGGTCTTCATCTAAACTTGTCTCCAGTTTAGTTTTTCTCAACACTGATTGTCTGTTCCTTCAACTAAGAAAATCACATGGGTAGGATCAATGAATCCAGATTCTAACCCTTTCTCCTTTCTAACTCTTTGACTTTTTCTGGGCTCAAGTATTCCAGAAGAATTCTCTACAGAATTATTTTTAGTTTGTTCTGTATAGACAGTATTTTCAGATTTAGAATCTGAAAATAATTTGTCCTCAAAGAATTCAACATCTCTGGATTCCACTATCACATTTGAGTCCAAGTCTAAGAGTCTATAGGCTTTACTATTTTCAGCATATCCAATGAACCTGCATTTGATTGCTCTAGGACCCAACTTTGTCCTTTTAATGTCAGGAACTCTACAATATGCCAAACACCCCCACACTTTCAAATATTGTAAGTTGGGCTTTCTGCCTTTCCATAATTCATACGGAGATATATTTATTTTCTTATAAGGAACTCTATTTAAGATATAACATGCTGTAAGAATAGCCTCTCCCCATAAATTAAATGATAAATTAGCATGTTGAATCATACAATTAACCATTTCAACAAGAGTTCTATTTTTCCTTTCGGCCAAACCATTTTGTTGTGGAGTATATGGTGCGGTGCATTGATGTACTATACCATGTACTTCACAAAATTCAGAAAAATCATTTGAGAAATATTCTCCTCCTCTATCACTCCTCAAAGTTTTAATTTTCTTATCATGAAAATTTTCAACTTCAGATTTATATTTCTTGAACATGCATAAAGCCTCATCTTTAGATCGTAATAAATATATGTATGTATATTTAGAGTGATCATCAATAAACGTTATAAAATATCGTTTTCCACCTCGTGTTAGAACACCATTTAATTCACATATATCAGAATGAATTAACTCTAAAGTTTGAGATGTTCTTTCAACTTTTGAAAAAGGCTTCTTAGTGAATTTAGATTTAACACATATTTCACATTTACTTGCATCATCATTACAATTTGATAGCATGCCAAGTCTGATCATATTTCTGATTGAATTATAATTCAAATGTGCTAATCTACCATGCCATACAGAAACAGAGTCCACAATATAAGCAGAATTAATAACATTTTCATTCAGGCTCAATTTGATCATCCCATCACAAGAGTACCCTTTTCCCACAAATACACCACTCTTAGACAAGATTAACTTGTCTGATTCATACACAATTTTTATTCCCCTCTTCCCTACAAGATCAGCAGAAATTAAATTTCTGCGCATTTCTGGAACATGGAGAACATTGACAAGAATGAGCTTCTTTCCAGAGGTGAAGTGAAGTTCAACAACGCCCTTTCCGACAACCTTCGAACGGTTGTCATTTCCCATCAGAACCTCTTTCTCCTCCGTCACTGCTTCATATGTTTTGAAGAGAGACCTGTCATGACAAACATGAACAGAAGCACAAGAATCGAACCACCAACCAGAACTCTTGCCAACCATGAAGACCTCAGTCACAACAGCAACTATTTCTTCATGGTCGTCCAGAGCATTCACTTCGGTTTTGTCGGTTTTGGCAGTCTTCCGATCTCGGCATTCACGAGCATAGTGACCCTTTTTGCCACAGACATAGCAAGGGCCCTTCTTCTTGGGTTTCTGATTCGGAAATTTCCTCTTCTTGTCGGACTTCTCTTTGGTGTTCTTGGGATTTTTGTTCTTGTTAGGATTGCTCGGACCAGCACCTTCAACAGTGTTCACTTTAGAGCCTTCAAAGGAATTTTCTTCCTTTTCTCGGATTCGAGACTCCTCTTCAATGCGCAGATGCGTCATGATCTGCTCCACAGTGAACTCTTCCCTCTTGTGCAATAGTCTCTTTCTGAAATTATTCCAAGATGGTGGCAGTTTTGCAATAATTGCCCCCACTTGAAAAGACTCAGAAACATCTATCTTCAAAGCCCGAATTTTATTCACTAACACTTGCAATTCATGAACCTGAGTGAGAATACCTTTTCCTTCCACCATTTTGAAATTAAAATACTTGGATATCAGGAACTTATTCGTACCTTCTTCTTCGCTTTTATACTTCTCCTCCAGTTTGGTCCAGATCTCCTTCGCAGTCTTTGTTCCGGTGTACAGATCATATAGACGATCAGATAGAGCATTCATGATATGTCCGCGGCATATCATATCGTCCTCCGTCCGCTTCTTTCTTTCTGCAGCCTGTGCTGGCGTATCCTCTTTTGAAGATTCTGGAAGTGCCACCAAGTCTGGGTCCAACAGATAGAAAATCTTCAGCGTGGTGAGGAGGAAACGCATCTTGTCCTGCCATCGGGTGAAGTTGGCGCCATCGAAACGATCCAGTTTGATGAAGTCTTGGTTCATGATCTTGATCGACGTCATGTTGGATTCGGCATCCATCGAAATATCGCTTAAAATTGTTGGAAAAGAAACGAATGGAACCGAAAATGATATAGACTTCGAGGCGCGTAGCGAATACGCTTTCTTTAAGCGATATTTGCTCCCACTTCAGTACGAAGTTGCTGTAGGGATTCTCTGCAAACTCACTCCCGGATACAACGAAGCCTTGTTAGACTTGCGGTCAGCAAAACGAAAGTCTAAGAGTGACTCTCTTTGGATGCTGTGTTTATGGCAGATAGGGATTCAAGTCTAACAGGTTATTTTGGATTGGGTGAGTTAAGTTTTCGAGGAGGAAGAAGAAGATATCTTTCTGCAGATTCGATCCCACCTTTTTAAAGACCATATAAAACTGTTTTCAACAGTTATCACAACTGTTCCCAACAGTTGGGGACAGTTATAACTGCCTAGCAGTTAAATTCGATTTTCGAATTTAATCTCAACTGCTTGATCTTATCATCAATCAACGGCTCTTGATTGATCTCACAGATCCAACGGTGGTCTTTAATTAATCGAATTTTACACACATAATACATCACACAAAATGTTTTAAAATAATGCAAAAAATTAATGCACTATTAAAACATCATTAGAATTTAATGCGACTGATGCGAAGTGCTAAGTGCTAAGTGCTAAGAATAAAATTATGCACGTGCGCGCACACATGCGGTGCACGTGCAAACCCCCATGTGCACTTGTACTTGCTACACATTAACAACATGTGTGTTTTGTCCTCCCTTATATACTACTCCAATCTAAACCTTTTAACCAATGTGGGACTATTTGAAAACTCTTTTTGCAAGAACTCAAAGTTACAATACAAAGTAAATAAATAAAACTACATAAAATATGATTGTATTAAATCACATTCAACAATCCCCCACTTGATTTAATATAATCTGATTACAATATCTGCCATAAACATGATGTCGCCATGCATACATAAAGGTATCTTTCGATTTGAACCTTCACTTAGTGCAAGTAATTCAAAATTCAACGAAAATTGGTGGTAGCCTTGGCCTTGAACCATCTATTTTTGTGGTCGAATCGGAAATACAGCACACACAGAACATCCAGCATAAACGAGAGTCCAACAACTTGCTCAGCACTATTAATGGCCTTTGTGCTACCCGGTTTCATGAACGATCCAGAAAGAAACTCTAACTTTCTTGAGAGGCGGCACCACCTCTACGTTCATATAGGTGAAGTCCTTCCAGTGTTTTCGTTATATTTAAACACTTGTCCTAGGACTGATACTTCATTAAGAGTTTGAACAACTCATCCCTCAAAGTTATAACAGCCAACACTATTTGTCTTTCAAGACAATTGATTTAGTGTTGTAATATTACCACAATAAATGACTTGTTTTTACCCATTGAACTAATAAATCAGTTACAAACTGATTATAAGTTGGGTTACCATCATCCAGTGGTTCTACAAGTCCAAGAGTTTTAATCCCATCCCCTTCGATGTGATTTTCACCAATTCCCTCGATAGGCTTTTGGTAAACGGATCAGCCAAATTATTGCTAGATCTCACATATGTGATTGTGATCACTCCATCCTTTATTAATTGTCTCACATATTCATGTCTTAGACTTATATGTCTAGACTTACCATTGTATGTCCCACTATATGCTCTTGATAGTGTCGCCTCACTATCACAATAAATTGATATTGTTGGAGCATGAATTGAACATACAGGCATATCCATTAAGAAATTTCTTAACCATTCAGCCTCTATTTATAACCAGGTCATGACTAAAAGTTTTCATCTAATGGGCTATTTGCAGTTAAGCTTCTAATTCTCCTATATTTATAACCAAGTCCCTAAACAAAATCGGTCAGTGTTGTCAACCACGTGGTTTATTTGCATATAGTCCCCCATTTTCCTGATATTACATAATTAGTTTTATGATCATCAACATAAATATGAAAATAAAAATTGATACTATAGTAGAAACTTGTAATAAATAACTTTATGCGCTCAAATGATAATACTAAAATATTTATTCTATAATTTTATTAGGGACCTGGTTATAACACATTCAGAGGCTGTTTTATAAAAATTTCAAAATCTGGGGGCCTCTCTGAAAAATATCCCATTGTCCGAGAAAGTGTTTTGCACTAATCTCTTTGGCGCTAACCTGTACTGCTGGGCGAAAACCTGCATATATATATATGTATATATATATATATATATATATATATATATATATATATATATATATATATATATAATACTAGTTTTACTGTACGCGCATTCACGTGAGATAATAAAACGTAATTCCAAATGACAAATGAAATTTATATTTTTTAGACTTCAAAGTAGATAATGATATCAAAGTGTTAAGGTACAACCAAATGATGTTATTCATAACATTAAGGACTAAATTATGAAGAAACGTAATAATTCTTAAGTCACATTAAGAAAATGTATACATACATATTATCTTGGACTTATAGGTAAGCAAAACAGAATTTTGACCAAGTAATATCAGAATGATTTATAAGCTCGAGTTCTCCAAGTATAATAAACCGATATTGTAATATCTAAAAAGAAAAATAGAATGCATTTCAAAGACTTTAATAATGAAGGTGTAACAAAAAACTTAAAATAAATCGATGATCTAATATCCAAAGTTATTAAGGTCTCTGTTCTAAAAGAATTAGACTCTGATACATAATATAACATTATATATCATTTAAATTTAGGATAATGTTTTTTTATTTTTAAGTCCTCATAAATCATAGTATTTAATGATCGATCGCTCACTTCTTCGTATTTTGGTTTTAGTCCCCAGATTTAAATGATATGTTCCTTTTTAGTCCATATCAGATACTAAAAAGAAAACTAAATAATTTAGGGATAGGTCCCTCCCAGGGACTAAAAAGAATTATCCTTAAAATTTAGGGACTAAAAACAAAATACAAAGAAGTGAGGGATCAATCACTAAATCGTATGATTTATGAGGACTTAAAAATAAAAAACCCTTTAGGATAATTTTACATCCAGTCTCATTTCCAGCCTTAATTCCAGTCTGACACATGTGTTTCGATTTTTTTTAAAAATAGAATACCTCATCTAATGAAGTTCATGCTTTTATAAAAAATGAAACATATACTCTAATGAATTGCATGGATGCATTTATAGAAAATATAAAAAAATTCTTTCAAAACATATGTCTAATTAACATGTGCATATGCGTCGATAGAAATCTATTGATACATATAGGACTGAAATTAGGACTGAAAATGGATCTGGGTGTAACAGCACCCTAAAATTAATTATCTTAAATGCCAAATCATAATCCTTAAAATTTAAATTACCATGATTTTAAATCCACATGATTAAAAAGAATCACATAAGATGAAAAAAGGGGAATCAGCATGGGAGGAAGCAGAGGAGACGTCTGAATTTTTTTTGGTACTGATGAATGAATGCATAATTGTAAGGTGTTCCTTGTAAAATTAATCGATAGCCAAAATTACCAGTGTGCCTACAATTTTTTGGGCATAGATGAATGAATGAACATTTAGAAGGTGTTTCTTAGAAAATTAACAGACCCACAAAATTATGACTTTACCATCTTAGATGAAAATGTTTGTCGTATCGTTGTGTTTTAGGATATTGTTGTATAGATACTAGTTTTGGTGTACGCGCATCCACGCATAATTAAATTATATAAGTAATTTTATATTTTGAAAGATAAACAAAAGTCTATATTATTATAAACAATTCTTATAAAACAAAAACAATGTTTGATAACTAGAGTTCTATTGTGTATATTTTATATTTTGGGAAGTTGTAGACCTAACTATTTTTACCAACCACTACCCATAAAAAAATGAATAACCGAACCCCCCTAAAAACAATTTATCAACAAAAAAAACTTATTTTCACATTTGAAGAAAAATTAATACATATAGATCCAAAAAAAGGCATAAAAAATTTTAAATTTAAAAACAAGACATCCATCAATAATTTTATAGGCTCAAATGGGTCTAATTACATTTGTATTTATTAATGTGACTAAAATACTTACATTTTATAATTTTATGGGTATCTTAAAGGCGCGTAATTGAATTATATAAATATTTTATATTATAATTGAAAGATGAATAAAAACATGTATGATTATAAACAATTTTTCTAAAACTAAAACACTTATTTTAAGATTTGCAGAAAGATTGATACATATAGATAAAAAAAAAAGAAACTTATAATTTATAATTTTATATAAGTATTTTAACGGTCTAAAAAATCACAGGATAGATGAAATTTCAAAAAATTTGAAGTTCGAGAAGTCATGTTTTGAGATTAGGGACTCGCTTATGAATCTTGGAATCGGATTAGGATCTGTTTGTAACACAGATAGGATCCAGTTGTGAATCTGGTAGAACCTGGGGGTGGATCTGCAAAGGGCCCAGGAAAAGACAAAATCAGCCTTTTTTTCTGAGGGACCTGGCTGAAAATATGAGGGATTTGTTCATAACACATATATAGGGTTCAATTTATAAAATCAGAGCGGCATGTTCATAACACATACAGGGGTCGTTTTGTTCAACTTTTAAAACCCAGGTGCCTATCTAAAAAACTCCCAACTCATTTGTTGTAAAGAGTAGGATGATTGGGCGAAATTTGGACTCATTGCGGTGCGTTAGAATGTACTGTATAGATGTATATTATATGAGTATTTTAATGGTTTGAAAAATCACAAGATAGATGAAGTTTCATGAAATTTGAAGTCCGAGAAGTTATGTTTTGGGATTAGGGACCCACTTATGAATCTTGGAATCGGATCAGGGACCTGTTTGTAACACAGGTAGGGTCCAATTGTGAAACTGGTAGAACCTGGGGGTGGATCTGTAGAAGGCCTAGGAAAAGACAAAATCAGTCGTTTTGGCTGAAAATATGAGGGATTTGTTCATGACACATATAGGGGTCAATTTTTGAAAATTATAAAATCAGAGGGGCATGTTCATAACACATACAGGAGTCATTTTGTTAAACTTTTAAAATCTGGGGGCCTATCTGAAAAACACCCAGCTCGTTTGTCACACAGAGTAGGATGATTGGGTAAAATTTGGACTCATTGTGGTGCATTAGAATGTATTGTATGTGTGTGTGTGTGTGTATATATATAGAGAAGGATGGTGGGGTGCGGTCGTGTGACCGTGCACCCATCGTGCACGAAATCACGCAGATTGTTCGATCGTTGATCTCCAATCGAACGGTCCGCGTTTAAAAAAAAAGGGATGTGCGAAGAGGTTTTTCGTACCAAAAAAAAATGCTTTCCCATTCTACCCCCTCTTAAATCTCATTCAACTCTCCATCGATTCTTCTCTCTCTTCGTCTCTGACTTTTTTTTCTTCTTCTCCACCGAAATCTTCCCCAAATCACATCCTCTTCATCTCCTTTTTTTTTTCTTCTTCTCCACTGAAAATCTTCCCCAAATTGTGCCGACATCTCCCCTCTTCACGCCGATACCTCCATCCTCCACCTCGTCCCCTGGCATCGTCCCCATCCCCGTCCCGACATTGTCCAAAATCCATCCCCTTTCCGGCACCGGCATCGTCCTGGCATAGCATTCATTGTAAGTATTTCATTTTTCTTCTTTGATTATATGATTATTTAGGGTTTTTTGTATCATTTATTATTTTATTTGATTAGCTAGGGTTTTTATTTTGAATATGCAATTTGTTTGATTAACTAGGGAATTCATTGTAACATATCAGAATGGCATCCGTATAAGACAAAACAGTGTAACATATAAGACAAATCCTATGGGATATTTACAGAAAGCCCCCCCACTTTCTATCAAACTACCTTGATGAGAAAAAAAGATTTCAAATGATTCACGTGGTTATTAAAAAATTATATATGTTAGAGCATCTCCAACTCGCGGAGAAAAAGTTGCTCATTCCTATAAAATCATCCGATATTGTACTAGCCCGGCCCTGGGCAGTGGCTGCCAATGCAACTTTCTAGGACCCTCACTCAATGAGGGCCCCCAGACCTGTCCCATACAATTTAAGTCTACGAAAACAATTAAGCTAACTGTTTGGTAATTAGTCATTACTCACCCCAAGACCCATCCACTCAGGTCCAACAATATATATTTACATCCCCCAAGTACCAAAAAATTCCTATCCCATTTAATTTTTTTCCCTAACTGCCCCCGTTGAAATCCTTTGAACTCCTTCCCATCAAATTTCTATAGACCTCTCACCCTATCAACAATGTCTGCCGTTTCACATCTCCAAACCTCTCCAATATTTTTCTCTCCCATAATTTTAATTTTATATATATTGAGGAGAATAATTTCCCCTTACAGTTAAATTTGTGATTTTGGGATTCGGAACTTCAAAATAATTTAGGTAATGAATTTTTAGTGGTAGGCTTAAACAAAATGGGTTTTTGGTGGGAAAGGGAGAGACTGTGCATCGCTATCACAAATGACTATGTTGTCACCGTGACTGTTCTCGATTACTCGATAACTTGCCATAAGAGTGTTGTCTCACGACCTCTTTATAGGCTACCTACATACCCCTGGGGGATCAAGTCTCACGTAGTTCAGTTGGTCACTTCGTAACCGTTTTGCCACTAAAAGTTAGTGGGTTTTTTTTTTCTAGGGAAACGTTTTCCGTAATTACTCTCCACGTCGTCCATTAATTGCCCAAGTTCCACTTATAGTGGGCGTTAAGTACCAACGTGGCAGTTACAGACGTTTGTGGTCTTCTGACTGTTTCTACGTTTGCTCGATGTCTCTTGATGAACATGCCTGTGCGTAACGACTCCGCATATTTCTGTGAGGAGTAAGGTCGACCGACCAGTCCTGGCGTCTGATCGTGCCTTAGACTACTCGTAGCTGAGTAACAGGGTCGTCCGAGCAGACCTGTCCGTCTGGTCGTGCCTTAGCTTACTCATACTCAAGTAACAAGATTGTCTGACCAGATCGGTCATCTGATCATGCCATAGATTACTCGAGGTACCATATTTTCTTGAGATATCTGACTGCCCGACTAGATCCTTTAGTCTAGTTGTGTCGACATACCAGATGACGTCATCGTGAAGTCACTTTTCATGGATCGGGCCTAATGGGACTCACGCTAGATGGCCCACGTATTGTTTTTGCATAACACGTGTGTATATATATATATATATATCAATCTCTGTGAGTATTTGTGTTCTCTATCAAACTCAAAGACATCTCTCTTGCCATCTCTCTGTCTCTCTACATCTCTCTCCCTCTTAAAGCCCAAAAATTCTTATTGTTGTAACAGGGAATTGTTGAACAAATAAAGGCCTCTTTTAAGGTATATTTAGATTTTTTCATTCTGTTAATATCCTTTTTTTGTTGCTTTTAAAGTTTTATTTAGGATTGTATCTTTTTTAAAGTTGTCGATGTGCTTTTTAATTGGGTGCATGATCTTTTTTAAAGGATATGCATTAGAATGATTTTTTTTTAATGTATATGGGGCCTCATTTTAAAAGTCTAATGAATAGTGCTCTTTTGAGTACTATGAGCAATATCTCAAAGTGGCAAAAGGAAGGAAAATCCATTGGCCGGCCCCATCGTCTCCATCCCTTAGGAACTATGAGATCACCCCAAGGACGCCTTTGGCACTTTTCTTTCTATATGGAATTCCAGGTGGTCAACTTTCACATTAGGGAAGCGCATAAGAGTGAAACCTAGGATCATTGGCGAGGAACATTATGAAACTGCGCAAAGAGTTAACAAACTTTACAACGTTACAAAGAATTTCAAGACATTATAGCTATCCTTGGGTTGGACGAATTATCCGAAGTGGATCGTTTAACCGTACCAAGAGCTCTGGAAGACAGATTATTACGAGCCATACTTGGGATTTAGATATCCACTGCCAGGGCTGGCCTTAAGGCAAGGCAACCAAGACAATTGCCTATGACCCCCTATCCAAGGTGGGCCTCAATCATGTGATCAATGGAATTTTGAAAATGAACGGTGAGATTCAATTAAAAAAAATGAAATCCTCCCTCTCAAAACACTCTTTCACTCTAATATCCCTAAAATCAAGCCTAGAATCTTTTCCCTCCACAAATCTCTCCAATCAATCTAATATTTAAATTTTAAACCCTCTGTATTTTTTTATTATTATAATTTTCTCATTCTATTAAAATTTATTATTTTTATGGCTTTTTATGTGAATATAATAATGTAGAAGATTGTAATTTAAATAATTTTATAATAATGTATATCTATTTTGTAATATTTATAGCTTAAAATAAAATTATGTATAATATTCAAGCAATCTACATTTAAAAAAAAATTATATGAGCCCTACTTTGAAAGTTTGCCTAGAGTCCAACCAAAAAATTTAATTTTCAGAGTCGACCTTGTCCATTGCAAAAGAAACTTGTTTAAAACTACCTATAGGCTGAAGGGTTTTCCATTTCTTTTTTGGGTGGCTCTATACACCCCCCTCTAATATAGTTGTACCCCCCCTTTTATATGTATCCTTGAACACAAGATCCATTTAAATGTGAATAATTTGCACCACCTAATAAAAAAACACCCCACATAAAAAAGGGGGGTGAATAGAGTCACCTTTTTTTTTGAGGTCTCAAAAAAGGGGCGTGGAAATCAACCTAAACAAACACCAGGTTATTTACCAGTAGCAGTAGCATAACCTCGAACTGAAACCCTGGATGGAGCAGCAATTGTTGAATGAGCAGAGCCCCAGCTTGCACTCCAACCCCTCCTCGTAATGCGAGACTCATCCACTTTTTTTTTTTGACCTATTCAAAACTCGTGTGACAAAGCAGTTATCAAATTGCTTAAACAAGTTTAATAAGTTCAAAAATGCGTTTTTCACAATTGGAGAATCCACAGCATATGAAAAAAATATAATTTTGACATTTTATTACCTTTTGAATTTAAATATAAGTTCAAAAAATGTATATATAAGTTAAAAAAAAAAGCAATAATTCAAATCCAATCTATTCTACTTCACTAGAAATTTAAAAGTAGTTATAAAAAAGCATCTACTGACCTTGAACTCTATCACACCAAATAATCGCATGTCCTTGGAAGCAAGGAGGGAGTGGAGAAGAAGCAAGCCTTTTCTTGTTGCCAAGTAATTATTTTTATTGGATATGTTATTTATTTTTATATAGGAAAAAATAGATATAGTCATATGAATGGTTATGGAATTTGAACATGTATTTTATTGTTTTTATTGTGTAGTTACATAAATGATTGATTATGGAATGCAAAAATTGTATTTTAATGTGTTATAAATGCAGCTATGGTTGTATGTTCTATGTGTTTAAATTTAAAATTTGTTATAATTGGTATGAAACTTGTAACAATGTGAATTTATTCTCTCTGACTTTAGCTCGCCGGGCCTTTGAACGACCATATTTCAACACCGTCTTCCGAGTGGTTGCCGACCTGGGTTGGTATACACGCCAAACCCTCAATCGAACACATGACATATGACATCCCTCTGGCTCTAACTTGTCTGATCTTTGGGCGACTATAATTCAACACCATCGCTAGAGGGAATGTTGACCTTAGGGTGAGTTTCCTCTTACTGCAACAGTGCATAAAAACAGTTTTTATTTGTATTTTTTAATTTTTATTCAACACCGTATACAAAGGTGTATGTCATTGGTATGTACAAATCGACTGAAATAATTAAACCAAAACCATGGAATCAAACCAACGCGGGACATAAATGCAAAGGCTGTCATCGCCTAACAAACTTGACGAGAAAAAAAGTCAACTGACTCACATGTTGATTAAAAACCACAATATATCTATCTATATATATATGCTCTATACGTAAAAGCAACACAATAGTTACGTTACACAAGTTTTCGAACTGCCTACTCAATGAAGACAAGCAGAGTAAACCAAATCTCCATCACCAAAATCAAACCAGCAACACCATCAGACCACAAGCCCATCCCCCTGTCCACATGTGACCTCGCCCTGCTCACCGTCCGCCACATCCAGAAGGGCCTCCTCTTCCACCACCCATCCCTCCCCCTCCCCACTATCTCCACCACCCTCCAAACCTCCCTCTCCGCCGCCCTCTGCCACTTCCCACCCGTCGCCGGCCGTCTCCTCTCCGAACCACTAACCCCCCATGACGACGAACTCGTCTCCATCTCCATCCACTGCAACGACGCGGGCGCCGACTTCATCCACGCCGTCGCCGAAGGGGTCACCGTCGATGACATACTCACCCCTCTTCACGTCCCCACCGACCTCGTCAGGTCACTGTTCCCCCACGACCTGGCCGTCAACCACGACGGCCACACCCTCCCCCTCCTCTCCGTTCAGCTCACCGAGCTCGTCGACGGCGTCTTCTTGGGCTTCTCCTTCAACCACGTGGTCGGCGACGGCTCCTCTTTCTGGCACTTCATCAAAACATGGTCCGAGATATGCAGAACAGGAGGAGATCATCAAGTGATCAGTCGTCCCCCGGTCCTTGACCGTTGGTTCATCGACAGCAACAACCGAATAATCGGACTCCCACTCGCGCACCCCGAAAAGGTGATCGAGAGGTGCGCCCCACCACCCAAATCGAGGTGGCGCATCTTCCACTTCTCCTCCGATTCCATCGCGAGACTCAAAGCCAAGGCCAACCAGGAGAGCCGGACCACCACCACCATCTCGTCGTTCCAGTCGCTCTGCGCGCACGCGTGGATATGCATCACGCGCGCGCAGCGCCTCCCGCCGAACCAGAAGACCGGGTTCCGTCTTGCCGTGGACAACCGGCCCAGGCTGAGGCCGCGCCTCTCCCCGAACTACTTCGGCAACGCCATCAGCCCGGCCGTCCTGATGGCGACGGCGGGGGAGCTTCTGGAGCGAGGAGGGTACGGGTGGGCGGCGCGGTTGCTGCACGAGACACTGGCGGCGCATGATGACGTGTTGATCAGGGAAGGGGTGCAGAAGTGGATGGAGAAGCCAACGCTGGCGAGGATCAGCGAGCTCGTTGGGTCGGGGGTCATGTCTGGGAGCTCGCCGAGGTTCGACATGTATGGGTGCGAGTTCGGGTGGGGGAGGGCGGTTGGGGTGCGGAGCGGTACTGACAACAAGGTGGACGGGATGGTGACTGTGTTTCCGGGGAGGGAGGGAGGGGGAAGCATGGATCTCGAGATATGTTTGTCGCCGGAATGCATGGCTGCGTTGGAAGCGGACCTGGAGTTCATGTCAACCGTATCACCTCCACCTCGGGGTGATGAGACCCCTTTCTAATATATATATATATGTGGGGGAATCGTCAATGCCCCTGGACTAAACCCTTTATTTTTTCATCTCCCTTGACTTGGGAGAATTTTTTTTTACCCCTGTTTTTTATTCCCTTCTTGTGTACCCTTGCATTGCCACCTCACAGCCAACTCATATTTTTCTTTCACTTCTACCCTTCTCTCCCATTTCTCTCTCAAATCAATCAAACTCCCCCCAAAAACTCTCACCTTCCATTCAAAGCACCGAATCAATTCAGCAACCCCCCCCCCCCTTTAGCGTCCCCTTGTTTTCCGGTGGCCATTGCGGTAACAAAATCGCTCCTTCATAAGCGAATGCGTCTCACTCTCTCATTCCGCAAACCCTCTCATACTATAAATCCCTCTCATCCACTTTCATCTAAACTCAATTCCCACAATCAGTGACCTCCATCGTTCCCTCTCCGGGCCACTGCACCGCTTCGTTGCACCTCTATGGGCACCTTCTCCGTTGCGTTTTCTTTCTGTAGTTGTTCATTTGTTGTTTTATTATGTAAGTGGTTTGTCTTATTCTTAAGTGTCTTTTCAATTTCTGTAATGTATTATTATAAATCTGCAGTTGATTATTCATTGTATTTGATGATTAGATTTCTATGTACTAATGTCATGGATATATATTTGAATATGATTATTTAAATAATTTTTCAATTTAAATAATTTATCAATCACTCCTCACTTTCCTATTCAGTGTAAGTACTCCTATTTTGATTGTATAATTTAGAAATTCTTTAAGAGATGACAACTATCAAACTTTTCAAGTGAATATAAATTGTGTATAAGTGTAGTTTTCTTTCCGTAGCTGCTCATTTATAGTAGTATTTGTAATTGGTCGGTCTATACTATTCTGTTAGTAGTTATTCTGTTTCTGTAATATATTTTTTAATCTGTAAATAGTTTATTCACTCAGTGTAAGAGCATCATTAGTTTTTTGTGTACTAATTTCCTGTATATATTTATAAAGGAGGTGGATATGGTTATTTAAATAATTTTCCAATACCACTTGAACCATCTTTAAATAATTTGTCAATCACTCCATATTTTCCCTCTTGTGTCTATAACTCTTATCTTTTTTTTTCTGTGTTTCTGTGTTTAACAAGTTTATGTAATTATTCTTATTCTGAGTGTAAGTCACTTGAGAATGATTTATAAAATTTCGAAAGAGCAACTAACATACTTTCTTGTTTAGTGTTCATACACCTTAGTTTACTTTTTGTAGTTGTTCGCTTGTATAAGTGATTAGTTTACAATTTATAGTTGTTCACTCAAATTTTGTAATGTCATCAGTAGGGTGTGTGTGTGTGTGTGTATGAAATAATTTTTTTACATTTTTTATAAATGTATCCATGCAATTAATTTGAGTATGTGCTTCATTTTTTATAAAAGCATATACCTCATTAGATGAGGTATAATATTTAAAAAAATTTGAAACACATGTAGAATGGAATTGAGGTTGGAAATGAGATTGGATGTAACTTTATCCTTTTGTTTATTGTGTGCTAGATGTCATCAGGATTCACATCCATGACGTTTTTTTGATGGGGGAATGATTAAAGGGTATGTCATTGATGCGTTCTTCGACTTACTAGAGGTGAGGATCAATGAGAATCCCGAAGTCCACATGGCCTGTTTGTTTGCACTAATAATTTATTTTAATGCAATTAGATGCTTGGCTTACAGAAACAATATATGTACTTACAGAATCATTATATTTACTTACAGCAGCAATATATTGTTACATAAACAATATATGTACTTACAGAGATAAAATATGTAGATACAGAAAAAATATATAGGTACATAAAACATTTATTTACAGATATATTCTCATTAGTTACAGATATATATTCATCAGTTATAGATATAATACATATAATTATAAATATAAATACTGTTTGGTACAATTGTTCAATTTTGCATGCATAGTTTATTGTGAAAAATCTCCCCAAATAGATCTAGGTTTGATGGTTTGAGAGAAAAGAAGAACAAATCAAACAAGTAATCACACAGAAGATAAATAATTTACGTGGTTCGACAAATTGCCTACATCCATGGGCGGCGGTGATGATTTTATTGAGAATAATAGTTTATGTGCCTCACAATATTTTGTTTTCCTCAAGAACATATATAGAGGAAACAAAAAAGCCTAAAGAGTAAACAAAATATATTTAGAAATAAACAGATTTAGAAGTTTAAAGAATCTTAGAGACTGATTTCGCAATCTTCAGAATCTTAGAAATATATTTTGCAATCTCAAAATATATTTCGTAATCTCTAAATATTTTTCAATCTCTAAATATATTTTCACCATGACTTCAACTTTGGGCCATAGAAACTACAAATCTCCAGCTGGCACTAAGTTCCGAAGTCATACTCAGCTTTCTCTTTCACATCATCTCCTCATCACCACCACCGCCTCCTGCTCATCCGTGTAGAACATTGATCAAGCTCAAGCAATGCTTGAACTTGACCCCTGGAACTGCCTTAGTCATCATATCAGCTGGATTGTCCTTTGTACTAATCTTTTTCAAAGAAATAACTCCATCTTCGATAACTTCACGTACAAAGTGATATCACATGTCAATGTGCTTGGTGCCAGCATGGTGTACTGGGTTTTTCACTAAATGAATAGCACTTTGCCTGTCACAGTAGACGTCAACAATTTTCTGAGAGATACCCAAATCACTAACTAGGCCTCGTAACCACAAAGCCTCCTTCACTGCCTCTGTCATAGCCATATACGCTGCCTCCATAGTAGAAAGCACAACTGCAGGCTGCAACATAGATCTCTAGCTGATCGGTCCTCCCGATAGTGTAAACACACATCCTGTCATAGACTGTCGCTTGTCTAAGTCACCTACATAGTCTGAATCCACATATCCACTGATTTGAAATTCACTAGTCCTGTGGACTCCAGTCCTACATCCAAGGTACCCCAAATATACCTCATGATCCATTTCATTGCCTGTCAATGCTCCTTTCTAGGATTCACCATGTATTTGCTCACCACACTAACTGCCTGTGAAATATCGGGTCGAGTGCATAACATTGCATACATCAGGCTACCAACGACACTCGCATAAGAAGCATGAGTCATGTACTCATGCTCTTCATCTGTTGATGGAGATATATTGTCCAAGAGACGAAAGTGACCGGCCAGTGGTGTGCTTACCGCCTTAGAAGTTTTCATATCGTATCTTGAAAGAACCTTCTCAAGATAACTCTTTGTGTTAAGCGTAATTGACCTTTCTGTCTCTCCCTATATATCTCCATACCTAGGATCTTTCTTGCAGAACCAAAATCTTTCATCTCAAATTCCTGACTGAGTTAAGACTTTAGCTTGTTGATCTCCACCATGCTCGAAGCAGCAATGAGCATATCATCAACATATAAGAACAAATAAATGAATGAATCAACATCGAGTCTTCTGAAGTAGACGCAGCTATCGTACTCACTCCTCGTGTATCCTTGGTTCATCATAAACGTGTCAAACCTCTTGTACCACAGCCTTGGCGATTATTTCAGTCCGTACAATGAAACTTTCAGTTTGCACAATAGATTCTCCTTTCCAGCAACTGTAAACCCCTCAGGCTAACTTATGAAGATTTTCTCATCCAGATCACCGTGTAGAAACGCTGTTTTGACATCGAGTTGCTCAAGCTCTAAGTCAAATTGTACCACAATACCTAACAAAACATGGATGGAAGTATGTTTAACAACAGGAGAAAATGCCTCATTGTAATCTATCTCTTCCTTTTCAGCGTAACCCTTGGCACCAACCACACCTTGTACCTTGTGCCGCTACACTCTGAAGAACCTTCCTTCTTCTTGTACACCTACTTACACCCTATGGCTCGCTTCCCCTTGGGTAGTTCTGCAAGTACCCAAATCTGATTCTTATGAAGAGACTTCATCTCCTCCTCCATGGTTGTCTTCCATTCCCTGCAAAAAGAATCTTTGATGCTTCTTTGAATAAAGACAGTTCATTACCATCGATGGTTAGTGCGTATGCCACCATGTCCTCGAACCCATATCGATCCAGTGCCTGATGTGTCCTTCTGGATCTGCCTTCCACTAAGGATTGCTGTTGTGGTTGTTGCTGTTTCTGAACCTCTTCGTCAACTTCCGCTGATGGGCCTGTGGAAGTTTCCAACTAAACCTCAATAGCATCATCCATCATCCCTCGTAGAGAATTACTCTGCTTACTAGAAGTTTGTAATGAAGACTTGTCGAATGTGACATCTATGTTGATCACGATCTTGCATTCCTCAGGACACCATAGCTAGTATCCCTTAACGCCCTTGCGTAGCCCAAGAAGATTGACTTCTTTGCCCTTGTATCAATCTTACTTTCTCTGATGTGAAAGTAAGCGGGACATCTAAAGACCCTCAACGCACTGTAATCTGCATGCTTCCCCGACCACTTCTCAATAGGAGTCTTGCACTCTGTAGCTGTCAATGGAGATCTATTCAAAAGATAACATGCTGTGTTGACCACTTCAGCCCAAAGCTCTCTACCCAAACATGCATTGGATAACATGCATCTTGCCCTTTCAAGTAGGGTCATATTCATCCGCTCTGCCACTCCATTCTGTTGAGGTGTGTTCTTCACCGTAAAATGCTTGGCGATTCGTTGGCCTTACAAAACTCCAAGAAAGGTCTATAGGTGTACTCTCCAGCATTGTCAGTCCTCAATTGTCTGACCTTCCTTCCCGTTTGATTTTCCAACAACGCCTTCCACTTCTTGAAGATCTCAAACACCTCATCCTTACCCTTCATCATATAAATCTATACATAACGAGAATAATCATCAATAAAAGTGACAAAGTACCTTGCTCTGCCTTTCAATGGAACTTTCGATGGACCCCATACATCTGAATGGATGTAATCTAGAGTGCTCTTGGCCGTGTGAATTGATGTTTTAAATTTGACTCTACATTGCTTGCCGAAGACGCAATATTCACAGAAGTCAATCTTTACAGCCTTCACACCCTTCAACAAGCCTTGCTTGCTTAGCTCCGACATCTCTCTCTCGCTCATATGCCTAAGGCGCATATGCCACAACTGTTTAAGCGAGAGGCTACTGTCGCTTGATATAGACACCGCAGCTCCACCAGTCACAATACTCCCCGAGAGAATGTATAAGTTGTTAATCTGGTTGGCTTTCATCACCACCAAGACGCCACGAACCACCTTCAAGACTCCACAATAGGCTAAAAAATTTATGCCCATTAGAGTCTAAGGTGGCAAGGGAAATAAAATTCTTCTTCAGATCTAGAACATGTCGCACCTCTGTCAATGTTATCATGACCCCATTATGTATCTTCACCTTGATCGAACCCATGTCGACTGTTTTACAGGTCATGTTGTTACCCATCAAAATAGGACCACCATCGACCTCCCAATAAGAGATGAATCAATCCCGATTGAGACACATGTGGTAGGAGCACCCTGAATCTAGCATCCACGCATCTTTGGATTGTGTTTAAGAAACAACGGACAAGACGTTCTCCGCATCATCAGAACCACATTCAGCTACACTAGCCTCCTCAATCGCCTTTCCCCTGTTGTCCCGATTTAATTCAGGATAATTCTTTCTCATGTGCCCTTTCTTCTGACACTTATAACACCTAATCTCCCGCTTACTGGACTTAGATACGAATTTATTCCTTCCATATTCCCTCTCATTCATTCTTTCTCTCACAAACAAATCATCCGCCTGTGAGTCACTATCAGAATTCTTCTTTCTTATCTCATGCGATAAAAGCGCCGTCGTGACGGACTCCAATTCAATAGTGTCCTTCCCATAGAGCAACATCGTTATGAGATGCTCAAGGGAATTAGGAAGAGAACATAAGAACATTAGAACTTGATCTTCATCAGACATCTTTTCATCTATTTTTCATAGTTCAGAAACTAGTCTACTAAATAAATTAAGATGTTCTGCAATAGACGTAACTTCCTTCATCCAAAGTGTATAGAGTTGTCTCTTCAAGTACAAATGACCAGTCAGGGACTTCGTCATGTACAGACTCTCCAGCTTCAACAAGATCGCCGCCGCAGACTTCTCCGTCGATATGTTGCGTAAGATATCATTTGCCAGACACAAACGAATGGTACTACACGTCTGAAGGTTAAAGTCATCCCAATCATCATCATTTATCGAACTCGGCTTTTTCTCCTTCCCGTCTAACACCTTGTGAAGACCTTGTTAGATCAAGACATCCTTAATTTGGACTTGTCAGAGTCCGAAATTAATCTTTCCCTCGAACTTTTCAACATCAAACCTTGTGTTCGAAACCCTCGTCATCTTTGAATTTTTTTCTTGAATGAACAAAACCCTAGAATTTGAAAAAAATTTCTAGATCCACTCAAAACAAATTCCTAGATCTGAGTAATGGAACCTCAGATCTAATCAAAGAACCTCTAGATATCACCAAGGGAAAACCCTAGGATTCAGAAACTCTAGGCTCTGGTACCAATTTGTTGTGTAAAACCTCCCAAATAGATTTAGGTTTGAGGGTTTGAGAGAGAAGTAGAATCAAACAAGCAATCACATAGAAGACAAGGAATTTACGTGGTTCGACAAATTGCCTACATCCACGGGCGGCGGTGATGATTTTATTAAGAAGAATAGTCTATGTGCCTCACAATATTTTGTTTTCCTCAAGAATATATATAGAGGAAACAAAAAAACCTAAAAAGGAAACAAAATACATTTAGAAATAAACAGATTTAGAAGTCTTAAGAATCTTAGAGACATATTTCGCAATCTTCAGAATCTTAGAAATATATTTTGTAATCTCAAAATATATTTCGTAAACTCTAAATATTTCTCAATCTCTAAATATATTTTCAGTGTGACTTCAACTAGTTTGCATATTTTTTATTGATTGTATGCTTGATCTTCAAATATTAGAGCCTCCATATGTAAGCTCCAGAGGCAAATCAAATGGTTATGATGTCCCAGTACGTGAGTGAGTGTAGGGATGATATTATTACTAAGGTGGACATATATTTTATGGTCTTCAATAATGATCATCATTTGCACTTGTTGGTGTTGGACCTTATGGACGAATCCTTCTACTCCTGCAACTCATTATCCATGGTTCATTACAACAAAGTGTATTTAATTGGGTAAAATGGATCAAGAAATATTTTACCAAGAGCATCAAACGTCTTCATATTGCATATTGGAATGTGAAATTTGAAATGGACCGCCCAAGAAAAAAAGCAGGTATGTGTGGTTTTTATAATGTCATGAAGTACACAATGCTTTGACATATTAGTTATAGTTTCCATGCTAATATTACATTCATCACAGTGACCATGAAACCTCACAGAAATAGATTGTTTCTTTGTGGTCATTATAAATGGATTGTTTCCTTAAAATAAATGATAGTTCCAATTCTGTGAGGTTTCACAATAACATATGTCACCATATATGTTATTTTGATTTTTCTAATCCTTGATTTTTATACTCATTGGTCTGCTTTACATAAATGAACTGTTTACCATAGATGGTCTCACCTTGTAAATGAAATGTACTTTTCTGTGAACCATAACTTATATTTTGTAATGGATAGTTTATATTGTGTGACTTGCCAAGTTTTTTGACTAGTTGTTTGTGTAATTCATTTTTTATTGGACATTATTTTTTTGTACTAATGTGATTTGTATAAATCTTACACAGAGGAGGTAAACCACATATGCTACATAAAGTAGTTCTGTGATTCAATCATAGTTCTGTAATTTTGGAATGCATGTTTAACCATTTTTATGTCAATTTAATCATATTTGCATCTACTGCTGTAACTTAGACATATACCTATAGTATTTAATGTAACTTGGACATATATTTATGTAATTAATATATACAATTTCCATAACTTAATTGACAGTTTCTGTAACTTGATGTTGTACTTCTTGTTTGGGTAGATCAACGAGGGCGGTTGGCAAATCGCACGAAAAGATGAAATGAGTTGTCTGGGTAGATTAGCGACGGTGTGAAGAGAGAAGAGGTGGACAGAGGATTGGTGATGGGAATGTGAATAGCGGATGACAAGCAACGCAGTGAACGACAACCATGTGAAGGATCTCGGTGTTGGCGATGAATTGTGGCAAGATTTTCAGCGCTTGCTTGAGAAAGAAAAAGAAACAAGAATGGTTTGCGTCTTCTATTCGATGGTTGGGGAAGAAGAAGAGAAAAAAAAGGGATGTGAGGCTTTGGGTCTTTTTTTCGGCTGATTTGGAGAAGAAGAATAGAAAAAAGGGATGTGACTTGTCTTCTTTTTGGCATCACCTCTTCAGCACTTCTTATTATCCATGTTGCCTCCATCATCGCCATCATTATGGACCGGGATGCGCTTATTTGAGGAAGAAGAGAAAAAATCGTTTGGAGAAGAAGAAAAAATGATAGTTTGGAGAAGAAGAAAAAGAAAGAATGCCATTTCTTTTTGTCTTATATAAGGGGGTATTACTGGTATTAAGAAAGAGCAGGGGTATTAAAAAAAGGGGGACAAAAAGCTGGAGCAAAAAAAAATATCCCAAATCAAGGGACATGGAAAAAATCGAAGGTTTGGTCCAGGGGTATTTTGACAATTCCCCCTATATTTTTTCCTCCCATCCAGAATTGCAATCTCGTTTTGTTCAATAAAAATAATGCCTCATATAATATATATTTCTTTTAAAAAAAAATCTAATTGATTTATTGGAATAGCAATATTTTTGGTCTCCTATCAATCAAAAGAAACGTTTCTCTAGTCTACATCAAAATTAAAAATGTAAATTAAATATATTGAGTAAATTTTTGAAGTATAAAATAGACGGTATGTGAAGCAAATAAATATAGAAAATAGACGTTATTCTTGACAAAAACTTTTGACTCGATTAAACTAGAACATGACAATTCACTCGTTCATTAACGATAACTCATATTTTAAAGATAATAAGATGACATTTCATTTTCTCCAAAAATTAAAAATGAGAATAACTAAAAATTGAGTTAATATATCTAAAATTATTTATAAATAAAAGTGCGATAATTCTAGAATATACAAGTTAGTTTTGACAATTAGATGACCGGGACTGGCACCAATCTTCAGTAAATTAACTATATTAAATACAAAGGTGCATGTCATTGGAATGTACAAATCGACTGACATAATTAAACCAAAACCATGGAATCAAACCTACAAGCGGGACATACATACAAAGGTTGTCATCGCAGATACCAAATGTTAGGCCTGTGTCATTTAGAGTCCTAATTTCGATCGAAGTCGCTAAAATTTTAGTTTTCAGCTACCTGCAGGGGTTTGAGGACTCTGATTGAAGATATAACTGCATATTATGGGTCCTGGTACTGTTTAGTACTGCCCATAAAATTTTCATTTAATTCCGATAACGTTTTTGGAATTATGCAGTTTCAGATTGGTATTCGGATTTTATTTTGTTAAAATCCAAGATGAAGAGGTAAAAATCCGATATTATCACGAGATCTTCAATTTTGAGATAGATTCCATATAGAAGTGGAATTGGATCAACTGGATTCGTGTATCAAAAGTTATGGGTATTTTTCCGAGTATACACCGAAGATGAGAAATCTAGGCAGCAGCCTTGTAAGATGTTTAGCCTAGATTTCAGAATAGCTGGAGGGGTTATTTGATCTAGATGTAAACATGAAAGCTGTAGAAAATCTTCTTAGCTTTCCAATGCCAATGGAATCGTGCAATTCGGAGCTGTATTGAGGAAGTTATGGCCATTTAAACGAAGGTTGTACAGAGGTTTTAGTCCGAGGACAGCTCGGACATTCAGTCCGACTTTGCCTATTTAAAGGTCCCAATGTGCACGACTTTGGGTCACTTTCTCCCCTCTTTTGCTCTTGGTCCAGCCCTAAGTGTGTCTTTGATGGTGCTTTTGGAGATGTAGTGGAAGGAAATCAAGGGTGAAGAAGGAACAAGTAGAGTATGTTTGTGCTTGTTTGGCCTTCCTCTCCTCTCCTCCTCCTTTAGCTCCCCCTCTCCTCTGGTTCAGCATGAAGAAGAGATGTGGAGGCTTAGATGGTGGTTGTGGTGGTAGCGGTTGAGGTGGTCGTGGGCGTGCTTGTGAGCCCCCACACCTACCCCTTCCCTCTCCCTCTCTTGGTAAGCTTTCCCCTCTTCTTTTTCTAGTTTTTGGCACATTGGGTGTGTTGGTAGGTGGTGCATGCCATGTGTTTGTATTTATGTTTGTGTGGTGTGTGTGTGTGTGTGTGCTTAGTTGCTTGGGTGTAGGGGTGTTGGCATACCCGCATGCGTGCTGCCCTGTGCGTGCATGCCCTTGTCTGCTGCCCTGGCAACCCCAGCACATGTGCCCAGCAGCCCCAGCACCTGTGCCC